>OZ014476.1:22547268-22953644 GCA_963965965.1 Trididemnum nubilum
TCTCAACAAAATTTTTCGTGTCGTGTTTAGCTCGGTGAAATCAGCACGAACTTTGGAAGAGAAAGTTGAGCTCCTATATAATAAATGAGCAACTAAAAGGCGCGTTTGGTGAATTGTTTTAGCGGTATTTTTTTTTCATAAATTGATGAACAATGAAAAAGATCTAAAAAATGCACTGAATACACAGCTACACGAGATGCCGCAAACTTTTGATGATTTTGTATTGAAATTGTTTGTTAACAAAATAGTTAAATGCAAGATCAGCGTGGCCGAAAAGGTAAAAGCGTCGCTTTTACGACGACCCCGATTACATGATCTGGGTTCAACCCGCACCCTGGTAACATCGTTGCATCCTTGGATAAGGCGCTTCACGATGATTATCTCTGCTTGGTGACTACGACAAGCAGCAAATTTACGTCGGAAGAAGTCAAACGTGTACCGGAAAACTTGGAGAATGGTCAACTCCTAAGCGGGTGAGGATTCGGCCAAAACAAAAGCGCCGCCTTCGCTTCCTCATGAGTGGAGGTTAAAGTCGCTTTTACCGAACGTCCGTATTTACGCATACGCGTATAAAAACGCAGGGTATGATCTATTGATATGCGGAAATATTTACGCAGGGTAATTTATTGATAGCGTATCTCAAAAGCATGAAATATAGGGTTTGTGAGTTTGGTATTATTTTTTATTTGGCTGTTAAAATGTCGCTGTAAACATCTCAATCAGACAGTCACATCATCAATTTTAGTCGACAGTCACACGAGGGCGTAAATGGCAAACTGTAGCTATTACAATTTATTAAAGAAAAAAAATTGTTGCAGAAGAATTTGTGGTATGATTAAGAATGTATTATTTTTTTCGAAATTTTCCGTGAAAAATTTATGAATTTTATTGTGCTTTCATCGTAAGACCGAAAAATAAAATAGCAGTTGGATAGAATGATACTTCTTTTTTGTATCTATTCCCAGGCCCAGAATGAATCTTTTTCACTGGCCCTAATTAGGTTTAAACTCCTTTACTCGCACTCTTGCGCGGTTACACCCGCACTCAGGGGTGCTGAAACAAGGGGGAGGATGGGGGGGATATATCCCCCCAATAATTTGGCTGTATCCCCCCCAATAGTTTAAAAGCGGTCCACATCTGCATCCTCCCCAATAATTTGAATGGGTGTACATCTGAGCGTAAATTTGGGGAAAAAAGTGTTCTATTCTTGTTGAAGACCTTTTTTTTTTGATCTTCACCTGAATTTGGGAAAAAAAGAGTTCCATTTGCTTTTTTTTGGTCTTCACTAAATTTCCACACCTGAACAAAATCGTGGTCGAGGTTCATCCCCCAATGTTGAAAATAGGGCAAAATTGAGATAAAATTGCAAATTATCCCCCCCAATGCTCAACAAAGATCGGCACCACTCCTCGTAATCATAATATTATCTTTCTAAGTCTAAGCTTCGGAAAGACTGCTATAGTTAGACCAAATTCAATAAAGCAGTAATACGTACAGTGACGCAACAATAATGCATCAAAGAACAACAGGTATATCAACTATATCAGTCTTTCGTATGCTTAAACTTAGAAAGATAAGGTATTATGATTACGCGTATCATTCATTTTGAAGATCGTTGGCTTAGTTTATGGCTTTGGTTTTGATTCAACAGCACTAGTTCATAAACTATTTGAAAAATTAGGCGTTTTTAGAATTTGTAACTCGATAATAGTAAGATGTAACTCGTATCCTAGTTTCAGATAATCAACTTTACAGTTTATGTAGTTACTAGCCTGTAGCTTAAATGTATTCGGTAGAGATATCAGTTAGATTTGTAATCTATAGCCGAGCTTTATATGGCAAGGATTTCAGTTACATTAATAGTCTGTAACCTAGTTTCAATTGCTAAAGGTTTCAGTTAGTTTAGCATCCCTGAGACCTGGAGTTTCGTTCGGTAACGATCTGAGAAAGAATTAATTATTTTAGCATAATTTGTTGGGTAAAGATTGCCATGGGACAGAATTTTATCTGCAAATATTTAATCATTTTCTTGGTGAAGTTTTTTTTTTCGGAAGTTTTATCACGCTAATATTTTTCATTTTGGCCTTGCTAAGTCTAACTGATGAGCCTGTTAATGTCTTATGTGAATTTTGATGTTTGTTCGATTGCTTTCGTAATGTGTCTTTTAAATGGTGTTCCCTTTTCAATTTTTGTTTTAATGCGTGATTACTTCACCCCACTCAGCTTAGATGGATTTCCTAATGCTACAACTTTGTTGTCCCTTTCTTTTGAAAAATAAGAATCTGAATAATCGGTAGAAAAATAGCTGTTAGACAAATTAAGCTCACAGTAGATTTAAGATTGTTCTTTTGAATTTTTGTATTCACATAAAACTGGCAACTGACAAACAAATATTTGAAATAATTATTGTTCAGATATTTTTTAAATCTTACATTTTTTTGCTTTTTGCATTTCATAACTTTGAAATAGATGCGCTGCAGGGCGTCACTACTGAAGTGATGGTTACAAAAAAGCAGTCTTTTGTGTTGGGCTAGTCAACAAATTTGCACTCTTTGTTTTACTTAGTAAACTAATGATCATTGTTCAATGAATGATAATTAAATTTCAGTTTTTGATCCAAAATTACTTTCAAACTCAAAATTTCACTTAGTTTTGTAATGTGTGGTGACCGAGTGAATTATTATATTTTGTCCTTGTGCAATTATGTCTTCGGTATCCGGTTATTGGCACATATGGCTCATTGCTATGGGTGGTATTGCATAATGAACGGATATTGCGAGACATAAGGAATTTAATTAACGTGCTTTTGTTCTCGCTTTTCTTTGTTTACTCGCTTTATATATACCGCTGCTTCGCTTTATGTCAAATTCAATATTATTGTTGTTATTATTATTATCATTAAAGAGACTACATGTCGAAATTAAAGAATTACCGTACGTCTTGAGACTCATCTCCACGAACTCACTTCAAATGAATAAAGCACAATAAAAACGTGAGTAAAATAACATTTTATGCTTCTTTGTAGACATTTTTATTTTGCTCTTCATTTTTTTTATGAATAGTACAGAACGTAATGACACTGCATGTATAACCCTTCTTGTTTTGGATGCTGAAGTTCGATGCTAAATGATTTGAGAGCTCGGTTTCGAAGGACGTACCCAAATAGGCCGTTTGCTGTAAATTCTAGGACGCTTAAAAATCGAGTTTGTAAAAAAGTTTGAGTGGCAAAAAAATTTTGATGCAGATAGACTGTATTTCATCCTAGGAGGTTTATATAAAAAGTTCTCCAAAAATTACCCTGCAGTTTTCGAGCAAATGGGGGGTAAAGTGGGGGGTTTTCAAAACTAAAACTTACATATTTTCCGCATAATGTGCAAATTTAAATCTTTTTATCATTTCTATTTGCTTATTTTGACAATTTTTCAGATGCGCTAATGTCTAGTTTGGTTTTAAAGTTAAATTAAGCAATCCTCCCCAGCGCTCTCTAGCACTACTAGCGGGGAAATGTTTCTTTTGTGTTTATTTAAAATTTTAATAATTTTCCCCTTAATTTTTCAGTGATTAACCATCGATAGGAGTTTACTTCATTTGTTTGAACGTACAAAAATGACATAAACTTTTCCGAAAGCACTGAGCTACAGATAAAATTCAAAATACATTTATTTTGGGGCCTTGTTTAACTAGAAAACAGTTAACAAAAATCAATAAAATTAACTACAAAAATAAACTTGTTTCAAATGCTTGTTAAATATTTAAAATAAGTATATCAACTTATAACTGCACAGATATAAACAGGATTTTTGATGGGGGGACTTTTGAAATGACGTAACCGGTCAATGATGACGTCACAAAATAACGTAACGAATGAATGAAACGTCACAATATAAATTGCAATATGAAGTTTTTGTCAAAATTTGGCAAAACCACAATACTTTTTGAGTTGATCAAAAGCAAAATCGCATTTTTTGGTAAAAATCAATTTTTGATGGGTATGCTAGGTGAATTCTAACCCTAGGGTGCATCCGAAGCTAGTAGCAATTGAAGAACAAATTAGAACACTTTTGATTACTTAGAAAAGTGCAAAAAATAAAGCAAAATATGCTGGTTGCCGGTGATGTCTAAAGCTTCAACAATGTTTGGAGAAATCAAAACTTATTCTATAATATCACCGATCACATTAATACAAATTATTTTAATTGTCGTGGTCATCAATCATCACATTCAAGTTGCTCGTTACGTGTTCGATATTTGAAGCAGACCTGGAGTCGAGGACACAATGTTCGAGGCCAAGGACTGAAAAAAAATTCGAGGCCAAAACCAAGGACCGACTTTTCAAGTACAGACCCTTTCGAGGCCAAGGACAGGATTGGTCGAGGCCAAAGCCAAGGACCAAGGACAAAATTTTTAAAAAAGCAATGGTCGGCAAACTTTGAATGTTTTTAAGCGCGAAAGTGTAAGACATTGCATTTCGTTAAGTTTTTCATGATAATTTGAAAATGGTAGTTTCTAAAAATAACGAATGTTATTTTGAAGTTTTACGCGTTAGCAGCAATTTTGATTACGTTCCATAGCGGTATCGTGGTAATAAAACAATTAAGACCGTTATGCGAAATGAGAGTAACTAACTTCTGAACATGGAAACGGTCAATTTTAAGACCTTAACTTCATCAGTTCAAACCCCAGAGTAAACGTCCTCTGAGTGATTATGGATCTCTCATCCCTACCGTTTTAGTACTTTTTCCAAAACAATCTTTATTGTTTGAACGACTTCTTTTTGCAGATTTTTTAAGATGTTATCATAGTTTTTAAACATTGTATAGCGACTACGGTATTATTATCTAAAAGTATTGCAAAATAGAGTAAAATAATTCATGTTTTTAAAATGATTTAAGGTACCGTATCCAGTATTTGCAAGCTCACGTCCTTGGAAAAAACGGGGTCTGGGGGCGAGGGCAAAGTCCACATGCCTCCGTTGAAAATTTTAGTGATTTTTTTTAAATAAAAAAGCAATTTTTGTAATTTTGAAAGAGGTGAAACAATTAAATTTTCAAAGCAATTTTAAAAAAGAAAATACCGGTAACGTAAAAGTTAAGTTGAAAAAATTTAGTTTTATCACATTTTCCCCAATCCTAATTTTAATTAAACTTTTTTTTACACATGATATCTTTCTATAGCTCATTAATTGCCAATCGATGAATGAGGGCACGCGTTTCTGCCGCCAAACTTCACTTTGTAAAATTTAACATAAGGTATTTAATGGCAAAAATAACATGAGAATCTTAGCAGGGCTGTGTGAAGGAGGAAGGCCTTGAAGAGATTTGCAGTTTGTCCGGGGTCGCCATCCCCCTCTGAAGAGCTCACAATTGTAGAAACGTAAAAATAATAAATCATTATTTTTTCGAAAAAAGGCCCAAATTTTTCATGGGAGCTTCTCCTCATCTTAATGACGTCGTGTGAAAAACTGATTGACTGCAGCGCGCATCTTTCCATCCATTCAAACAATTATAGTTATATTTAATTTCACGCTCACATTTTTAACTCCTCATGTAGCGTTTTTTTCTGATACAGTATAGTTTATTATTTGTCGAGGACAGAGGAGGAGTCAATGACACAACGTTCGAAGCCTAGGCCAATGATACAAAAAAATCCGCGACCAAGGCCAAGGACTGACTTTTCGAGACCTAGGACAGGAATGCTCAAGGCCAAGGACACAATGCGCAGGTGTTCTCCAAAACGAAAAAAAGGTCTTCGCGCCAGGAAATGCCAATTTCCAAGATAAAGTGAAAAAAGCTCATGGGCATGGATCATTTTCAACAATTTAATGTCCTCGGCCGAGAGCAGGGCATTTTCGAGGACTTGCAGGCTTTAAGGCCAAGGATTTGACCTTCAGGCCAAAGCCAAGGACTTCAAAATGTGTCAGGCGATTTTTAACGCAAAAATTGCTCAGCAAATGTGGCTTAGCGGCGATTTTTAACGCAAAAATTGCTCAGCAAATGTGGCTTTTTTCCAGATCACTTAACAGTGATTAGAGTGCTGTTCTTTCTTATTTCAAAAAAAATCTTCGCGATTTTTGCTCGCATACATTCAGAACAAGGTGACTTTCTCAAGATAAGTTTTGTTAGTTATATCACGGATACACTAACATAGTCTGTTTAATATGCTATCCCAAGTACAGGCGCGTAGCCAGAAATTCGCAATAAGGAGGGGCTGTTTTGGGGGTCTGGGGACGGAGCCCCCAGCCTCTGGAGGTCTAATGGGATCTGGGGGCCAAGCCCCCAGCTGCCGGAGGCACGGGGGTCTGGGGGCAGAGCCCCTAGCGCTCAATAATTTTGAATTTTTTTGCAAAAATAACTTAATTTTAGGGCTATCTTAATAAAAATAATGCTTTTAAAAAGTGGTATAGAAATTGGCAGTGCAACATGATTCAACTGGTTGCAATAATGGGCTATGTGGGAGGTGGCTAATGATAACATTGCAGTTCTCTTGTTTACATGCTGGTAAATCATAAAATCCTATTAATCAATAAAGCTCACACGGAGTAATCTATTTCGTCTTCATTTTATAAAGGAAAATAATTGGGGGGAGGGGGGGAGGCTAATGGAAAGAGATCTGAGAGAAATGATTGGTGATTAATCAACACTGAATAGCCCCCCTCTCCTTTATTTCTGAGTTTATAACATATTTGCTAATAAAATCTATGTTTGGCGTTTTTACACTAGCGATCAAATTTGATTGTTTAATTTTGGGCATTTTTCAAAGTTTTTGCTGATTTTTGAATTTAATTTTTGACAAATTAGCCTCTCCTGAAGGTATGTTTCAAAAGATGCTCTAAATCACTTTTTAGTCCATTCCAGCGCAAAAAACAGTCCCAAAAGACCTAAAAACGTGGTATTTTTCTTATTCTGCGTTTTGGTTGACTGGCCAATGGGGGAGGCTTTAGGCCCCATACCCCCTGCTTCCCCCCTGGCTACGCTACTGCCGTGGTAACTGTATTACATTTCATTATCACGCACATATACTTTTTCCGAGTCCATACTCAGATAAGCACGGTCATGAGTTAGCATTACCAACTCAAAAATGTTTGCGTCAGGATCCCGGATCCCTTGTTATGGCTCTTGATGATTTTAAGGCTTTGCGGTTTGTACCACCCGCACCGGAAATATTAGCAGAAATAAAAATAACAATTCTACACTGCCTTTTGCCCCTCATTCTCCGATTAAAGCTTTCACACAATGCCATTTAAAATAAGGTTTACTATGACTTGGCAATCACAATATATGATATTTTTCAAATAAGGAAAAAAAATGAATTAAAAAGCTAGAATTTTTGGTTATTTTTTGTTTGGTTATTTTCTTTTTCAACCAATCAAAAAATAATGCTGTCCTTGATCCAAGAACAGGACAATTTTGAGGACTTGTAGGCAGTGGCGTAGGAGGCGGGGGTCCGGGGTTTTAAAGTGTTTTAAAGTGCCCCTTCCCCACTTGGTTTTAAAGTGTCGAAATTTTGGGCAATTTTATATTATTTGGGCAATATTGCATCAAAATTTTGGGCAATTTCATATTTTTCGGGCAAGTTTGCGTCAAAATTTCGGGCAATTTAATATTCATTAAACCGTCTCAATTTCAGTGAAGACCTTTTTTTTTGAGATCATCTTAATTTGGACAGAAAATCCGATCACTTTCCGGGTTGGGCAAAAGTTTGGTGCCTCCCCAAATCCTTTTGAGCTCCTACGCCCATGCTTGTAGGCTCCAAAGCCAAGGACTTGAGCTTCGAGGCCAAGGACTTCAAAATGTGTCCTCGAGAACTCCACCTCTGATTTAAACTTTGTTAAACAAAATGCTACTAGGCTAAAATTGAGATAGCGTTAAACAAAATCTCAAATAACAAGTCACAGTGTCTTCATGGGAGTTGGGTCTAGAAGTACAAATCTATTCTATTTTATCTATGAGCCTGCACAACAATGCTAGGTCTACAAATCTGCATTAGGCCTAGTAGTTTGAGAAACAATGCTAGGTCTACATGTTGTGTGCATTTTCAAATCTAAAAGTCTCAACCATTTTCGCAGGGAAGGCTTTATTTCACCGGAAATTTTTATCTAGTTTTTTATTACTTCCCACTCAAATCTAACCCAAACTCAAATAATTACTCTAAAACTGTTCCCAAATCGAACCCTAACCAAAACCCTAACCTTAACCCTAATCTTAACCCCTAAAAAAGCAAATGAAAAAAGCGCGGATGAATATTTCGCATTTTCGTTTTATTCTCTTTAACTTGAAAATTTGCGGTGAAATAGTCACTACCTTCTCGCAGCACTGACATAAAATTACCACTGATACCTGAACACAGCAGTTTGCGACTATGTTCTGTTTGGCAGGTCATATAACTTTATTATCTCTGTACCAGTAACTATAGGCTATTTTAAAGTACTGTTTTGAAACGATGCTTCATAATTTCTGCCTGGCACGTCATATCACGTTTGGTTATCACGTAGCTGGCTATCTATACTGTTTAGACCTAGGTCTACTTTAAAGCGATGTTTCATCATGATTTCATCATGGATACTAGTATTTATTGCGAGTAATTTGCCAAAAATTTCTTTTTAAAACAAATTTAAGAACAAAATCCAACTATAGCACCCACTTAACCCAATTTAAGCTAACATAGTACGAAAACTAACCGTTAAATTAGTGTGGCCTACCTCAGGATCTAATCCAAAGCAGTTTTTAAAAATTCGTTAAAGGGAAAGTCCCCAAGTAATTCTATTTTATGATTGGTCGATTCCGGTTGTCTGATTGTATTCATCCGCATTTTAGAAGCCAACTTTCAGGTCAAATTAAAAAAATACTGCAGGAAAAGAAGTGGAGAACTTTTGCATGTGAGTTTGTGAGATGAAAATCAATGCATTTAAGCAAAAAATAAGTTGCCACTCAAATTTTTTTACAAGGTGAACGCTAGAATTTACAGCAAACGGCCTAAAAACCCAGAAGGGAAGTAGGACATTCAAATTCTTTCAGCAAGCGCAAAATGTAGAATTACATTCAAAACTGGAAATTTTTTCAGCGTTTGCACACTCAAAATTAAATTAAAAGCTATTATAACGCCGGTTTATTAGTCCCTTATTTTGCTATTCTTCAACATTTTCTACCAAAATAAATCAAGATTTTTCATCAGCAGGGTGGGAGGGGGCTAGTTGTGGTGGATTTTGCATAAATAAACGTCATTGTAAAAGTTAATTAATTATGCTTGCATTCAATATGCATTTTTGTGAAAAAGTTAATTCAAATAAAGTTTTGCACAATATTAGCAACCACAAAATTTTGTTTTGATGAAAAATACTTGCTAAATTTTAGTGCACCCGAGTTTTGGTTAAGTAGCCCCCAATTTTCAGTGTTAGTTACACGTTTGCAGTTTGTGCACAACACATGCAAAGCCTACGAAAGGGCGTTCAAGAGGTACATCGTACCCGTGCCAAGGGGGTCTAGGGTCAGGGGGGTGGAAGCTTCTAACATTTCAAGAGTTAGGTGTTCTGTATAATTTCTAGAGAGGGCCACAAAAGCTAGCCACAAAAGTTTTAAGTAGCCTTAGTTCTCACAGTTGATGAAACTTTTTCGAAAAATTTTTTCTAGAGGTAAGGTACCGCTAATATTTTAGTAGGTAGAGGCATTTGCAAAATTTCCATTTTTTTTCCTCTAAACCTTAGTAATTGATAAAATGTTCCATCCAAGTCCCACGCTGCTGAATTACTCCTGCCGCGTTAGCATTGAAATGGTCAATAACGGCGCTTCAACATGACTGCCGGAATTCTCCTGATTTGACGTTTGATATTCTCTTTTAATCTCTCATTTGTTGGTGGATTATTCTCTTAAGCCGGTTTTTTAGGTGGTCTGAGGTAGGGGTGAAAAATGCGAAATACTGAGGCCA
Source organism: Trididemnum nubilum (assembly GCA_963965965.1). NCBI lineage: Eukaryota > Metazoa > Chordata > Ascidiacea > Aplousobranchia > Didemnidae > Trididemnum > Trididemnum nubilum. Next base: position 22,557,190 of record OZ014476.1, read on the forward strand.
TGGATTGGCTGTCCTTCTCAAAATTAACTTGAATATCGCATAGAAAGCACTCTTTCATGTACGTGAGAGTACGCAGTTGGAACAAGGCGCCCCAACCTGTTGGAAACAACTGCCTTCATGTCAACTGCCCTTTGTTTCAATGAAGCGTCCTCTCAGCATGTTGATGTACTGCTCCGAGTTAACCGTAACCGTAATTATTGTAATTACATTTTATTCACCAAGTTTCCATAGTAAGTAGACAGCGAAGGGACCGTTTCTTCCTGAAATCAAGCTACCATCTGCCCAATGCCCTCCTGTCTACTACAGACGGTGGAGGCTCTACACTGTCCCTTTATTATTACTCAACGTCAAGCAGCAACGCTGTGAATACCAATTTGTATAGTATTTGGTTTGGCCCCACCGGAAATCGAACCTGATTCTACCATTTCTGCAGCAAACGCTCCATCCAGTCGTCTACTGATCGTTTAAACTCGATCCCTGACTGTTTGTACGTCATCGTACTAAAAAAATAGAGACCAAAAATACCTTTGTTTTTTCTATTGCACACCACACTAGGGTAATTTGCAAACTTGTGGTGTGCAATAGGAAAGGCAAGAGTAACTCAGGACGGCAGGAGTAATGCACCAGCGTAGGGCTTGGATCGAACATCGATTACTAGGGATACGAGGGAAAAAATGAATATTTTTCAAAAATCTCGACCTCCTAAAACTTTTAATGATGCCTTACATTTCGAAAAAGTTTGCAGGGAAATTTTATCAACTGTGGGAAATATGGCTAATTAAAATAGCACCGTAAAGTTTTTTGTGGCCTACCCTGTCTTTCAACTAGCGTCAAAATAGCCATATACCAGTAGTTTTTTTAGATCTAAAAAATATTCTGCCACCGCCCACCAGACCTACAGGATGGCAATTGAAGAACCAGACCTACAGGGTGGCAATAGTCAGGTTCTTCAATGGTAGGTATTTTTCTGCGTTTTCCTAACTAACAACGTAGCACTTGTGGATTTAATTGGACCAAGAGCTATTGCTTCTGGTAAGGTGGTCTGGGCCCCGAAGCAAAGCACTCCAACCCATTTCGGAGTTGGACCTCTCCAGAGATGCCTTTATTTAAAGTAAAAAAGGGTAATTCCATCCCCCATCCAACCTCGAAAGATAAGAATTATCACAACTGACTCACAACTCATCCCCTACCAAAAAAATTGTTTGCACCAATCATTGAAGATTATACCTTAAGTATACCAGACCCAACTTTCTGCCCGCCGATTTCGGGGCTGCGTTGTTAATCGAATGCTCTGTTTTACTCTGGAAAAACACTTCGAAAGCGCTAAAGCTTCCGGGGCTCTGCCCTGGACTCTGCTGGGGAGCCTACAGCGCTACCTCAGACCCCCAAGCTGAATTTAGATCATACGAATGTCATCATTGTCACGCTTTCAGGTGAAGACCTACATTACATGCATAAAGTGGATAGCGATTAGACTCGACAACAAATAAGCCCAACAACTTTTATTAGTCTTCGTAACAACTAAAAATTTTTTTCTGAGTTCCTCTACACATAAGCACTGTAAATTTAATTTGCTATGCTGCATTTTTGTGGAATGTTTATCGGCAGTAGCAACAATAAACAACATTTAAACTTCGTTAAAATTACCAGATTAAGAATGAAACCCAATACACAAATCATTTAGGTGAACGCTCTTTCTTTAACAGGCCACAAATCTTCAACATATCGTAATAAAAAATTTGTTGCAAAACTAATCAAACTGTAGTTGCAGTATTACTATGAGATAGTTTAGGTAACCTTGTCAAGTTATCATGTCGCAAGCCTTTACAAATAATACATAATAATATGAATAAAGAAAGAATATTAGATTGATTATTTCATTTTGCAAATTTTGTGCGAGAATTACATTTTTGCTTTTTAGCAAAGACGACTAAAACCAGTAAATAAATACTCGGCTTGCAATTAATTTACGCGAATAGCAAACTAATATTTTCGCACCGAAGAAATAATTTTCTAATTTAGTCGATAATAAATATCTCTGCGTTACTGAATGAAAATCCATCTGCTACGCCGCGTCACGGCAATCAAACGTTTCTTAAAAACGCGCAGATGAAAAGAAAACCGATCGCGCCTGATAATCCTTTATGTATAACATTTACGCAAGATCAAGTTTGCAAAATAATGTACACTAAAAAAATTGACATTTTGTTAGAAATCTGAGCTTTTCATGGAGCAAACACAAATTTTTATCTCTTTAGTTTGAGAGTTGTTAACGTTTAAACATTTTGAGTCGAATCGATTCTTTTTGGGCCATTGATTGTGCAATTTCGACTGGTTCGAATATTTACATTGGTAATAATATCTGACAGTATATAATTAACTTGAGGCATTACTTTTTAAAGCATGACACAGTTGGTAGAGATCGCAGGATTATGACTCGCTGCAACCTTATGTCGTAGATGGCTTTCATGTAAGTTGGTGATTTCAAAAAATCTTTTTACCTTCATGCAAATGAAAAACGAAACAAAATATTCAGCATAAAATTGTAAATTGGAATCGCATTTTTGCAAATTCCTTAACTAAAATCGGTCTGCGCTGATTTTTACTCGTCTATAATAGACCACATTTATGCAAACCAAGATCTGCTTATCAATATCTATCCTAGTGTAATCACTTATGATATTAGTGATCATTTACCACTGTTAGTAGAATACAAAACGTCCGACACAAAAAAAAAAGAATTTTCGGCCACTTCTTAGACAATTAACTCCTGACGAGATAGAAAATTTTCTCATTGATCTTGAGCAGTCCCTATCACTACCTGCATATATGGCAAGCACAGATTTTTCAAAATTGGTGAATTTGTTGACTTCATTTATAAATTTATACTTCCCCACAAAGAAACAAACCAGAAAACAGTACAAAACATCCAACCACCCTTGGATTACCAAAGACTTATTAAATCAAATCAAACAGAAAAATAAACTATATAGTAGATTTTTGAAAACAAAAAGCAATGCAATATTTTTAGAATATAAAAAATGCAGAAACAAATTGACTCGTGCAAAGGAATTATCAAAGCGCAAATATTATCAATCGCTTTGCAGCAGCATCGACACCTCTGGCGCGTAAACTCATATTAACCCCATTCTAAGAAAAAATCGAAAAAGCTCTGCCACACTGCCAATATCGCTGAATGATCAAGGCAAAGTGCTTTATGACCCAAACAATATATGCAATGCTATTAATCACTATTTCGCAAATATTGGTAATAGAATTGCTCCTCCCGTTTTGGTTAAAAAAGAAGACTATTATTGTCATCTGAAAAAAGGTCAGTGCAAATCTATCATACTAAATCCTTCAGATGATTATGAAATAATTGAAGCAATAAATGGTTTAAATTGCCATAAAAGCCCGGGATATATCGACATACCGGTTAAATTAATAAAGCATGCAAAATTTATCATAGCTAGTTGTCTTAGTAGATCATTCAATTCCTGTATTGAAAAAGGATATTACCCAGACCAACTAAAAATTGCAAAAGTGGTTCCTTTATACAAAAGCAGGAATAAAACTGAAGTCGGTAATTACCGACCCTTATCAATTCTATCACTCATTAATAAAGTATTTGAGACTCTACTCCATAAAAGACTAATTGCATACCGGAAAATTTTTAATTTATTTACAAATCATCAATTTGGGTTCAGAAAAAAACATTCAACTAACCTTGCTATCCTTGATTACATTGAAACGATACTAGATCTAAGAGACAAAAACAATATTGTGCGTAGCACTTTTATTGACATTGGGAAAGCTTTCGATTCAGTTAATCACAAAATTATTTTAGATAAATTAGAGCATTACGAAGTGAGAGGCCAACCCCTTCAACTTCTAAGATCATACTTAAGTAATCGAATGCAGTATATCTCCGCGAACGACAATTGTTGCTCATCAATGATTCCAATAACCTGCGGTGTCCCACAAGGAAGTATTCTAGGCGCGTTTTTATTCCTTGAGTATATAAATAACTTACCAACTTGCACTGACTCAAAAATGGCTTTGTACGCAGATGATGCAGTACTAATATGCCACGAAAAATCAAAACACATACTTAAACCAAAAACTGAAAAAGAATTGAAAAATGTGAAATCATGGGTAGCTAGTAATAAACTTTCTTTGAACTTCGACAAAACACATTGCATGTTGTACTCAAACAAAAGCAAACTCCTACAGCATGATTTTGTTCCAGACATAGATGGTAAAAAATTGTTTCCAGAAACTTCAACTAAGTATTTAGGAATACTTCTCGACGAAAATTTGAACTGGGCTGAGTATTTACAATATGTCTCTAAAAAGCTAAGCATAGCCGGAGGAATCATGTATAGACAGCAACACTATTTAACTCCGAAACTTTTAAAGCAAGTTTATTACAGTATTGCATACCCTTATCTACAATATGCCATTACAAGCTGGGGAAAAGCACTAGTAACTTATATCAATAAAGCTCAAGTTCAGTAAAATCGACTTATTTGTATCTTGTCCAAAACCTATAAACAAAAAGTAAAAGTTTATTCTTTGTATAGCAAATTGAATATATTAAAAATTGAGGATATACACAATTTTGAAACACTGAAATTCATGTGCAAATTCAAAAATAAAACGCTGGGAACACCTTTTCAAAACTATTTTACACCTGCATCAAACTTTTATAACTACTCAACGAGAAATTAAAAAAAAAAGGATATTGTTATTTATCAAAAGTCAACAAACAACTTACTCAAAGATCAATTAAAATATGTGGAACCAAATTGTGGAACAAACTTCCAACTCGATTACTGAATTATACCAATAAAGGATTAAGCGCGTTCTCCCAAAAAATCAAAACTGCACTACTTGAAACTTTTGAAGAAGATTAATCCTGTTTCACATCTTAGGTTCATCACCTAATTTTTTTGTAATAACTAAGCCAAAAAAATGCCCCTGTTTAAGTTTAAAGTACCGTTAGCCTTTTGTAAAACATTATTTTCGGTTTTGTGTTTTATTTTATTTTATTTTATTTTTTTGACAACAATTGTAGATATCTATGTTATCTCAAATATTGTTAACTAGAAATTAATTTTGTTGTTTTAGTTTAATTATGAGAGGCTGCAGACTCGACGACCTAGCCAGTCTTTTTAGAATGGCATTCTTTGGTCTTTCGCAGCCTCTCATAAGGAAACAGCTTCAAGAATTTTTTCCGTGTTAAGTTGCTATTTTATCCTATTGGCTGTGTTCCTGCAATAAAAAAATCGTTATTGCTTCTGGCTATTTATTTTGTTTAGAATCAAAAACTTTATTTCACTCAAATGCAGAATTTAAAAAATTAGATATGGTGACCACAACACATGGTTCCAAAAATAAAATGCAGTTTTCTCAACTTTATTTTGCTCTTGCGCGGTTGCAACTTAGTACAAAACAAATTCTTTAGTCAGGCTGAAAAACATTTATTAAGAATTGCAAACAAATAAAGTTTTAGTTTTCAAATAAAGTATAATTAATTTTCAAGCAGACTGTTCGCACTTCGTTCCTCAAAACTTAATGCAAATTTGGAACTATTTAGCAGTAGGCCTACTGCATGAAGTTAATTCAATTGTATGTATAGACAATTCAGTAATCAAAATCGAAAAACGATTTATGGAAAAGTTAATGCAAATTTTTACACAATGCAGCATCCGGGAAACATGTTTTTTATATTTAATGCATTTGTCTACAGTTAACAATTGACAATAGCAGCAATAATATAAAAATAATAAGTTTGGAAACACAAGCTTTTTTCCAAACTTTGCATATTTGAAAATTTTGTCGTATTTAAAATTTTGTTCATTTGCGATTTTGTTCTATTAGTGATTTTGGCCATTCGAAATTTTGTCTATTCAGGACTTCATCCGATTCATGATTTTGTTTATTGGGATTTTGCCCAATTCGGGGTTTTGTCCACCAATTCCGGATTTTGTCCATTGGGGATTTTGTTCAATTTAGGGTTTTGTCCATTTTGGACTTGTCCATTCGGGATTTTGTTCGTGTACGTTCAGGTACGAGTTTTGTCCAATTCGGGATTTTGTACAAGATACCACTAAAGCTATAAGCCGGAAGAAAAAATCGTCAGTGGTACGAGCGAATTGAAACCGTCGGCAATCTCGGCTGAGCCGGACACACAAGAAAACAAGAGCACTGGTCTGGGCAGGATGCAAGACCGGAGTAGTGCAGCCCGATCCGGCCGGTTGACGCAGTCAGAGGGCCTGAGCCGAACAACTGCCAATCTCTGAACACCAGGAGCGGACCACCCACCGTCCTTGTTTGTTTTTTTTCGAGCGAGCGCAGCTCGACCAGCGAAGAAGCGTGTGCAGGAAAACATGCATCGAGCGATCAATGCTAAAAATGAGTGTGGACGGTGCCTACCGCGGCCGTCCGGCCAGGAATAGCGTTCCTAAGAACCACACGAGAAAATTACCTTCTGCATGCATGTATGCTTTTGCTGCTAAAAGTCAATGTCCAGATGCCCTCAATATTGCATCTTAAGGTCGAGTGATCTCACATGCGATTTAGACCGAAAGTCAAGTACAAAGCAGGACGCAATCACAACCGACCTCAGACATCTGACGGCCTCAGGTTGCCCTACTAATCCCAAAAGCACTTCAAAATATCTATATCTTTTCTCTGTGGATGCGGCAGATGTCCAAGTCCAAACGCAAACTTTTTATTTTGGGTTGAGATTGCGGCCCGAAATCGAGAGCGCGCTGCAAGTGCAGGGGCGGCCTAAGGAGAAACGCGTCTGCGGTCACTATACCAAGCATCGGGCGGCCGCCGATCGCGCGCAAAACTGCAGCCCCACCCGAAAGAGCTGAGTTGCGATGGACATGCATTGAGCGTACGCATGCTTGATTCGTTGCTGCAACCTCGAATCAGGTCGCAGAACAAAGTTGAGAGTGGTCTCCAAGAAAATGGTTGGGTTCGAGGCAAGATGCGACCGCGAGCGACATTGGACATCGGCAGCCACCCGTTGCGCTTTGAACTGTGGCGCACTCGAAAGAAAGCTTCAACCTTTTTTGACGCAGACCGCGAAAATTTCAGGTCCAAATGCGACTATAAGTTTAGACTCCTGGCATCGAAGTTGTAGCTTGAGGTCAAACGCCGCTTTATTCCATAATGTTGGATACCACCATGTCCTCTCACTGAAGTAGACAGTTGTCTTTTGCAGAACCATGTAACAAAACTGCGATTTTTGACTTGAGTAATTTTTTTTTTTGTTGTATAAAAATATGCAGCAGAAATATTTAGCGCAAGATGAGACAGTGCGATAGGGCTAGCTGAAATCATGACAAATAATTTACATGCAAAGCAAATCTAGGCCTATCAGTTCTGACGTACAGTGGAGGTTGGAAGAAGAGGGTTGGTATCTAATGTGTGCGAGAATGCCAGTTGGGTCTGAAAACCACTGTCTCCAGCCGTAGGAAACAAGAAGTCCGGGGCAGAACTGAGATTTAAACTTTTTCTCTGTAATGAATAATTAAACTGAGCTGGCCAGGAAATTAAACCCTACTTCAAATTTAATGTCTAATGCTATAACTACGTGATGAGTGTAACTTTGGTATAACACATATTATTCTCGGTTAAATTTGGTTGTGTTTTAGCTCTTTTTTACGAGGGCTATTTATTTATCATACAGGGTGTCCATAAAGTCTCTTTACAATTTAGAAAAATTACTACAACGTCAAATGATGAGATATCGTAATGAGGGTTGTTTTATGTTAATCAGTATTTCATAAATTTTTTGTTGACACTAAAATTTATTGTTTCAAATAAAATTTCAACGTGTTTTATGATTGAGTTATATGAACTCCCGCAAAAATGACTACTCCTGAAGAAAAACCCCATCAAAACAATCTGTTCGAACACCTTGAGATGCAAACAGCAACAGCGACGCGAAGTCACGTGATTAGCATCACAAGCTGGTTAAACAGAATTAGCATCACAACCTTATTCTGTTCAACGAGCTTGTGATGCTGATCAAGCAACTTCACGTTGCTGTAGGCGTTTGCATCTCTAGCTGGTTGAACAGAAAAAAAGGCTTCGATTTTTAGTGAGGAAACAGCCGTCACGTCCCTGTTTCCATACATTTCTTGTACCATAAACGAATTGAAGGACGTGGTGGTGGGTCTCTTCCATACTTAGTTCCGTGGTCTCGATGGGTTTAAGCATCTGATTTTCTCAGTAAACCAGGAAACACATAGCGCTTTTTCTTGAGGAGTAGTCATTTCAGATTTTAAGGGGGTTCATGTAACTCAATCATTACACGTGCAGAAATTTTATCTGAAACACATGAAAATTTTATCTGAAACAATAAATTTTAGTGTCAATGAAAACTTTATGAAATACTGATTAACATAAAACAACCCTAATTGTGTTATCCCATCATTTAAAGTAGTAGTAATTTTTTTTAATTGTAAAGAGACTTTATGGACACCCTGTATTTTTACCTGGTGGCACGGGAAAATTTATGCTCGTCGACCAAGCTTCTTAAACTGACTTTGTGATGAAAGCGATCCTAAACCGAAAATAAATTTCGCTAGTGGTTTGATGTTGATCTACAGTACTTTTGAAAAAGTTGGTTTTAGGTTAACCATATTTTCCACTGCAAAACGGTCATTTTTTCCCCTTCCCGGATTTTTCGTGATCAATCTTAAAAAAAAAGATTTTTACTTCAAATTAACTTGACTTTGAGCAAATTTCATCACAAAAAAACTCTGGAAATTTGAAGTTGGTAAGGTAACGGAAGTTTCCCGACTTTTGGGTTTTGCCAAGGTCACTTTCCAAAATCTGATCAGTTTTCGGCCAATATTTAAATCAAAGACGTCATAAAACGTTTTTGTGACGTAAATACTTTGACTTCAGCATTTTGTAATTCAGTATCAAAAACCAAACCTGCATTCAAAATTCAAACCGTTTGTGACGTCATCAAAAATGACGTCCTTTTTGGAAAATAAGGCCGTGACATTGCAATAGTGACGTCATCAACTCAAACACTTTTCTAATAAAATTTGATAAACACCAACTCGCATGCCAAATTTGGCGTTTTCATGACTTTTGGCTTAGGATTTCGATAGGAAGACATTTTTGTCCCCCCCCCTTTTGTAAAAACCGTTGATCAAATAACTCGTACAAAATAGGGTTAATGATCTCATCATAGCAACATCATGACTAATATTTTATAAAAATGAAGTCATTCTTTAAAAGGCGAAAAAGCGGTTTATAAGTTAGTTTTTAGTTCAAAAATTTCCCAAATTTTGTTAAAGTGCCTCTGACAAACCTTGAAACCTTGAACTTTCTCTCATAAGAGCAATTTTAAAATTTTAGATGTTATCTGTAAGTACAAAGTTTTTTTGGTTTGAGGTGCGAGGCTAGGCGTGTCACGTAGGTGGTCAATTTAGCTTTGAAAAAGGACGTTGAAACAACTTCACTTTTACTAAGATTGGGGGCTTTTTGCTGTTTTTTTTTTTTTGGTCGCGGCAAAGAACTATTAATTCACTTAAAACTAGGGCGAGTTTTTTCAATGAAGTCAATTTTTAGTAGTAAGTTGGAATAATGAGATCTTTTTGCAAGAACTCAGGATAAAAAGAGTCAGTTTTATATTCTTAATTTGATTCATCAATAAAAAGTCAATTTTTACCGTTAGGTCAATATTCTTTTTATAGTGCAATAAAATCGCTTTTTTGTAATTATCACTCATGTTTGAGTTCATCACCCATAATTAGCAACAGCCAGGCGCGCAGCAGGAAATCTCCAAATGGGAGGTGTTTGGGGTGTCTGGGGGCGGACCCCTAAGAGTTTGAAGATTATGCAAGATTTACTTACTTTTAAGCCAATTTTGATAAAATTAATCTTTTTAATACGTGGCGTAGAACTTTGCTCCGATAACAAAAACATGATTAAACTGGCTGCGTAAGCATAGGCTAGAAACTTGTTGAGAGTCAATCTTCTGAAACAGTGCTCGATGATATACAAAGTAAAATCAGAGCAACATATAACTATAAAATCACAGTAAAATGTTAAAAGCAAAACAATCTGTTTCGTCCTAAGGACTCGTCCGGTGCCATTGTAATCTGTAAAAGAAATGTTATGAGCTAAAACGTCAAATCTCTAAAAGCTAAAAATGCATATTATTGAAAAACCTGTCAAGCTAAAACACTACCTTGGACTGCACGTTGCACTGTTGAAATACCGCATTGATAAAAACATCGCTTAAAAAAATAAAATACTGTGCTCGAACGTTTTTCAACTTGTATTTTGTTTTTGTGCCTGCATTTCCCCGCAAGCTCTAATCTTTTGTTAAGCGCAGTACGTTTGTCAGCTAAAAGAATTGCGAGTTTCTCAGTCAGGCATAAATTGTAGGATCGGGACCCGGGTTGGTAAGCAGTGGCTCGATCAGCAATAGACCATTTGATTGTAGGTTCATGGCCAGAATCTTTAGCATTCCAAAATGCTTTTGAGAGTTCTGTCGCATTTCTTTTCTCTCTATATCTGAAGGAGTGGGTGTGATTGTAATAACGGGTCTTGAATTCCGTTTTTCGGTGCATCCAGCGTAATGTTTGGAGGAGCCATCAGATGTGATCGAAGCTTTGTAAATGACAGCCTTTTTGCGGCATTCTCCATTGAGAGGGCAGTTCGCTGAGTAGCGGCAGTTGCAAGGAGGGATGGTGGCCTTTGGTTCCTGCTTGTTACCGAGAAGGTTTTTGTTGTGGCTGGATATAATTGTAGCCATATTGGGCATGCAAATGTAACTGACTTTTAGGGTATTGCGGTTGCATACTTTCAGAAGATGGTGGTGAGGGGGGAAGTGCTTATCGACGAGTTTTAGGAATTCTATGCCGATGTTGTTCTTAACGCTTTCGCTAAAGGGTGGATTAAACCATACTACATTGCGCTTGCGATTTCTTTTTCTTGCACGGGTATCTGTAGCATGGTCGTCGTAAGCAAGTTGTTCATGATAACCACTTGTCTTTATGGCGATATCGTATGGAGTGGCGGCCTTTTCAAATTCCTTGCGGTTGCAAGAAAGCTCAGATAAGCGCGTGGACAACATGTTGGGCAGTTGTTTTTTAATCATTGGCGGATGATTGGATTCCGCATTGATATAGAGAGGCTGGTCATTGGGTTTATGATAAGGCCAGTGCTTTCCAGATTTTAAGTTGAATGTAGCATCTGATGGCTCCTCCAAACATTAAGTTGGATGCACCGAAACGGAATTCAAGACCCGTTATTACAATCACACCCACTCCTTCAGATATAGAGAGAAAAGAAATGCGACAGAACTCTCAAAAGCATTTTGAAATGCTAAAGATTCTGGCCATGAACCTACAATCAAATGGTCTATTGCTGATCGAGCCACTGCTTACCAACCCGGGTCCCGATCCTGCAATTTCTGCACCAACGTCCTGCCATCTCAACGTGGTGGTGCAGTCATTTCCCCAATGGGGATGGGTCGAAATGGCAGGACAGATCTCCCGAGGGGCTCGACCGAAAGGTCGCCCCATTGTCTCGGACTGTTTTTTCGCTGGGCTGCCCATTGACCGGTCACAACTGGGCGGCTCCTCTTCTTCTTATTGACCGGACCCCCTTTCGGCGTCTCCTTATCCTGGCATTGCTCCTTATTAGTGGCAATGTCCATCCTAACCCAGGCCCCATCAGCAACCATCCTCACCCCAGGTACCCCTGCTCCATCTGCCATCTGGATGTGGGCAGAGATTCTCTTCAATGCTCTGCTTGCTTCAAGTGGGTGCATTTCCTTAGCTCCTCCCTTGCCCGTGCTGACTTTCGCACAATCTGTGCAACTGGCACTGCAGTGGGCTGGCGATGCCCAGCGTGCCATCCCCAAAGGAAAACTGGCTACTCCACTCAGACCCGTCTCCTTGTTACGCCGCCTGCGTCCCCTCCACCCCCTCCCCCAGGGTTCCCCCCACTACCGCCCGGCTTTTATCAATCACGTCCTCCTCGGGGCCCCCCACGTTACCTTTGCTTCATTTGCTCTCTCGAGGTAGGTAAGGATTCTTTAAAGTGCTCCACCTGCTCCATGTGGGTGCACTTCTCCTGCTCCTCTCTGACCCGGGCTGGATTTTGCAAAATCTGCGCGGCCGGCTCCCCCATGGGTTGGAATTGCCCTGCTTGTCTCAATGGGGACCTTGCCTCTCCCACCCACCAGCCAGCGTCCCCCCGTCCCGTCTCTCCAGCTCCGCCCCCACCCACACCCCCTCCACTTACTTGCTCAGATCTCATGGATTCATCTCTACCTCTCCCCTCGCATCCTCCCCTCCTTAACACCCACCCTCCTTCCGCCTTCACCCTACCTGCCTCATCACCACCACCCTACCTGCCTCATCACCACCACCCACAAGCTTACAACCACTCCACAACTTGCCACCCCACCCTCAAAGAAATCCAAGCCTCTCACACAATCTCAGAATTCTGCAATGGAATGTCGGCAGTCTTTCCTCCTCCCGCCGTGCTGAACTAATCGCCTTTCTTTCTGGCAACCAGTGCGACCTCATTTTCCTCCAAGAAACCCATCTTTCGTCAACCAAAAAGTTTCAAATCCCTGGTTATTATACCTTCTGCACGGATCGGACATTCGGCAGACAAGGCCCTGTTTCCTCATAACACTGGTGGCGGTGTCCTCACTCTTATCCACTCTGACCTGGCCTTCTCTCCTGTTTCTGTCTCCTCCCTTTCTTCCCAGGATCCCTACTCAGACTACACCTGTGTTAAAGTTCTTCTTTCCAACCACTCTCCCCTACAATTCCTTAACCTCTACTCCCCTCCTATCAGAAGCACTCCTTCTGATTCTCGCACCAAGACATTCTCTCCTGACATCCTTTCAAACTCCCCTGACACTTTTATCCTAGGAGACTTCAATGCTCACCACTCAACCTGGGACATACTCATTCCCCCTTACCCGCTCGGAAATGACCTGTTTCGCTGGATCACTTCCTCAGGTCTGGAAATCCTGAACGACCCCACCTCTCCAACGCTCCTTCATCATTCCACCGGGAGCCGTTCATCCCCCAATATTTCATTAGCTCCTGCGTCTCTCGCTCCCCACTGTGAATGGCGCACTCTCCTTGGCCTTGGCTCTGACCATCTCCCTATTGAGATTGTCCTCCCCTCCCTCCAGTTCGTCACCCCAACACTCGTCCCCCCAAATTCAACTACAAAAAGGCTAGTTGGGATGTTTACAAATCATATATTGCTGAGCACCTTCCCTCTCTTGATGTTGATGCACTCAACATCCACCAGGCTGCCCGCTCCTTTTTCTTCTTCTTAGTTGAAGCTGCCAAGGCCTCTATCCCCTTTGGCCGCCTTGGTCGTTCCCCCAAAGCCTGGTGGTCCCAGGAAGTGGAATCTGCAGTGCAGGAACGACGGAGGGCCCGCTCCGAGGCACACTGATCTGAGGCGCATCGCCTCAGATACATAGATGCTTCTCGTAAAGCGTCGTCAGTCATTTCTAGAGCCAAATCTGCAATCTGGCAAGCCACCTGTTCTAACCTTCTAACCTGTTCCCCCGTTCTGATCCTTGCACTGTCTTCAGGCTTCTCAATGCCATCTCAGGCAAAAAAGAACACCTCCCAAGACCCTTCTTTTCCCGGTTGCACTTCTTTTCCTTTTTGACACTGCCAATTACTATGCCTCGTATCTTCGCTCACATCTATCTCAAGCAACACCCCGGCCCGTACCTTGCGCAGAGCCGAACAACAGTTCATGAATGAACTCCGGAAAGCTAGCTGTGAGGATGCTTCTTCCCTCCATAATTCTTTCTGCTCCCCCTTTTCCTTGTCTGAACTCTCCACTGCCATCTGCAATCTCTCCTCCTCCACTGCGTCTGGCCCTGACCAGATTGCCTATCCATTACTAAAGCATTTGCCTGAGCCAGCACAACTCCTCCTTCTTTCTCTTTTTAACAGGTCCTGGCACTCTCACACCTTCCCCTCTTGTTGGAAACCTACCACTATCATCCCCATTCATAAACCTGGAAAAACCCACTTCCTCTCCGTCATCTTTCCGCCCCATTTCCCTCACCTCCTGTATTTCCAAGCTTTTTGAGCGCTTGATTCATTCTCGCCTAACTTTTCACCTTGAATCGAATCATCTCCTCTCCACTTGCCAGGCCGGCTTTCGTCCTGGTAGGTCACCCCTTGACCAAATTCTAACTCTGTTTCAATCAATCTGGGACGGCTTCCAAAAGAAAAAAACCTCCAGACCGAACCATTTTGGCTTCTGTTGACTTCTCCAAGGCTTTCGACTCGGTCTGGCACTCTGCTCTTTTTCACAAACTCCTCTCGCTCAAACTCCCCCCTTGCTTCGTGCTTTGGGTGCGCTCCTTCCTTTCTGATCGTAGAGCTAAAGTCCAGGTTGGTAGTTCCCACAGCTGCTCCTTCCACATCAGACGTGTGGTCCCCCAGAACTCGGCACTTGGTCCAGTCCTCTTCATTCTGTTTGTTGATGACATCACTAAGGATTTACCTCGGGGTGCCCATGCCTCCCTGTATGCTGACGATCTGGCCATATGGTCCTCCTCCCCAGACCCGCTTAAAGTCTCCTCTATTGTCCAATCCTCCCTCACTGTCCTAGAAACATGGTCCAACTTATGGAGACTTCCACTCAATCCAAAGAAGTGTGAGTCCTCCTTTTTCTCTACAGATCCCCATCAAGCCACTTTCCAACCCCGACTGAACCTCTTGGGCTTCCCTCTTTTGTTCAATCCCACCCCTAAATTCCTTGGTGTAACCTTTGATCGGACTCTATCCTTTGGGGCCCATGTCCAATCCCTGTGTTCCAAATTCTATCCACGCCACAAAGCCCTTCGCTCAATTGCCACTGCCTCTTGGGGTCCACAAAAGAATCTCTCTCCCTACTCTACAAAGCCTTTGTGCGTCCGGTGCTCACATATGCCTCTCCTGGATGGTTCCCATTCCTTTGCAACACTGCAACCAATCACCTGGAAGTTCTACACAGAGCTGCATGCAGGGTCATTACTGGATGCCTCTCTTCCACCCGCTCCTCACTACTCCTTCTCGAGGCCCAACTCCATCCTCTAAAGCTGACTCTAGAGCATCAGACCCTCTACTCCTTTGAACGTGCTCTGCGCCTTCCCCCCAGACTTCTCCAGCCTTTACGCCCTGGCAATTAGAAACGTTCCCTGTCAACTAAAGAAGAAACCCTCCTGGAGATCATTCTGTTCTTCAGCCACACAACCACTCCCATCCCCACGTGAGACTCTGATCACGTGCCCCCCTTTTCCCCCATGGTCCAAAACCCACTTCATTGTTTCCCCCTTCATTCCCGACTGCACAGGCAACAGTACAGCCCGACTCCAAACTGCTTCAAGCAGACTATCCTCCCTCCCCCCGTCTGATATCCAAGTATGGACTGACGGATCTGTCCCCTCACTTTTTGGTCCCGGTGGCGCTGGAGTGTATGTAACATGCTCCAAATGCAACACATCCAATTTCTTATCCTTTTCCTCTGGTCCAATTGCCTCCAGCTTCACAGCTGAAACCTTTGCCCTCAAGCAAGGTCTTGCTTGGTGTACTAGCCATTTGATGACCTGCAAATTCCAGTCAGTCCTTTTCCTAACCGACTCCCAATCAGCCCTCTCTATCCTTTCTTCAGCCCCTTCTTATCTCCTGCCTGAGTCCCTCTGGAATGTTTGGTCCCTCGCCTCCTCTCTCTTCAACAATACCACTTTGAGCTTCCAATGGGTCCCCGGACACGCAGGTCTCCCCGGAAATGAAAAAGCGGATTTACTTGCCAAAACTGGTGCCTCTCTGCCCACTGATGCAATCCCAAGCCCTTTCCCCCAGTTATTGCCAAAGTCCGTTATTCCCAATAACGCAATTGGAGACGTCACATCTCCCACTCCCATCTGAACTTCCAAGTCCCCGAAGTCTCTTCGGAGGAACTCCTTCTTTCTCGCTTCATTCGCAGTGAGCTCTCCCGTCTTTGCTGCCATGGCCACAGTCTTCTTTTATCCTCATATCTTCACACGATCAGTCGGAAGGAGAATTCTGCTTGTAGTGCCTGTGGACACCCTGTACAGGACCTCAATCATCTCCTCCTCGACTGTCCTGCTTCTGAACCCCTTCGCAAATCTATCTTTGGCTCCTCTCTCTCTATTCTCGATCTATGGTCCAGACCTTGGGGTGTGGCCCGACAGTTGGGTCTCCGCGGAGTTCCTCCGTGCCCTCATCCCTCGGAAGGGGTCGGGTAGTACCACTACCACCACCATCCTGCAATTTATGCCTGACTGAGAAACTCGCAATTCTTTTTGCTGACAAACGTACTGCGCTTAACAAAAGATTAGAGCTTGCGGGGAAATGCAGGCACAAAAACAAAATACAAGTTGAAAAACGTTCGAAGCGTAGTATTTTATTTTTTTAAGCGATGTTTTTATCAATGCGGTATTTCAACAGTGCAACGTGCAGTCCAAGGTAGTGTTTTAGCTTGACAGGTTTTTCAATAATATGCATTTTTAGCTTTTAGAGATTTGACGTTTTAGCTCATAACATTTCTTTTACAGATTACAATAGCACCGGACGAGTCCTTAGGACGAAACAGATTGTTTTGCTTTTAACATTTTACTGTGATTTTATAGTTATAAGCATAGACTATGTGAGTTGGGCTAACTTAATAGTAAAATTTCAGTCTTTTTATAACAAGCCAGTAATATCATTAATCCTATATTTCGAAAAAACTCACAAGTATTAACCTATATCCAGTGGCGGATTTGGGGCGGAGGCATTGGGCCATGGCCCCCCCCCTTTGGGTCGGCAGGATAGTATAATTAGCATAGCATAATATGCAAAATTGCGGCAAGGCCCTCACTTTTTGTAACTTGGGCAGAAGGTTTGAGCGCACAAACGGTGAGCGAAAACTTTGTTTTTGGCCTTCACCCAATTAGGGCAAAAAACCGGACTAAATTTGAGTAAAAACCTTTTTTTTGCTCTTCACCTAATTTTGGGCAAAACACCGGGATAAATTTGAGTGAAGACCTTTTTTTTTGCTCTTCATCGGATTTTGAACAGTAAAACCGGACTGATTCTGGCTGAAAAAATTTTCATTCTGATCTTTGTAATTCTCAAGTTTTCTGAATTTCCTGGCCACCCCTTTCTAAAATCCTGCGTACGCTACTGATGCAGTATTAAAGTCATTATATTGTATAATATCGTGTCAATGTCATCATCCCCCACTTCACATACTTTTTTTCATGTATATCACGTTTTCTGCTTGTCAATTTCAGCAAGTTTGGTGCTGGGATGTTGATCAATTGCTGTATTTTACACTCGAGACACATAAAAAGTGCTATAGCTTCTTGGGCTCCGCCCCGGACCTTGCTGAGGGAGCTCACAGCGCTCCCCCAAACCCCCTGGCTGGATTGAAACCAATTTTATGTCTAGTTGTGTTTTTCATAGGTCCTAACTGTATGCGAATATCGTTATCCCCTCACTGTTAAATGAAGATCTACACCCATCAGACAAAAAATGATTTAACGGCATGGGCCCCGATAAGGCTTGGGGGCCCGGTATCGACCTTCGTACCCCCTGGAAAATTTCCTCTCTGAGGCCCTGGATATACGTAGCAATGTTTTGTTGTATGCAATAACAGCATTGGCCTTAGCCTTGCGTTTTCAGTTAGTTTTTTTTGCTACCGAACTCATGACTGTATCGTGGTGAATAATAACAAATAAATAAATAAAAAGCATTAAAGATTTGAATCTATCGGCGTAATGCTAGGGATATCTCGACAACTAGAAACAGAGAAATTTGCGGTTTAACACTATAACAATGGTACAATAGCTAGACAACACTTACTGACTTTGACAAGCCATTTCATTCATTTATTTTTTAAATCCACTAAAATAAAACTTACCAAATGATTGCAAAATGGACAGGCCATATGATAGGACAGCAAGATCGTAACAAGAACGTGTGTCAGAAAAATTCGAACATGACCCAATATATTTCATACAAACTTAAGAAGACGAAAAAAAATAAAAATTAAAAAAACAGTCCCTGGTAGAAATTCGGGGCCAATTTTCAAACATGAAGTAGAGATCAAAAAATCTAGTCCTAGGCCAAAGTAGGATATATGTACTTTGATCCTACGATAATCGGAAACGTTTTTTGTAACTAATTTGGCGTGTCACTTGACAGCACCACCATTAAGTGAAACTTTTCCAGACACCTTTCCAGCTTTTCCTGCTTGACCCTTACTCTGCTTACGGCCTTGCAATAGAGCGGTCTCGGGAACATTGCAATCGAGTGGATTGTAACCAACTTGCATGCAAACGTGATTTTATTTAATCAGCTCGCAGTCAAGACCAATCGAACACAACCGCAGGTGCATAATTATTCTGAAACTAGTTTGTTTTGAACTTTTTTCTCTTGATTCTGTAGTATCCGATACCTGGTTAAGGATATTTCAAAGTAGCTGTAAACACCGCATTCCACCAAGCTTCGCCTTCAAACAGAAGCGTTCTCTGCAATTAAGTGTACAGCCAACTTTGCAGGTTCCAAGGACCACAATACTGCAATAAATTTTCACTATCTACCTCTGTTATGCTCTCTCATTCGTCTACCGCATTAGGCAATCTTTAGGCTCGAATGGCACTGAACTAGGCCTCTACTGCATTTTCTTTGCGATTTTGTGAGCGAGCGGGGTAGGAGGGGTTAAAATAATACGACCCTTTCCTTTTTTTGACAACATTTCAACGTTCTCAGCTGCCCTCATACAAAGCCTATTGCAAGATGAGAGTTGAACCTGTTCGCAAATGCTATCATTCTCACTCCAATATTCCGCTTTACGCATTTTCAGATACATAATATCAATAACAAACCATTTTTAAGTTCGTTCGAGTCCTAAGCTATCCACCAACAATAATAATCTAACCTACTGCACCTCGCTCTATAAGAAACAATGCATTTTGCTCAGAAGTCTGACCAAAAATTTGAGCATTACTCATGCGTGGCGAGAACAATTAACAATACTAGTTGGTAATCCCCTATTATTATATATATTGTTGAATCAGTTTGATGAAAAAATTATTGATACATATTCCATACATAGCAGATAGGCAGTGTCTATTTCACCAAAAAATTTCAAGTTAAAGAGAATAAAACGAAACTATAGGAAACATTCATCCACACTTTTTGTATTTGCTTGTTTATGGGTCAAGATTAGGGTTTCAGTTTCGGTTAGGGTTAGATTTGGGTTTCAATTTTATACATTTCTAGACAAAAATTTCTCGTGAAATAGCCTAGTCTCTTTTTATTCCATAACTGTTTAAAACAAAAAGTTGCATTTCAGGCACAAAAAATAGCCTACTAAAGCTTGTTAGAAAACTAGTTGCTAGATATGGTTGCTAAAACAAATAGTTTTTGCTGCAGTGAATAATCGTCCAAACTATAGAGTATTGACTGATTAATACCAACTTTTAAGCCATTGTGTTACCCAGGAAGATTGATTAAATGAATGAGAAATCGCATTTTCAATGCATAATGCATGCAGGCAATACACAATTTTCTAGCAATAATACAAGAAGTTTTAAAAGATTTTTTTGAATGAAAAAACGTTACAAAGATTACCAAGTGTCTGGGTATGTTCTTCAAATAATCATTTGTTGCTCAGTTTTGTTTGCAATCGCAATGATATTTCAAATTTAATTGTTACAGTATATATATAAGATACAACTTTTGGTGCTGACTGCTGCCTCACTTGCAGCAAGATGTAAGCAAAATAAAACTGGCTCGTTGGTCGAGCAGTGACTTGTTTGTCCTGGAGTGGGAGGTTTGAGGTTAAGATTTCGGACCTGTAAAATCGGACACATTGTTGCCAACAACTTTCCCCTGCTGCAGCATTTCTTTGAAGCAATAATGTTTTCGTAGGCAGCAAATGTATTAGTTTGCTAATAATGCGTATTGATCTAGCAGCTTTATTTTCCGTAGATTTTATTTGGAATGCAAAATTGAGATTAGAGTCGACTAATATTCCCAAGTATTTACAACAGTTGTTAATGAGTATCTTGCTTTTGCCGTAATTAAGAGAAATAACATAAAAACTGTTCACATTACTGGTACATTTGGGGAAATCATTACGGCATGTAGTTTATTTGGATTAACAGTCACCTCATTAGCAATAGCCCAAACGGGAAATTTATCCAAATCCTTCTATTTGAGTAAGATACCCCTGATGATCCCGATTACGGTTGAAACAGACGGTAGGGTTTTAAATTTTAATTTTTGACGTGTTCTGTGTTATGTTGTAAATTATGGTTGATATAAGTTTCGAGAGAAGACAGTTTATTTTGAAAAAATAAACATGTATTGTCTACAAATCAAGACGGGCTACATGAAATAGCATTAGGCAAGTCATTAATATATAAAAAAACAATAATGGTCCCAGAATCGAGCCCTAAGGTACACCAAATATTACAGGTAAGTAGTAGTTTTGATCCCAGACGAAGACAAAATTTGTGCTCTGCCAGTTAGAAATGAAGCAATAAGATTTTTGCATGGTCCTCGAATGCCTTTTTGATCGAGCTGCAAAAAAAGAATTTTATGAAAAAGGCTTTTCAAAATCAAGAAGTAACAGCCCTACATAGTTTTTGCTGTTTTATTGGTCGTATGGGTTGCTAACTAACATCAAGCAAAGCGTGAGTAGAGGATGTATTTTTTTGAAATCCATATTGAGTCGGTAGCAGTACTTTGTGTTTTTCGAAAAATGTTGATATTCGTTGATGAATTAGCTTTTCTAATATTTTTGAAAAACATATTAAGATTGAAATTGGTCGATAATTGCGCATTTCTAATTTGCTTCCAGATTTATGAATAGAAACAACTTTGGCTATTTTGCAACTATCAGGAAATATTCCAAAACTAAACGCCAGGTTGAAATAATACTACTAATACTGAGCAATGACATCGGTGGAAAACTTGATAAATTCTGATAGTATGCCATTACAACCAACAGCCTTTTTAGACCCAAGAGCATTGATTACATTAAAAATTTCGGTTGGAGGGGGAGAATTAAGATACGTGGATCAACCAACGCGTTTAGAAAGAAATTTTAAGATGATGTCGAAGTTGGTTTCTGCATGAGTTTGTGCTGGTTAGTACCGATGTTAGTAAAGAAGTCATTAAAATTACTGATGATAATATTGAGATCATCAATAATTAGTTCATCCACTAACGAGTTTTTTGAACTTGAGTACGCTCAGGTAGCTTTTTGCCTAACAAATTTTGCAAAGTTTTCCTCGTTTGCTGTAAATCATAAGCTGCAAACTTAATTTCGTAACAAAGAATTTTTTTGGTAGTTATTCTACTACAGCGATGTATGGGATCGTTTTCTGTTTTTTGCTATCAGTAGTTGATGGCGATTTGCTATCACTTCTGATAACAATGCTATGATGAAGCTAGTTGATCCTAACAAGTAAAACGTTAGCAAACAAAACTTAGTCTTTTGAATAGCACCTGAGTTACTTCTCGAAGCTAGCCTACAACATCAGCAGAACTTCAAAAAGTTTTTATTTGAAATGCCTGGTGTTCAACTACAGTACATTACATTCACAAGCTTATTTTGTAGGATTTTTTGCATTTGATGTTGTCATTAGTGGCTTACCGCTTTGGTTGCTATGAGTTAAAACTTAAAACCGTAGGTGGGCGCAAATTCGTCAATCGTTAATCCGTGATGAACGAAGCTAACGTTTTCATTAATCGTTTATCCGTTAAAAAGTTTTTTGTGTTAACAGACTAAATTAACTTCCGTTAAGTTTCCTTAACTTACGTTAAAATTTTCATCGTTAATTTCTTGCACCATTTATTCATCATACCGGTTCGAACCAGTTGGCACTGGTAACACTTGTTGCGTATTAGCACGAGTTTTATAGCAGAAAAAGCGAAGAAAAGACGTTTTTTTGTGGCAAATAATAAGCTACAGCCCTATAGCTCTATTAATTATAATATCGTTGTTCGCAATTTGCGAATTTCCAAAGATTTTCCGATCGCAGCTTCGTTAGTGCATTTAAAACTATTTTTATTTTGAAAATAGATTAGACTGTAAAACGCATCTTCTAAAACACAAAAAGACCACCATAAAATTATTTTTTTCCTTACAATTGGCTCAACAGCGTCATTACGTGTTCTAGAATGAGTGAATAAAACAAATGAAAATTACACTCAAAATGTTAACGAATTAACGGACTTTATTGACTTTCGTTAATTAAAGCTGAAAATAACGAATTAACTTTAACGCAGGTATGAAGTGTGTTAACGGACTACTGATTAACGAAGCTAACGTTTTACATTAACTTGCGCACCTATGGTTAAAACACATACGCAGTTGTTTTCGTTGAAATATTTTGTAGAGATGCCATTCAAATTTTGAACTAGTGATTTAACTGGCCTCAGTGTAATGATGATCGAACCTTCATGTGCATCTACTTTGACTTGAATTATAGTGGTGTAAAATATTATTCATAAATTGTGTTTAAATTAAAGGTTAATCTGCTACGTGGTATTGCTTTGGCTTAAAAGTTCAAGTATATTTCGTCAAGCCCTACGATAACTAATAGCACAACCCAAACAAATTCACTTGTAAGTACTTGACGAAATATTCTGCAGTTTGCAAAAAAACATTCATTCTGCAGTTGCGCTAGCCGCGAAAGGTTGTGTTTGTTTTTGCAGCGTCAAACGCAAAATTTCAGAAAAAAGCGTTCAGTTAATACGGTAGTCAAATCGATGAGTATGCCTGCAAAAAAAGATCTTGAAGCTGAAATTAGTACGCATTCTCAACAAATTGTAAGTAGAGTTTTGAAAAACATCAGACCTGAAATTGAAAAGATGGTTAAGGAAGCTTTTCGATCCTTTGCAAATGACTATTCAATTGAGCTAAAAAAAGTTAAACACAACATTACTGATTTAAAGAAAAGTCACGAGTTCTTATCTGCAGAATATGATGACCTAAAGGAAAAGTACAGCAAATTGCTCAAATCAAGCAAGCAAAGTGAAAGATCAACTAACCAACTAAACCTTAAACTTGACGAAAGTGAGACAAACAAACAAGACGAGTTCCACAAAATTGACGACCTGGAACAATATGGGCGCAGGTTAAACTTGGAGTTTGAGGGGATCCCAGAGCAGAAGGAAGAAAATGTAACCAACATTGTTTTAGATATTGCTAAAAAGCTAAACGTCGACGCCAGCTCCAGCGACATATCAATTGCACATCGTTTGCCACCAAAGCGACACAATCAACGCGATGGCTCATCATTGCCACCAACTATAATTGCGCAATTCACTAATAAGCGCATCAGAAACGCGATATACTCGAGGAGAAAAGAGGCAAAAAATATTAAAGACTTTCCAGTACCAGAAATGACTAAGCTGTTTGTAAATGAAAATCTAACTCACTATCGAAAAAAACTTTTTTGGTCGACCAAACGAGCTGCCAAGGCCAACAACTACAAGTTTTTTTGGACTGCACACGGCAAAATTTTAGTAAAGAAAGATGACAATGCTCCAGTAATTGCAATTCTATCTGAAACAGATATTGACAATTTGTCTTAATTGTGATTTTGTTGCGTGTGTATTTCAGTTGTGTTTACATCATCATGAGTCGAAATGATTAATCAATCTTTCCAAATTCATAATTTTTCAGACGTAGCTGAGAGAGTGCAACGGTTGCAATTAGAAAACGTTAAACCCTGTCAATATCACAACATTGACAACGTATCTACTTTGATATCAAATAATGATAATCTTTTTTTGTTTCACTTAAATATTCGGTCTCTTCAGAAGCACTTAGATAGTCTAAAAGAATTACTGCATCAACTCTCGACTCCTCCTGATGTTATCTGTATTACAGAATTTAAACTGAAAGATGGTTTTAGCTGTTCTGTTTCCATTCCTGACTACAATTTCTTTTATGCTAATTCTCCAACTAATGCACGGGGTGTGGCCATTTATGTGAATAAAGACTTAAATGCCAAATTAGAAAATGATTACCAGTTCCAAATGGTCGGTTGTGAAAATTTATTTCTCTCACTAAAAATAGGCAACAAAAAATTTATTGTAGGAGCTGTTTATAAACACCCAGATGCAAATTGTTTTTCTTGAACGTCTCGAGGAAAAATTGCAGCTAATCAACCTACTACAGCTAAATTGCGCAGTTCTAGGTGATTTCAACATTAATCTTTTGTCTTCCGATTCTAGTGTCATCGCCTACAATAACATGTTAACTTCAAATTCCTTCTTTCATATTATTAGTGTACCTACTCGTGTGACTAAAAGTTCAGCAACGCTAATCGACCACATACTCACAAATTCGTTACACTCAAATATTACCCCCGGAGTAGTTCGATATGACATCAGTGATCATTTTCCTATATATGCAATTTTTTCCAACTTTCCAAAAAAACAAACTTCCAAAATCTATTATCGAAGGGATTTTAGAAATTACGATAATGAAAACCTAGCCAACAATGTTGAGTCGTCCTTGTCTACTTTTTTTTTTAATAGCGACTGTATTACTCCGTCAAACTATGATAAAACTTTCGAAACATTTATTGCAATAATCAAAACGGAGATTGACAAACTTGCGCTTGTCACCAAATTATCCAGAAGGAAATCCAAATTAGCTCTCAAACCGTGGATTTCAAAGGGAGTTTGGGTTTCAATTAAAAAGAAACAAAAATTGTACAAAAAAGCTTACCCAAACGGCTCGCCTCTCGATATTTTTATTTATAAAAAATATAGCAATTGCCTGACGAGGGTTAAAAAAGCCGCAAAAAGAATGCATTATATTAAACAATTTGAAAATTGCAAATACGATCAATTAAAAACTTGGAAAATTATTAGAGAGCTCGTATATACTTCAAAACTTAAAAAAAACGACTCGTTTACCTTGCTCAATGTTAACAATCGAGAAATTGATGATCCATACGCTATATCAGAAGCATTTAACAAATTTTTTTGTAGCGTTGCTGACAAGATTCAACAAACTTTGACAAATCCCGTAAGCGAATTTCATTACAAAACCTATTTAACCAGTCCCATACTGCCTTCCATTTATCTTGACCCATCAACTCCACGTGAAACTTATAACATAATAGTTAATTTAAAAACAAAAAAATCAACTGGGGCTGATGAAATTTCTTCATTTTTTGTTCGTAAATTAGCTTCTGTATTATCGCCATATCTGTGTTTTTTATTTACCTTTGCATTCGAATTTGGAATTTTTCCAAATTGCCTTAAAATTGCTCGAGTTGTTCCTATCCACAAAGCAGGATCCAAAAAAGAAGTAACAAATTACCGACCAATATCATTACTTTCCTGTTTTTCCAAAATTTTAGAGAAGCTAATCCAAAACCGACTACTAAAATTTTGCCATAAGAACAATATATTTTACAATCGACAGTTTGGCTTTAGAAAAAATCACTCAACCATTCAAGCTATAAATGACATTGTTTCCCAATGTTATGATAATCTCAACTGCAACAAAGACACTTGCCTAATTCTATTAGACATTCGTAAAGCTTTTGATACCGTAAATCATAACATTTTACAAAGCAAATTGAATCATTACGGTATTCGTGGGGTGGCTAATGACCTACTTCATAGCTACCTTTCAAATCGCACCCAATTTGTTGATATTTCTGATTCCATTTCTTCTACTAGGTTAGTTGCTAACGGAGTCCCCCAAGGATCGATCCTAGGGCCAATACTTTTCTTGATTTTTATTAATGATCTGGCTAATGCTCTAAAAACGTCCCCCCAATTATTCGCAAATGATACTTGTCTTTTGATAAGTGATACTAGTCTAAATGGATTGGAACGACTCTGTAACAGTGAATTACTACTTGTATGTGAGTGGATGACTTCAAATTGTTTGGCTCTTAATCCTTACAAAACTCAAGCTTTGCTAATTTCCCACCGTAAAATTAATTCTAAGACTTTCAGCTTGGCTATAAACAATATCCCGATTAATATCACCCCAACAGCCAAGTATTTGGGCATAGAAATCGATTCAAGTTTGTCATTTACAAATCAAATTAACAAAATTGAGGCCAAAATATCAACAGCATTGGGTATTCTGTTTCGGCTTCAACATTTTGCCCCTAAACAAATATTGATCTCGGTTTACTACTCTTTAGTCTACCCTCATTTATGCTATGGAATAATTGTTTGGGGTTCTACATCTAACTATCTTCTAAACAGACTTCAAGTACTACAAAACAAATGTCTTCGAGTTATTGAAGGTTGGCAATTCAAACAAAAAATTAAACCATTGTATGAAAAGTATGATTTTCTCAATATTAACCAAATTCATTTCTTCGAAGTAGCCAAATTTATGTATTACAGTGTGCATCGCCTACAGCCTGCGATATTTGATGATTACTTCAAATTTGTGAGTAGTGTTAGTAGACATCGCTTGAGAAGCGTGAATGACGACAAACTCTATCTACCCTTTTTCAAAAACAAATCTGGTCAAAATTCAATAAAATTTAAAGGGGTTAAAATCTGGAATTCTCTACCAAAAAACATTAGAACTTTTCCCTTAGTTAAATTCAAAAAGAGCTGCCATCAATACGCGGAAAACTACATCGAATAAGTAGTGCTTGCAAAACTTTGCATAACTTGTAATCTAATCGGGTGTAAAACAGTGACTTCGCAAACCACAACTCTTAATTTAGCCAATTGCATATGCCAACAGGAGTTTGTTGACCCGAAGACTGAAAAGTCCCTTCCAGACTCCTGGTCGCTAAGTGTTTATTTTATTTTCATTTGTTGATTATGTAAATTTATTATTTGGAGTTGCACTTTTGTGGCAAAATAAATATCTCTGTCTCTCTCTGTCTCTCTGACGAGGAGGTAGCGAAAAGAGTCCATGTTCATCAAAGTCCTCTGCCACTTCCAGTTCATCATCGTTAGTTTTCGTTTTACATAAACGTACAAAAACAAGCTGTATGTACAATCGGTCATAAAGCTAAACAAAAAATACACATACGTCACACTCACAGAAAAAAAGCAAGGGGATCATTTTAATTTGTTACATTACATTAATTGCAAACGTTGCGAAAAGCAATGAATTAGCATAAAATTGTAGGCATTTAATAATGTCAGATAAGATACCTTTTGTATTGTTTAGCAAATGTTTGCAAAGAGTATATTTTGAGATCACTTGGCACGTTTACCCAATATTTCGGTCCAAGAATTTCAATGTTAGTTTTACCAGATTTTGAATTAGCTAAAGAAAATAGTTGCCGTTAAATCTACTTCTTGTGTTGTAGTTGTGGATTTTGCCTAATGAGTTGTATGCAGATGGATTCACACCAGCACAATCTTTTGAGTTTACTCGATGTGTATCTTAACATACTTCCAGAATTTCATGTATTTTAGGATATGTCCGAATTTACGGTGTGAACCAAAGCTAAAAACCGGGCAAAGTGGACAATATCTGGCACAACGCATGATGAGATTCACAAAAGACATAACTTTCTAGATCCGCTGAGTAATGTACGCTGCTTAAATTGATCCTAGTAACTTTTAACTAATTAGGCTATCTACAAAAGTTTTAACTTTACAATTAAATTCTTTAAAAATGTCCACTGAAGAAATTAAGAATTGATTTAGGGCAACGTTCAATATTTTGTAATGGCATTTTAAAGTCCGATCGTTTTGTAGGGAAAAAGCTGCAATTATCAATAGGTTGTCCTTTAATTGATTTTAAACAACCATAACAACTTTTTTCTTGTGTTAAATTTTCATGGGATTAAACTACGGTAGCTTTGCACTTCTTAAGAGCTTTACAAGCTACTTGTCAGAAAGTATCAGTAGCCGTGGAAAAGAATGATTTAAGGCGATTCATTCCTGTTTTGCTTTTTCTGGGTTTATTTGACTCCATCTTATTTTTGATCTTAAATACTGAAGTCTCAACAGTTTCTTGCTGTTTTGAAGTTTTCTTCGATTGAGTTCCATCAATTTCGGTACCGTGTAAGTTCCCCAAAACATCAATGATGTTCTTTGAGCTGGGATTACTTTCGGTTCTTCGACTGATTTTCGATTCCGACTCTTTCAATCTTTGAGGTTCAGTGGGGATCGAGCGATGGCGTTCTGGAGGCCTGATGTCGTAGCCTGAGAGCGGTGTTTCCCGGTCTTCAGAATAAATGCTATTAGCATCTTCAAAGTTGGGTGGTAATAAAGAGTGAACTCGATCACCAGATCGACCAAGATTTCCAATTCTGTGCAAATTCAAAACACCATTACTTAAATTATTTAATACAAGTTAAATAATTTAATAACTGATGCATAACTGATAGCAGATTTCAAATGCTATTGAACTAGTGTAGACAGTTTAAAAGACAGAAACATACAAGTAAAAAACATTAAAATATAAAACTAAAGCCATCACTGTATCTAAAATTGAAATCCGCAGCTTATTTATGAACGGTAAACTCAAATCCGAATAGGGTCAAACCAAAGACTATACAAATTGGTACCCACAGCTTCCTGCCTGGCGACCATCATTAAAGGCGACAATTGGAAACTTACATCGAGTCTGATTGACAAGTGGACAGGTGGCCGCTTGACTCAAACACCAAAAGGTCACTTTGCTGTTTTTTGGCCAGGGCACCGTGGCAAATAAAAAGATGTGCGGCAATTAGTGATTGCAACTTATTTATAACAAGCTCATCAAAGTCAACTATATTATGAGACTATAGCATATATCATAGACTTGGTTGAAACACATTTTAAGAACTCAATAAAACAGACTATATGTTGTTTTTACTCTTTTTTTTTTTTTGACAGTACCTTAATAGTGTGGAATTTCAGATAAGGTATGAATGTTTAACATTTTAGAGTTTGAAAATTGGATTTTAGAACAGCTTTGCTGAGAAAGATTGATTAAGATCAAAAATGGTAATATTTATTTTTAGAAATTTTTGAGACTTACCATTTTAAACAGTAAGTCGAACTGAAGTGGTTAATCAAAACGTTTCTAATAGAATTCCTAACGGTACCACCGATTTGATTCCAGTTTTTTGTTCGTTTTTGAACGATTTTTAGTTTCTGCAATGTTTAAGTTCACGATTGTATGACTGTATAAACAGACGAGATAATTAATTCAGTTACGCTACAGTAGGAAAAAAGTATTTAAATTTTGGCGGTTCTACTATCTCCATTCTCCAACCAACTTGTTCCTGTACAAAACCACATTTCTAACAAATATCATTGCTTATATCACCAACTAACTTGTACAAGTCTTTTCGAGTAACGTAGAGATCGTCAATATCACCCTGAAGTCCATCATCTCTTTTCTGATTGTGATTGGTTGAACCTAAAAAATAAGACGTAGTAAACTTGTAATATTCGCAGTCAATGTACTGTAGCTTTTGCTTTCGTCAATGCTAGTTCTGTGAATCCAAACATCAAAATTTACCAGCTTTTCAACTTTCATCCTGCAAAAAAAATATTTTCGGAGCAGTTGCTGTTGCGAAAAATAATGTAAAATGCTTTTTATGAGTATAAAGCAGGAAGAACAACCAATAAGCAGGGCTGTAAGTCTAGAAGCACATTTTTTGCGGTCTCGGCTCTTTTGCACAGGTCTACGTTTAAAACTATCCTGATCTCTGTCTCGTAGCTTAAATTGGTCTTATGACTGGATAATTATTTTGTCTCGTCATTGTTTTGTTTTCTTTAAGATATTTATTCAAAATAGTTTTAGAGGCTATTTTCTCCATTAACTGCAATTTCAAACTGCCACAATTTAGTTTTCAAACGGTTTGTTAATTTCGTAATCTCTTTTTTGAAAATCATTGGATTGTATGCATGAATACAAAACCTAGCTCTATTTTTTGACGAAATTCTTATCTCAGTGGGATGAAAGATGTCAAAAAGCAAACTATCTTTTGCTTGCAATAATGATTGGTTTGCTAATCCTCCTTAAATAAATTGATTTGATGCGCACCAAAATTGAGCCTACTAAATGGATTTGCTCTGTACCTTCTTAACTAATAGATTTTCTCTATACCAAATTGGGACTACCAAAGCGCAATTAACTAGAGTAATTTGCATTTTCTTGAAAATCATACTTTGCGAACATCTATCCTTTTGCATTACTCTATCCTTTTGCATTACTTCATGTAGTTAAATAAAATTAGCAAATAAGAAATAATAAAATGGACAATAGGGTGGTCCATAAAAATACTTTTTAAAAATTTTTTTAGTGCCAGGCGTTTAAAGTGTGCCTTTTGGGAAAAAATAACACATGCAAATTTTTTTGAAAAATTTCAACATTTAGGGGTAGCTCAAGCCCCCTATATATTTCGTGGAGGGGCAAATGGCTTAAATGCCCATATCTCGCAAACCACTTATGCTAGAAACTTGATTTGAGTACCAAAAGATGCAGAATATGTTTTTTCCTATCTAACTTCAATACATCTTATAGGTATAACTGGTCTAGATTTCAAATTAACTGAAAAAAAACGAATATTTACCAATATTTATCAGGTTTTATTCATCAGTTGAGCTAATGCACTGTCATCTAACGCCGTAAAAGGCAAATCAAACAGCTGCATTTAAAAATTGTGACTTTTAGGAAACTGCAAGTTGTCAAATAATAATCAATTAAAGTTTAACAAAAAGAACAAAGGCAAAAATTTATACTTTTGACACTCCAATTTTGCACAAAAAGAAGTCTTGATCATAACAGCTATTAATTTGAGAAAAACGACTTTTTTAGTTGAAGCGCTGTATATTTCAAGTGTTTAATCGTGGGTTAGAACCGTATTATCATAGTCGTTATATCAGAAATCTGAAAACTCCTTAAGAAA
This sequence comes from Trididemnum nubilum, assembly GCA_963965965.1. Classification (NCBI taxonomy): domain Eukaryota; kingdom Metazoa; phylum Chordata; class Ascidiacea; order Aplousobranchia; family Didemnidae; genus Trididemnum; species Trididemnum nubilum. Next base: position 22,588,103 of record OZ014476.1, read on the forward strand.
TGTTGTTGTTTGCACCGCCATCTAGTGTTGGTGTCCTAAGGTGGCTAAAATTACCATTGGTAGGTATAGACACAGTATAGAGAACATACTTGTACAGTAGTTTTATTCTGCCAATTTTGTGTCTATGATTTTCAATCAGTGGCCGCCACTTTCCTGGCTGCCAATACAAAGTGAACATGCAAACTTCTCAACACTAGAGGCGCTAAAGTATTTTCGAATGTTAGATTTTGTTTTTCATGAGGTTGTCTTCATCGCTAGTTTTCGCTTAGTCGGTGTGAAATGAAATAAATTACAAATCTAAAAGTGTTGTATCAGTTCAAGGCTCGCTCGAAGTAGTCGCGATGCCATTATGACATCATAATAACCTGACAAATATGCTGATTTTAGGCAATGTCAACACAATTACTGATTGTAGATCGATGCAAGGTCTTTTTGAAGCGGCTGACAATGTTACACCAAGTCGACGTGATTGAGACGCTGTTGTGACGTCACAATGTATTAACAGTTTTTTTTATTTTGTATTAGTGCCTGCCACTAAACGCTTTTTAGTGCTCTTAATGAATAAATGAAACAACAAACTTGAAACTGCTCAATGGGTTTGAAGCAGTTGTGACTGTATTATGACATCATAATGAAGTGACAAAATGCATATTTCGATGACTCTAACAAAATGATGAATCAGAAATTTCATCAATGTCTTTGTTACGATTGAAAGGTTTTCTCCCAAGATGGTTTTGTGACATCATACTGCATTTGCGGTTTAAGTAAATTTATAACAATTGATACACTGTGACTAATTTAATTGTGCTGGCACTTACTAAATCAATTAACAAAACTGAAAGTGCAAAACTGACTGGAAGTAATCGGGACTTTATTGTGACGTCATAATGTCGTTGAACAAATTTAATTATTTCAAGCAATTTTAGATCGCAGGTTATTGATAATAAATGATATCAAGATATTTATTGTTGCTGAAAAGTTTCACATTAGTTTATGTGATGGAGTCGCTGCTGTGATGTCACAATAAGGAAAAAGCTTATTGTGTTTTTTCGACATTTTCAGTTGATACCAGAGTTTAAATTGTTTTTGTGTCATTGGTTTGAACAAACAAGGAAGTGCTGCCCTAAATTGGCTCGAAGCATACGACAGTGTACTTAAGTACTATCGATCGTTAACGAAATTGCTAATTCCAAGAGATACTTAAGTACTATCGATCATTTATAATAAGTATCAAAATATGTTTGTTGCGGATAAAAGTTTAAGACGAAAACATCATAAATGTTTGTTTTAACTTGTCAATCACTAACAACGTCAAAAGCAGTGCCAAGCACAAATAAAATTTCTGTTCAACGGCAAAAATAAAAGCAAAACTAAAATTTAATGCTGTTCAGCAGCAACCATTAATCTATACATCGCAAAAAAGGCTAATTTATTATGACATCATAACAACATTAACATCTCAATCTCTTCGGTTGGTGCAAAACGTTGACATGCGACAATCAAATACCTTGACATGATCAGTAGCGTACGCACGATTTTGGAAAGGGGAAGGGCCAGGAAATTTGAAATAATGAAGACGAAAAGTAAAATTTCTTCACTTAGAATCAGTCCGGTTTTTTCGCCCCAGATCAGGTGAAGACCAAAAAAAAAGATCTTCACTCAAATTTAGTCCGGTTTTTGGCCCAAAATTAGATGAAGACCAAAAAAAAAAAAGATCTTTACTCAAATTTAGTCCGGTTTTTGACCCAAAATTAGGTGAAGATAAAAAAAAGTCTTTCTGCCCCTTTCGTGTGCTTAAACTTTTTGCCCAAGGTACATGCCCATGGCACCATGGCCCCCCCCTAAATCCGCCCCCGGACATGATTCGTGATAAATAACTGTTCTAATATTCCTTAAAACCAAAAATTTGTTACACAACATTATGATGTTACAATTACAAACAGAGTTCCAGCTACTTCCAGCCAATTTTGCATTTTCGGTTTTGTTACTTTTAATATTGTTAATGTCATGACTAGAAAATCATTTACATAAACTATAAAGACGTTAATATGACGTCACAAAAGCATCTCGGGGAGGAGGGGCCACTTTGACTAGACACATGAAACTTTCTATCGTAACAAAGACATTGTTAAAATTTATGATCGATGACTTTGTTAGTTCGTCATAATAAGCATTTTTTGTCACTTCAATATGATGTCATAATACAGTCACGACTACATCGAACCGATTTACTATTTTCAAATTTTACTGTTTCATTTATTCAATACGAGGACTAAGAACGTCTGGCAAGCGCAATAGAAAATAAAAAACTGTCAATACATTATGACATCACAATAGCGTTTTGATCACATCGACTTGATGTATACATGCAATTTATGATCTTTAATTGCTCCAGAATCGCTTGAAAATTGCAAACTTGTTAAAAACATTGTGACGTCTGTTAAAATCATTAAAAATAATCTGCCCTGCTTTTCAGCTAGTGACTGATGACCCAATTTTAAATCTTTGTTTGTGCATTTGTGTCTGATTAATTATTGGATTTTGCAATCTTGTGACTTAAATTGAAAAGATTCTTTATCATTGTCTAATCGGTTTTTAAGTTAAATCACTGAGTAATTATTATCCTTTGTTAACAATAAGCTGTTAATTAGCGCGTCTTCAAAAGCTCAATTTAGAATCGCTGTTTTAGAAGGTTTCTTTTCGTGCATTATTTGCTTTTTGAGACGACTGTAGAGAGGTAGCTGCAATCCTTTGTTTGTTAATTTCCGGCCTTTGATGCTAGACAAAGGCAATTCAACATGCTTTTACGGCTTGGAACTATTTAAACGTGCTTGGAGCCTGAAAGCTCAGTAGTGACAAAAAATGAGTCAAGTGAACAGTGTCAGTTTTTGGTGAAATGTGTTAAATGCTGCTTAATTTGGGTAAATTGTGTTTTGCGATCCCTTCCCTTCCTATCCATTTTGTTTACGGATATGACTATTGACTGTGAGGGAACAGTCTTGTAGACTGGAAGAAAGGCCCTGAATTGGCCTTTACATCGTATTTGAGACTACTTTGTTTTTTCTGTATTTTTCTTTATTCAATATAATAATAAATTCCATTAAAAAATCAAGAAAATCAAGTGCTCAGTTGTGAAAAGGAGAAAGAGATTGGGAGAGTTTGGCATAGCTCTTCTACACGTTGTTGAAGTTGGCTATAATACTCCACATCGTCGCCGTACAGAAAACACAAAACGGTTCTGATTGGCAAGTCTTAGAAGATCTCCAAATTTAAGAATTAAGCTTTAACGAGAAACGGTTTGGCAAACTGACACATATTGCAAGACCTGCTTATAAAGACTTTATCATTCGCAACATTATCGCAAAACTTCCTCCTAAGTGAGAGGAGAGAACTTAAAAGATCGGAAAAGATAGCTAGTGAAAGCTGGAAGACTGAAGATTTTTCAAGACGGAACTTCAACAAGGAAACTGACTTTATTTCTATTTATTGTGAAATTACCTGTCTAAATTTGTGTACGACTGTCTGTAATTTAACATTAATTTATAATTGTTTCCGCACTGTTTCATATATTTTTGCCTTAAGTATCTATTTATTAATTGTGTTGATGACATATCTACTCTAAACGCTGAACCATCTGAAAACCTGCCTGAATCTGTCACGATCCCTGCATAGGACCCAAGTGACTGGGGTGGGGAACCAAGCACTGGGACAGATTCGACTGAGGGAAGGGTTAAAGAAGTACGATTACGGCGGCGGGACCTTCAAAAAAGGATACAGGCCTCCACTGATCGGCTCCTAGCTTTCGAAACCGAAGAAGAAATTTTTCTTTTTGAGGAAAATTAGGTTAAAAATCTAGATTGGGAGGTTCGAGATTTTTTGAAAACGGCACAAAAGTTAAAGGAGACCGGGCAACCCTTGGGACCTGAAGAGAGGGTGGGGGCCGAGTTTGAATCCCTGGTGAGGCTTTGCAAGGCTTGGGCTGCAGAACTCTCTAAGTCTACAGAAAAGGAGCCACTGGAAATTCAGCTGGGAAAAAGTTCTCGTACCACAATGTCTATGTATAATTCTCTAGCCTCAGAAATAATTGACGATCAGCTGGAGCTGGCTTATCTTCAAGCAGAAGTAGAGCTGCATGAGATGGAGCGGCAAGCTGTGGAAAGGCGATAGCAAGCTGAGGCTAAAGTTGTGGAAAGCCGACGGCAAACTGAGGCTGATGAGGCTAAAGCTGCGGAAAGGCGACAGCAAGCTGAGGTTGATGCGGCAGAAAGGCAACATCAATTAGATGCTGAGAAAATGGAATGGCAAAATTTACTGGCTAGGGCTAGGGACAAAGTTAAACTTTTCAAAAAACAGGCAGAAATTCAGGCCAATTTGCGTAAGCAACAATCCATGGGGAGTCAGTATTCTGTAAGGAGCTCCCGAAAATCTAAGTCCAGTAAGGCATCCCGATCCATCAAAGCAAAGGTGGAACAACAGCTGGTCTCTGAGTTTCTGAACTTTAACTTGGGCGGTCACACTTCCAACGTAGTCAAACTGGGGAAGACATTGAGGGCTGCTGCTGAACCAAAAGAGCCACAAAACAAACTTAAGGAAAAAGAACCCACAAAATTGGCGCTAGCTAATGGGACCGCTTGGGAGCCTTCATTGCGCGTAAATTCCTTTGAACCTGGGCCCACTTCTGTAGTACAACGGTTGCAACGAGGCTGCACTAGTCAAACCTTATTAGAAGCGAGTAAGAGTGATCCGGGGACCCCAGTGGCAAAGGCACCAGTGAAGTCCGGGATTACGGTTAAGGTTGATTCGGGACAAAGAAATGGAGGAAGCGTTTCATGTCAACCGGTTTAGAAGGGATTACCCCTAACCCATTTTGGAATATTGCTTAGGAAGGCACAGGCATGTCAAGGAGCCAGGATCTGAGACTTACAAATCAGAATCGGACGCAGGAAAAACAGGATTTAGGTCACCCCCTTGAACCCCCTAGTTCGCGTAAGGATTTTTTGGATGAGGCACTGTTAATCGACTATGATGGGTCTAATATGCCCTACATCATGTTTAAAAATCAAATAATGAACCTGATGGAACGATGTCCATACCCAGATCGTAAACTGCCACTGTTGCATCCGGCGTGTGTTCGGGCTGCGGCCCATACTATTGCGGTAGTTATTTCTGATACCCCTGAGTTTCATGATGAGGCAAAAAATAGCATGGCTTTCGATCGGTTGTCGCTAAGATTTGGTGTTCAAAGTGGCTTTGTTAATGAACCCGAAATAAGGCAGATAAGAAACGGCCCTAAAATAAGTTCCACGTCGGTGGCTGCTTGGAAGACATTTAAGAATAAATTCACACAGTGTTTTGTATTTGCGCATTCCTATAACAAGCCTGAATTGTTAGAGGGTCGTTTGGTGGTTGATCTCTCACGTATGCTTCCGACTTATGCAAAACAAAGAGTTTTGGATTTTTTAAGTGATCGATTTGGTAGCACGGGTGCAAAGCTGGGCAAGTCCGCAAGTCCACAAATCCGCAATTGCGGACTAACGAAAAAAGTTGCGGACATGCGGACTTGCGGACTTTGGCAGTTTAAATTGCGGACTTGCGGTTGCGGACTATTTTTAATTTTAGTCTGCAATTCCGCAAGTTTTATACAAATATTGAAATTTCTTGCTGTTTTCGTAAAATATTCATGTTTTACCCAGTCAAACATGAGAAATCAATTTAATTTTTTCGAGTTCAAGTTCGGCAAAAATATCAAGTTTTTCAAGTTCAGGCTGACATAAATACTAAGTCTGCTTTTCGACTTAATCGCTTTCTTTTTGTTGGCATGCTGTTTGGTAACGTGAGAAACGAATACATGCCGCGTTTTCATCTTTTATGCAAATAGTTGGTTGATTTTTTAGAACATTTTAGAAGCCCCTTTTGTGCTTGTTTTAAGAATCTTCTAGAACTGTCTTTGTGGTAATTTTAACTGTATTGTCTTTAGACCTTTAATCTCATAATCTTTAAGCCTGCAATTAGTACTCAAATTAGATAGTCTTCGACAGTACGAGTGATATGGTGTTTCAAATTTTCGCAAGTTAGCTGTGTAGTAAGTTGGTTGCTGATGGTTCTATTTCTATAGTGCGACCTCAAAGCAGTTTTTTAATAGCATAGTCTAGTCAAGTCTAGCATAGTGTTAGTATAATCAATAGCGTAAATTTTGGCCCAGTAAATTTTAGTTAATTGATATTGCATTGTTATATTTATATCCAAAGTGTGGTATGACTGCAGAAATATGAAGGATACGGCGCTCGGCGAGACAGGTTATTACAAAAGGTTCTAACCTGATTCAAATTGGAGTCAACACTGTTTTCTCGAGTTCGGCAAAACAACCGACTTTTTTTGGGTTTAAGTTCGAATTTGCAGCCCTGGTTCAAAGTATGGCTTTGTTGTTTTTTACCGTGAGTTCCCAAAATTAGCCACTGGGGTATCATTTTTTTGTACTGGTAGCCAGTGCCGTCGCTACGGTGGGGCCAGGGGCGCCGTCCCCCCCTAACGACTGCTTGTGCCCCCCCATTTTGATTCATTCAGAATGCTTTTTTGGAGCATCGCGTAACGACAAGACAACAGGCAATAATGGAAAAAGGAATAATAATTTTCAAGCATGATTTTCGTTTGAAGTTTTCTTGATTGTTTGCAAAATTGCTGGCCACCAACTGCTTTACATAAATGTGACCCAATAATCCATCTCATTAACACGCCTGACGGATGTGTCGCGGAATAGGGATGTATGCTTACAGAAGCGTTACCGGTATTTCGTTAGTGATTATGACCTGAAACAATACGTGAAAACATTTCTTTAAAAGACCAGCTGTTTGTTTTTAGAGCACACTCAAGATTTATTTTAGTTCGCAGTCAGTGGCACAATTAGGGGGAAGGGGCTAAGGGGTCATCATGCCCTTTAACCAAGTCATTTAGAAAATATAACCAAAAAAAGAATAAGCGTTTAAACGTGTTTTGGACTTGACCTAATGTGTATGGGGGCTCAAGAGGCTTGACAATTTAAATCGTTCAATGACTTCTGAATTTTAGCAATTTCCTATGATTATTGAAATGGTTTTAAAACGTGCAAATTGTGATTAAAATGGCGTTAAAATCGCTATTTTTGCAGCAAAATCGCAAAAATCATCCAGCAGCTGAGCCCCCTCTGTAACATGCTTGAGTAGCAACGGTTTGTTCAGCACGGGATCTAAATTAGACAATTTTTGTGCAAAAAACATTTACTTTTGGTTCAAGCCTCCTCTCTCTTAACAAAACCCTGGTTGCGCTTCTGGTCGCATTCACTCCTGTAGACATATTTTTCAAGCGATTATACTGGCCGCATGCGAAACGAGCTAATAAACGCTGCCGGGCTTTGTATCTTTTTCCAAAAAAGAATACAAAATTGTAGCTTTAAAATAGCAGTTTTTATGTGCAAAAGTTCAGTCCATTTTATAGTGCCCCCCCAATTTTCGGCTACGGCCCTCTCACTTCGTGTGGTCTGGCGACGGCACTGCTTGTAGCGTGTGCTTATTTATCTCATTCCTAGAGTATTTATTGAAATTAGGGACTAAAAATTTAGTAATACGATTAGTGATATGAATGCTTTTTTGCCTTCTACTGCCTTTGCCTTTTCCTGCCTCAAAAAAATTGTTTTCTTAGAATATATTGTTGCAAGTGGAAATGCGGATCGTGCTTTGCTATTTGATGGCTTCTCACTGTAATCCAATGGCTTTTAATCTCCAAATCCCTAGCTTCATTGCCACATTTTTAAGGGTTCGTCGGTGGGTTGTGCATTATGCCTCCACGCAGTTTAGGCTCCTACTGTATAAGCAGAAGCGCAACCAGGAGGGCTGGGGGCTAAAAACCCTTAGCCAAGTCACTTAAAAACTTTAAACAAAATTACAAGCGTTTGAATCTGTTTTGAGTTAGACCTGAAAGTAAGAGGGGCTGGGCTATTCTTAAGTTTGCCATCCGAAAAAGCAGCTCAATAACAAGTCATGCTGTGGTACATTTACTACAATCAACGATTGTGAGTAATTTCTTTTATTGCATGGAATGTATTCACCATACGTTTTCTATACTTCCCACATGTCACAACTTTTGACTTATTTTTGCCAATCAACTCTGAGCAGTTCACTTCGGGACGTGGTTAATTGCAGAACTCTTTCACTCGGTTCATAAAAAGTTGCGGACTTGCGGTGCGGACTTCAAATATTACGAAGTTGCGGACTTGCGGTTGCGGACTTCAAGAATTACAAAGTTGCGGACTTGCGGTTGCGGACTTCAAGAATTAGGAAGTTGCGGACTTGCAGTTGCGGATTCAAGAATCCTGAAAAGTCGTTGCGGACTTGCGGTTGCGGACTAAGCTTTTAAACGTCCATTTGCGGACTTGCGGTTGTGGGTTAAGAAAATTGAAATTCGGTTGCGGATTTGCAAACTGCGGACTTAAAAAAAAACTTGCGGTGCCCAGCACTGCACGGGTGACCCTACCTTTGCCAGCTTGCTGCAGTTTGTTGAACGCGAAGAGGATAGTAAGTCATCAGATTTTGGTGTTCGACTGATGGCTGACGAAAAATCTGAGCGAACTTCGAAATCCAGTGCAAAGAGTAGTGGAAATCCTTCGTTTAATGTCAAAAAGACTTCGGCACAATTTGATAGTAATGGTCGTAGGAAAAATGATGGAAATTTCCAGAACGGCAACATGATTCCTGCTAGAGCTAAACCTTTCTCAGACTCTAAAAATAATGATTTGTTGGCGTTGCTCCACAGTGTTTCGTATGTGTAATGAAAAGATCGGATAGTCATCACAAAGTCACGGATTGTCAAAGGTTTAGGAGGATGAACCCCTCAGAGCGCAAAGATGTGGTGTTTAAGGCTCGTCGGTGTTTCAATTGTCTCGGTGCTCATTTGGTTCAAGACTGTACGCAAAGATGTGATTGTCGCAGATGTCAAGGTAGTGATATTTGTGAACATGTTTTCATGTTGCATGAGTACTTTGCTCCCACTGTACCTAAGAGTTTTGGGAATATTGAGCGTGTTGATAGGGAGAAAAATGACGACAGAAACCCTAGTGTTGCTCAAGGTCCTTCTTTTCCAGTTCGGACTGTGAAAATTGGTTCGACTAAAGCAGCACTTAATCGCATTGTAGCCGCTAGGGTCATAAACCCGCAGACTGGCAAGTCTAAACTTGTTTACTGCCAGCAGGATGGAGGTTCTCAGTTGACAATAATTTCGAATAAGTTGGTCAAGGAATTGAACTTGGAACCTTATGATCTGGCGTCCTTTAAAATTGAAACTATGACCGGAGCTACATTGACGCATTCGGATTTGGTTAGGTTCAATTTGCAGTCCTTGTTTTCAGATGAAACGTTTGCTTTGAGTAATGTAGTGACTCACAGTCCATGGCGTGATGATATGAACACGTTGCCACATAGACAGGATATGAGTACGTTTGCGCACTTTAAGGATGTAGAGCTTTTTGAATTGCCAGAAAACAAAACGGTAGATTTGTTGATTGGGATAATGCTTTCTTAATGGCCGTGCTGGAAGAAAGAGTAGGTGCTTCACGCAGTGACCCACATGCTATTTTGACTCCCTTAGGATGGCTTGGTTGTGGTGGTAGAAGTCCATATGAAGAGAGTCCGGTGAAAGTTTGTCGAGTTCAAGCATGTGTCAACATGACGGCAGATGTTACAAAATGTCCAGAAATAGTGGCACGAGATAATCGGATTTGTGAACTAGAGCAGGCTTTGAAAGACGTCACGTTACAGGATGTCGAAGCAGATGCTGCCGAAGTGATAAAGAGGCTTGGCAGTTGTTCGAGTCAAATGTGATTGTGAAAGATTCTAGATTCGAGATACCAGTTCCGTTGAAGGATGGTGTTGAGACGTTGCCCAATAATCTAGCTGTGGCCCAAAGTCGTTTGGAGATCTTAAGAAAGAAAGCTATGAAGGATGATGACTTACGTGTTTTTCTGACTCAGTCGTTCAGGGAGCTACAGGATTCAAATTAGACTGAGCTTGTTAACGATGGTGTTAAAAAACCGGAGGCACTTAGGTTGTGGTATGAGGGACCAGACTTCTTGAAACAGAATATGAATGAACCTGTGATTGATGGCCCTAGTGTTTCGGTAAAGCGAGTGGTGTGCGGCCAAGAATCGGAGGAGCTTTATTTTCCCGATAATAGCCAGTGCGGCAAATTGATTGAAAGCTCCCTATCTCTCTTCGTTTTGACCAAGCGGGTTGCGTATTTGGCTGCGTTTGTTGATTACATTAGATGTAAAGTGAAAAATCGTGAGTTTGTACCACCTCGATTAGATACTTGCGATCTAGACATGGCGTTAAACAAAATTGTTGGTTTTGTACAGAGAAAGTACTACGGTCAGGCGTTGAGTTTGATGAGAAGTGATTCATCTGAAAGTTTGACAGAGGCAATTAAAAAGTGTGGTCGGCAAAACTCTGGTCAACCTAAAAAGTGGCTAAACGAATTACGTGCTTTGAACCGATTTCGGCCATGTGTTGGCAATGAGGGTTTAGTTCGTATTGAAGGTCGGTTAAGCAATTCACCTGAGCTTACTGAGGACATGAAACACCCTCTCATTCTGCCATCTGAGTGTGTTCTAACTCGTTTAGTGGTGTTACAGTATCATGTCGATAGTTGTCACCTTGGTGCTCAGCACATCCTTTTATCTACTAGAAAGAAATTTTTGATTGTAAATGGTAATGCTGCTGTTAAGCGTTATTTGAGTCAGTGTGGGCGATGCTCGTTAGTAAAGGCAAAACCAGTTAGGCAATTGATGGCTGTCTTGCCTGTTGAGAGGACTACGGCCGGTCATAAGGCTTTTGCGGTGTGCGGTTTGGATTACTTTGGTCATGTGAATTATGTAGAGGGGCGAAGCACCAAAAAAGCATGGGGTTTGCTGTTCACGTGCATGTCTTCGAGATCTGTTCACGTGGAAGTTTTCACCTCTCTCTCACTTACGGACTTCCTGTTGGCCTTCAGTAGGTTTAATGACGTCCGGGGAAAAGTTGAGGTTATTTTTTTGGACAATGGTTCTTCTTTCCAGGCGGCATCCAAGGCACTCCCACACTTATTGAAATCTACCGAGCTATGGAACTCATTGCGGGAAAAAGGCATACAATGAGAGTTCATACCCTCATACGCCCCGGCACAGGGTGGAACTTGGGAGTCGATGGCAAAACAGGTTAAACGAATTTTGCAGAAAACTTTAGAAACAGCTACTCACAAGCCGAGCTTAATGGAGCTAATCACTTTTTGTAGCAATGCTGTCCGGGTGGTAAATGAGCGTCCACTCACGGTCTTGAGTGATGATCCTAGGGACTTTGCTGTTGTGACCCCGGCCTCACTTTTCACTTCAGCTTTTGACCCTTACACCCCTTTGGGGAGGGCGCATGATCGGGACCATCTAAGACGGGATTACAGATTCAATGTGGCCTTGGCCGATCGTTTTTGGAAAGACTAGGTGGCCTTGTATCTACCCACGTTGTAAGGGAGAAATAAATGGAGAGAGACCTCCAAAAACTTACAAATTGGGGACCTCGTTTTAGTGGGTGACTCTGCGGATATTTCCAAAAGAGGAAAGTATGGTGCAGGAAGAGTGGGAAAGGTTTTCAACCAAATGCATAATGGAAATCCTATTGTTCGGAGAGCCAAAATTGCTGTGACAGAATATGATTCTAAAACTGACTCTTACAAATTGGAGCATATATACCGTGACATCTCACGTATTGCACCTGTCCAGCAGGCTAATTCCAACCAATAAACGATTAAATTTACTTTAAAATCTATGAGACCTGATTGCTTTTGAAACTTGATTACGTTTTGCATATACTTGTGTGACGTTTATTCTGTTTATTTTGTTGTGTTTTTTGTTTTGTGTGAATAATAATACGTGCATTTCTGTTTTCATGTACAATGTGAATCTTTTTTCAATCAACAATGCATAGTAAGGCAAATTATTTTTTAACTCTGATTTTGTGTGTTATAAAATTGTATAAAATTAATTACCTACTGAATTTCATAGGGCTGCTATGTTAAAATCATTTAAAATAATCTGCCCTGCTTTTCAACTAATGACTGAAGACCCAATTTTAAATCCTTGTTTGTGCATTTATGTCTGATTAATTATTGGATTTTGCAATCTTGTGACTTAAATTGAAAAGATTCTTTATCATTGTCTAATCGGTTTTTAAGTTAAATCACTGAGTAATTATTATCCTTTGTTAACAATAAGCTGTTAATTAGCGCGTCTTCAAAAGCTCAATTTAGAATCGCTGTTTTAGAAGGTTTCTTTTCGTGCATTATTTGCTTTTTGAGACGACTGTAGAGAGGTAGCTGCAATCCTTTGTTTGTTAATTTCCGGCCTTTGATGCTAGACAAAGGCAATTCAACATGCTTTTACGGCTTGGAACTATTTAAACGTGCTTGGAGCCTGAAAGCTCAGTAGTGACAAAAAATGAGTCAAGTGAACAGTGTCAGTTTTTGGTGAAATGTGTTAAATGCTGCTTAATTTGGGTAAATTGTGTTTTGCAATCCCTTCCCTTCCTATCCATTTTGTTTACGGATATGACTATTGACTGTAAGGGAACAGTCTTGTAGATTGGAAGAAAGGCCCTGAATTGGCCTTTACATCGTATTTGAGACTACTTTGTTTTTTCTGTATTTTCAAACGGTTCTGAAACACAAAACGGTTCTGATTGGCAAGTCTTAGAAGATCTTCAAATTTAAGAATTAAGCTTAAAAGAGAAACGGTTTGGCAAACTGACACATATCGCAAGACCTGGTTACAGCGACTTTATCGTTCGTAACAACATCGTAATGGAGTCATAACTACTTCGCGCCGATTTACTACTTTCAAGTTTTTATAATATATATCATAAAACGTGCAGCAGCACATGGATTAATCTACAGTTAAGAAAACCATAAATGTCCGATGATGTCACAAAAAGCAATAAAATATCATTGAGTCGTGACATCACAATAACGTCTCGATTACTTCGACTCGATGCAAAACTTTCAGCTGCTACAACATGATTCGCATCAATCTATTTTTGACAACGGCACTGAAATCGCTTGAAATTAGCATTTTTGTCAGGTTATTATGACGTCATATTGGAATCCCGACTGCGTCGAGCATGCTTCGTGCCGATACACTAGTTTTAGGGTTGTAGTTTATTTTATTTTAACTGCGATGAAGCGAAAGCTAGAGAAAATCTAAATATAACATTCGAAAATACTTTAGCGTCTCTAGCGTTGAAAGAAGGATGCATAACATTCGAAAACACTTTAGCGTCTCTAGTGCTAAAAAGGTTGCATGTTAACTTTACATAGAGTGGCCGCCACCGACTAAAAATTGCGACAATGGAATGAATGGGAGTGAAACTCTGAACTACTATATGTTCTCTAATCTCTATTCTACATTGTGCTGTTGCTTATGCGTTTAGTTGCCAGATTATGCGTTTAGTTGCCAGACTAGTACTATAACGACTATGGTATTATCTAAAACCATTTTATGATTTTCACATAGACAATTTCAATTCAAGCAAATATAAGACTAATGTGATTAAATGTAAGACTAGTGTGTTATTGTACAAAATTTGGCATTACAAGCAAAAAACTACTGGCAATCTGTTGCAATATCTCAGTAATAATCTTAATCTTTGTGTTTAATTTAAGTTGAATTATATTTTACTGTTACAATTTTCACACTGTAATTGAATGTTACGCAGTAACTGCGATATTGTGTGAATGAAATACGACATTATCAAGCATCAGCAGGTGTACGTATCTGCTTGAATGTTTAAATGAAAACATAACAGAAAGCTAATTGCCATCTATTCGTCAAGTATTGGGATTTTTTCTACATCAGCACCTGGAAAATAAAAAAAACTAAACGAGAAATATCAACATTGAGTGTGGATAAACTTTTAACATTTTGGCTAAAAGCAAATATACCAACGAGAGAAAGAAAATCTGCGTATCTCAAGTTGAGAAGTTATTTAAGAATGGCGTCTTTTAAAAAAAATGAGAAGATCTGTGAATCTGTTAACAAAAAAAGACCAGTTTAAAGCGCCATTTGATGACTTATTTGATGTGGCTCATAAAGATGCCTTGATCCTGATGACAATTCCTAAGGTCAGAGAATTCTTACTTGCTCAACGTGAAAAGGGATGGCGAGGAACAATGGCTGGCATAGATGGCAAGTTGGCCCGAAAAACAAAACGGAAAGCCGAAAGGATGTTAAAATATGCTTCCAGAGAACACCTGGAAAAAACTAAATTTCAAGAACGATCAACCGTAGCCACCACTTGCATTTAACAGTAGCTCAGAGTCTGCAGATGATTCGTCAAATCAAGAAGCTTTCGCTGATGAAATGACATCACCTTACAAGCGAGGAAGAATAAATGTTGTTACTCAAATTGTAAGTGGTACTTTGGACAAAGCAAAGATATCTATCTGATCGGAAAGCAATGATAGTAATGGCAGCCACTGCTCAAAGCCAGGGCCACGACATTGAAAAAATAGCTATTAGGCGTAGCTCAATTCGTTGTTTCAGACAGCAACATCGAACTACTGACGCCAAAAAAACTAAAGGAAGCTTTTAATGCTGACCATCTACTTGCGGTTCATTGGGATGGAAAATTAATACCAAAATTGACTGGCAAACAGAAAGAAGATCGTCTTCCAGTTCTTGCATCTGGCAAGGGAATTTCTCAGCTTTTGACAGTGCTAAACTTTCGGCACGGACAGAAATTTCTTAAGCTGAAGCTGTCGTAAATGCATTAAAGGACTGGCAATTTGATTCACATGTACAAGCTATGTGTTGTGATACAACTAGTTCAAACACTGGTTGTTTAAATGGAACATGCATCAATATTGAGCAATCTCTTAACAAACAGCTGCTGTTCTTTGCATGCAGCCATCACATGCTAGAATTGATCATCGGAGTAGTTTTCACAGCTTGCTTGGGTACATCGTCTGGACCCGATGTATCTCTCTTCAAGTGGTTTCTGAAGCACTGGGAATTAATTGATAAAGAGAAGTTCGAAGATGCATCTACCGATGAGTATGTAGCTAATACTATAGCTGATATGAAGGATGACATCAGCTTGTTTATTTTTGCTCAACTGCAAAATAGTTAGCCAAGAGACGACTACCGTGAAATCCTGGAATTAGCTTTGGTTTTTCTTGGTCGAGAGTATCCCGGAAGAATTAGATTCATGGCTCCTGGACCAACGCACCATGCCAGATGGATGAACAAGGTGATCTACAGCTGGAAGATTTGGCTGTTTCGAGGTCAAATAAAGCTAACAACAAGGAAAAAAGGCGTGACAGAAGTAGCAATATTTGTGATTCGGGTATACCTCAAAGCTTGGATGGAGGCAACCCTAGCAGCATTTGCTCCTATCAATGATCTTCATCTTCTAAAAACTTTGGTGAAGAATGAAAATATCAGCGAGACAATATCAAAGGCTGCATCGACGAAGTTGGCATCTCATATGTGGAACCTCTCAGAAGAGCTAGTGGGTCTGGTTTTGTTTGACAGAAATGTTTCAAACTCAATGAAACAAAAAATCATCCTGGGATTGACAAACGAAGGCAATGATGATCCACCAAAAAAAGTCCGAATAAACGTACAAACAATTAATGACAGTGAACTCAACGATTTTGTTACATCCAAATCAAAAGTTATTTTCCAAAAACTAAACAACCCAACCAGTTTTCTTGACAAAGATCTAGGATTTTGGAGAGAGGATGATGATTTCCAAACCGCTTCAACAATCGTGCATGAGTTGAAGGTGGTCAATGACTATGCTGAATAAGGGTGTGGCATTAATTCAAGAGTACTGCGGCTTATTAACAAAAAAGGAAGATCAGCTGCAGTACCGCTTACAAGTTGTCCAGCAGCACAGGAAAATGTTTTCAAGCAGCAGCAAGAAGACTTTTACAGAACAACACTAACTACTACAGTGCTTACACTAAAACTCTAAAGTTTTGGTTATTAATTGATTTGCTTTATCTTTAGTTCAAAAATCAATGATCAGAAAATGTTTGTCACTATACGAGTAATCAATATTCTTTATAGTAACTTATTACCATATTTCAAACGTGCTTGATTAGTATATTTTGACAGACCAGCATTAAAAATTTAAATTTTTCGGTAAAAAATTGTTTTTTAAATATTTCTTGAAATCCAGACCAACTAGGCCAATAAGATGTATTGCAGTTAGATGGGAAAAAGCATATTCTGCATCTTTTGGTACTTGAATCAAGTTTCTAGCAAAAGCAGTTTGCGAGATATGGGCATTTAAGCCATTTACCCCCGCACGAATTATGTGGGGGGTTCGAGCTACCCCTAAATGTTGAAATTTTTCAAAAAAAAATTGCATGTGTTATTTTTTTCCCAAAAGGCACACTTTAGACACCTGGCACCAAAAAATTCAAAAAAAAGTATTTTTATGGACCACCCTAGAGGACAAGCACGATTGGCGTAACTTGGGGGGGCAGGGGGCTCGGGCCCCTCAATCGAAATTCAACCAATGATAAAACTGTGACAAAAAAGCCTTGTTTCTTCAGTTTCAGTTTCTTTTAGCATCTTTGCGTACAAAATGCACGCATACCGCAGGAACTAACAATGATATTGACAACCAGGGGACCAGGCGCGAATTTTTGTTCTACCATGATTTTTGCAATTTATTACGTCACATCCGCGTCCAGACCATACTCCGCTTTCATTTTAGCTTGATCCACTATATTCACGGAAAAATTAATGCGAGAGTGAGGTTATCCTATACAGTAGGTTTGTGAGATGGATAATACGCCTCATTTGTTAGCGCATCTAGTTAGCCTAGTATCATAAGTGATACGTCTGATATGTTAAAGTACCTAGTTAGCCTAGTATCTAGGTACGTCTGACAAGCTGTTGTAAGCATCACGGCTCAGCTGTTGACTTCAGTCTGAGCAATTGCTGCAATAATACTTTTGTTTTTGTTGTTGTAGCGCATATTTATCCTCCTGTCACCGGTCTGCGTCAGACGCTAACTTATTGGATGATCCGCACACTTTTCATTGCATTGACTACTTCGTGATTGGAGGAATTCGCACCTGCTTAGAAGTTTCCGACGATCTTGCTCAGGAGTTTCCGACGACAATTTCCGACGATGTTCCTGTGGATTTCTTCGAATCCTTTTCCACTGAAGTTGCTGCTTGTTCGAAGCCACCAAGCAAAGATAATCATCGTAAAGCGTCTTATCAAAGCACGCAACAGTGTGACCAGGGTGCGGGTTGAACTCAAAACATTCGATCAGGGTCGTCGTAAAAACGACGCCTTTACCCTCTCAGTTACACTGCCAACTATTGTACTGTAGTCAGTGTAGATAAAAAATAAATAATACGGATGTCTAATATAATTCTGATAGTGATGGTGTTAGCGCAACTCAGAGTTTTGCTCATGTTATGTTTATTTGTAAACGGAAGATAGTAGCCAAAAGATTGCTTTTTAGATTTAGAATAGACTCTGGACTAGGCTGCAGTAGACAGAGTAACTTGCAGGGTTAATCACTCAAATTATCTGCTCAACGCTCATAGTAAGTAAATAAAGTTTATACAAAGTTTAAACAAATAGCTGCTGGATTTTGGTAGGTCTAAATAAGCATAGTAGCCTAAGCTTGATGTGACGTAGTAAGTTTGGGTTAGATTGAGGGTTCACGCCTCACGGTTCAATTCAGGGTTAGCGTTGGCATACTTCTTGTGATTTATGCTTAGCTCTCAATTGTGCCTTAATCCGCTGTGTTAACATTTAAATGTTAAGAATACCTAAGCAATGTCTGACGTAGGGTAGGCTAGGCAGATTGCAGGTTAGCAGTTAGTAAAGTAGCTTAGTCGAGTAAGACTCAAGTTAGGTTTATTTTGCTGTTTAAGGCGTTGAGCCTGAGTTAATTGTGGCAGTTTCTGGATAGTCTAGAGCAGTGATTTTCAAGCGGTTGTCCGCAGAACACTAGTGTTGTGCACAACATCGTCAGCTATTCCGCAAGAATTCATTTGTTTTAAAATATGACCTAAAGAGCATAATTAACTTTCATGTGAGTAGTACTATTGCTATTGTGGTGACATTTTGTTGCGCAATAATGCGGTAACTCAGTCAGCCATAATGTGGTAATTTAGTCAGAATGTTTGCTGTTTTAAATGTAATCACTGTTTGCTAGCATTAGCTAGGAAGCTAAGACCCCGTAGTTAGTGTTGTAGCAATATTGGTGTAGATATATTTTACAACAAAATCTTTGTATTTGTTATGTGGTTAGTTTTTTCTGGTGTTCCGCAATATCTTTTAAGCCGCATTTACTCGGGCGACATTTTTGCGAGCGATTTTTTGATAAAAATGGATGTGGCAAAGTTGCATCTATTCAATAATGATTCTCATTGTGATGAAAGTTATCTTACTGCTGAAAATGACTCTCTGAAGTTATTTCCATTCCGATAGTGATATTCTAAACCTTTTTAAAACTAAATCGGACCTGATCTCACTGCGATTTTTTATCGCAGCACCGATTCTCTTCTAAAGTTTTCAATTATAACAATATTGGTATGAAACCAACTCAAGACAATTACTTCCATCAGTAAGGTCTCAATTATCATGATCAAAACCGCCGTTGAGTAAATGCAACTTTGCCAGATCCATTTTTATCAAAAAATCGCACGCAAAAAAGTCGTCCGTGTAAATGCGGCTTTAAATACAGAAAGTGTTTCGTAGTTGAAAAAGAGGTTGAAAAACACTGGTCTAGAAGATGGTAAACCCAAACCTGCTACTACTAGATCTCAGATTAGGTAGCCTAAATCATTTTTTCTAATCTGCTCATAGAAAACTGAGTAATTCTTTTACACAATATCACAACATAACACAGTACACGTCAAACATTAAAAATTAAAATTTAAAACCCTGCAGTCTGTTTCACCCGTAATCGGGGTCATTAGTGGTATCTGCCAAAAGTAACACAGAGTTTAAAATCTAAATTTTAAAAATTAAAAAATTGAAAGTTAAAAATTAAAATTGCTCCTCGTTCCGGTACCGAGGCCACCCGACTTCTGGGCGGCCTAAGGTACAAAGCTAGTATGACTTCATAAAAAGCTAACTTGATGCAAAACCATGACTGCAGATAGAAACATACACTCAAAGTTAGTATCCTAATACTAGGCTACTCTACAAACGGCTGGTAAACAAACACATTTAAAAGGCGCGAAAAGTTGAAATGCGTAGAAAACAAACAAATTAAAAACAACAGAATGAAGCGATATCGACGTTTAAAGGATGTTACGTTTAATATTTTTGAATTTGAATTTAGTCCTGTGTCGGCATTTGTTGATGATTTCAGAACGTTTGTTGTGAGTGTTGGCACAGTTCGAAATCAAAATTTGGTATTTTTCTTCCAAACGGAGTTGGCATATGCGGTTTCCACTATTGTAGGCTGGGGCGTGGCGAACAATTTCCCAGCTGACGGTGGGGTTCAATCCGGCGTCTTTACATCTCCAACTATATTTTGATAATTTTACACTTTACACAGTTTTTGTTACACAGACCAGTTTTTGATAGTTTTACTCATAAATTTACAATTATTTTACATCTCCAAATACTGTATATTTTGATAATTTTACACGTTAGATTGTTGAACTTCAGAAAAATTTACATGTTGTGCTCTATAATTGTTCAAAATACAAAATTGTGTTACAGGCATAAAAAATTACCGATCTTTCAATAGGCTCGTATCGTAACCTGATTTGTTTTTTTGAAAAAGTTGGTATGTCCTCTGTTCTGCTGTGGTAACTTAATTTTAGGCTTGTTTTGATAAAAATTATTGCTTGTGAAATGTGGCATAAAAGTTAACAGTGCAAAAACATGATTAGACTCAGGAACGTAGCCATAAATCTGCAAAGTTCTATTGTTCAATAAAGTTGGGTACTGTCGCAAAGTCCCCGGATATCGCTTGCAATGTCACATTCTAGTTAGAATTGACTTTCTACAACCATAAACACGCTCAACGCAATTGGTACGCTTTTTTTTTGAGTAAAGTGAAGAGTGCAGTTCTTTAGTTGAGTAAACTTGGATATTTTCGCAAAGTCCCCGGATATCGCTTGCGATTTCAGATTCTACTTACCTTTGTTTTTACTCGCCGTTTAATAGATGAGAATCGAAATTTACTAATTTGATCATAACTAAGAAACGAATAATAAACATGGAAAGTTAAATTTTGGACGCAATATGGCAATAAATAAAAGCGGCATGAATGCCCATTTTAGATATCGTAGGCAGAGGTGCCGAAACCCGGGGGGGATGGGGGTGATATACCCCCCCAATAATTTGACTGTATCCCCCCAAAAATTTAAGTCTGGTCTTCATCTGCATCAGAGGTGGGCGTTGCGCAAAATAGTTCGCAAGTTGCGCAAATTGCGTTGAGCAGTATGCCTTTTTTTTCAGCTCTTGCGCAATTTGCGTTGCGCTTTATGCCTATTTTTTCAGCACTTGCGTAATTTGCGTTTGCGAATCGGTAAATCTAATATTTGTTGCGCTTTAATTGTGAATTTTTTTCCAAGATGCGCAATCACAAAGTAATTTTCAAATGTTGTTCTGCATGTCCCTGTCAAAAAATAAATAAATTCTGATTTTACAGATTTAAAGCATGATCACGAGATAGTTGATACATGCTGATTGCTGATAGAAAGATTTTTTTTCTTGTTTAATTTTCTTCTGCATTATCTACTTTTTTTCTTTTTTTGTTTTCTTCTGCGCTATGTACTTTTAAATCGCTAAACGTGCTGTATTTAAAGTTTGAGCGATTGAATATACCAAGGAGGACTAGTGTGTGACAGAAATCAAGGGTGCCAGGTTGGAAGATCCCCCTCAATCGGGTCCTTCAAAATTTCGAACTTTTAAACCGTTAGAGCTACATGAATCAGATTTTTAAAATGGGTAGATATCAAAAATAAACAAAACGTAACAAAAATTGGGGGTGCCACAATGGGGGTTTGCCCCAAACGGACCCTCCAAAATTCAAACTTTTTAACCACTCACGCTGGGCACATGAAATTTTTAGGGTGGACAAATATGAAAAAACGTTTTCCCAAACGGGGCTCTCCAAAACTCAAACTTTTTAACCTTTTAAAATGGATACATGAAATGGTGGTCCACAAATTTTCAACTTTCCTATTTGAAGCAACCTTTGCATTCCTGCACCATCAGTTTCTTCCAAAAGGTGCTTCTCCAGTGCAGGCTTGACTGCGAGCGCATTAAGAATGCAACTAAGTGGTGAGCATTTAGAAGTACGCAATGTCATGCTCCGCAATAATGCACTGCTTTAAATAACCAAGTCGTTTAATAAATTTTTTCTGAATATCGGTGGTGGTTGACTGGTTGTTCACTTTTTCAGCAAATTAAGTTAAATTAAGCCAGATTAGGATTCGGTTTTAGCAATTCGGAATAATTCTGAAATAGCCTACTATTCTGAAATGACCATCTCTAGTAGTAGTACTTGTGCTTCAGATAAACTATATGCTGTATACGGCTGAAAGACAAAGAGTAATGTATTAATATTATGTCAGAGATCGAAATTAACTTTTTTGACAACTTGTCCGTCGGGCAAATTTTATCAAATGTCTACTTGCCCAATTATTTCTGAATGTGAGTGAGTGGAGCTTTTTTTGTTTTGGTGTTTATTTATTTTTATTGCTGTTTATTTTTATTATTATGTTTGTTTTAGTGTTTTACTGCTTTTTTTCAACAATAAAAATAATTCTTTCTTCGGTCTTAGATATGTGCCTTTAGTTATAAAAGCTAAACGCAATGCAGTTGGTTTATTCCAGCGCAGCTTAGCTGAAGATGGTACAATGTTTGTACTTGCATATTTTTGTACTTAACACCATAGTCTGCAGCGCGCTTTTGAAACTTCAATTATGCAAAAATTTGTACTCAAAAACTTTTGTGTGCGCTTCTCAAGCAATCAATTCGTAGTTTCGCTGTACTATTTTCAATTTTTGGTTGCGGAATTTGCGCTTGCGCTTTAAACTAAAAAAATTTTGGTTGCGGAATTTGCAATTGCGCTTTACGATGTGTTTTTTAAACGCCCAGTTCTGATCTGCATCCCCTCCAATATTTTGACTCTGGTGTGGATCTGAGCGCAGGTCTCCGTCTGAATTTGGGGATAAAAAGTGTTCCATTTATGGTGAAGACCTTTTTTTTTGGTCTTCACCTGAATTTGGGGAAAAAAGTGTTCCATTTTTTGGTCTTTACTTAATTTGCTCACCTGAAAAAATCGTGGTCGAGGTTCCTCACCCCCAATGTTAAAAATAGGGCGAAATTGGGCTAAAATTGCAAATTACTCCCCCCAATGCTAAGCAAAGATTTGCACCCCTGATCTTAGGTCACTTAATCGTGGTTTCGACAAACAAAAAAACAGAAAAAAAACGGCCATTTAGTGTCCAAAATTCATTAATTTGCTTATAATCTAAAGACAGCTGCTTGTGGAAAGCTTAAACTTGGACGCAACATGGGTGCAAGTGAAGGTTTTACGCATATCGAGTTTGTGGACTTCCGGTCAGATGAACATAATTTTGAAAGGCCAAAAGTCAGTAAAAAGTAGATATTTTAGAACCGGTATATCTCGGCAAGTACCGATATTGATAAAATAGATTTGTGGTTTTTGAGCTCAATCGACCACTTTTCTTATGGTTATGTTCATTTACCCGACTTGGAAACTATTTTTCTTTTATTTTTTATTAACAATGTTTATTAACAATGTTTATTATTTTTCTTTTATTTTTTTTCGTTTTTCAAGACTATCTACATTTAAACTGCTTAACTCACAAAAATCAAATTTTGAGCGATTGTATTATCAGGAAGGACTAGATATCAAAAAGGACTGGAGTGCTACGATGGTGGATACCCCTCGAATATGTTCTCCAAAATTCAAAATTTTAACAACTTTAGCTAGACATATCAAGTTTTTAGATATAGTAGTAGTAGTATTCTTTTATTGTCGAGCAAAAACAAATACACAAATTGCTAATTCAGCAAACATTAGAAGACACGATTTAACACGACGAGAAGAAGCAAAAGACTAACATAAGAACGTCGCTTAATCAAGCGACACGGTCGCCGAGTCTGCTCCTCCTCTTAGAAATAGTACAAAATTAGGCTGTAGGATTTCGACACTGAAAGGAAGGTTTTGTTCTGATTTAGGTAATTAGAAAAAAAATTGATAAAAAAAGAAAAGGAAAAAAAAGAATAAGACACATAGAAACAAACAGATAGGCATCCATTTCTATATACACACAAGTAAAAAATGATTTCGCTTATAAACAGGTACAGGATTTCAAAAAGTCGAGTTTTAGTGTCTTTGATGATGTCTTGTCACTGGAAGTTAAAACTTTATCTCTTACATGTCCGGGTAAACTATTCCAAATTTTAACACCAAAAATTTTAAGCGATTGATTAGTTTTAACCAGCGATGTTCGTTGCACATAAACATTTTTGGATGAAACACTTCGGGTCGAGTACGTATGGATAGAGGACAAAGTTCTAAAACTCGTTGATTGATTGCTACAAAATACAAGTAATTTATTTATATTGACTTTTGCCATAAATTTGGCAACTTCTAATTTGTAAATTTCATCGATATTTAGGACTTGCAGTTGTTCATATAATGGTTTTAATCTAGTTTTTGTACCAAATTTGTTGCATAATGTTTTTATAATACGATTTTGTGTGACTTGTAGTTTATGCTTAATGGTTTTGGAAGAATTTCCCCAGCAGATAATTGCATACTGGAGATGAGAATACACTAAACTATGATACACTGACATTAAAGCTTTTTGAGGTATATACTTGCGTAATTTATAGATGGCACCAGAAGCAGCCGATAATTTAGTTTCAATGGGTTCAATGTGTTTTTTCCAAGTGAGTTTGTCATCAAGAAATACTCCTAAAATTTTACGCAATTGGCCTGTTTTATTTTACAATCATTTATTTGTGGAAAGACTTTTTCTTTGGTTTTAGTAAGGAATAAAAAATTGGTTTTATTTACATTTAGTCACAGTTGATTTGATTTGAGCCAAGCATTTATTTTTGGTAATTCGAAATTCAACAAGGTTTGCAAACAATTTACATTTTTATTGGACAACATCAAAACACTGTCATCTGCATACAACGTTGTCTTAAAGTTGGAACAATTAGATACGTCATTGATAAAAATTAGGAAAAGAATTGGGCCTAGTACACTGCCTTGGGGTACTCCAATGTTTATGTCTAAGAGCGATGATGAATAGCCGTTTCCACTTACAAATTGTTTACGGTTTGTGAGATAAGATCGAATTACATCATTGGCAACTCCTCTTATTCCATATTGATCCAATTTAAATAGTCGTATTTTGTAATTACAAGTGCCAAACGCTTTAGCCAAGTCCAAGAATATAGCGCAAACACTATTATTATTATCCAAATCGTTGATGATTAGTTCATTTAGATGAGCAGTAGCAAGGGTAGTGGAATGATTTTCTCGAAATCCAAATGGCGTCGGAACAAAAACATTGTACTTCTTCTAAAAATTTAAAAGTCTATGCTTGATTATTGTTTCTAATATTTTGTAAAAAACAGAGAGGATTGATACAAGACGGTAATTTTTCATTTCAGATTTGGAACCCCCTTTGTGCAAAGGTGTAACCCGCGCTAGTTTAAGTCCATCTGGATAATGACCACTCTCCAAACATGAACTAAAAATACTAGATAGAAAAGGAGATAGCGAGTGTGCAGCTGCCTTAATAAGTTTTGTAGGTATATCATCATACCAAGGTGCTTTGTTGGGATTTAGGTCTTTTATAATATTCACAATCTCTTCATCATTAGTGGGTTCAAAATAAATGGAATATGAGACTCGCTTTCCGTAAAAGGACTGCGAATTTGCTTTTATTGAAAATTTATCAATAGATTTGGCTATCTCGTGGCCAATGTTGCAAAAATATTTGTTGAACTCGGAAAAAATGCTTGAGGGATTTGTTAAGGGGATTCCATTGACATTCAGTTTAGAAGGTAATGAAGAGGAGTTATGTTTACCTTTTCTTAGAATATTGTTAATTGTTTTCCATGTTGAGGAAATATTTTTACTTTTACCTATTTCTTTTTAAAAAAACATCGCTTTCGCAGTTTCTTTTTGATGAGTTAATTTATTTCTGAAAGATTTATAGGTTTTGAAATCAGCATCACTGCGAGTTTTCTGATACTTATCGAAAAGTTTGTTTTGCTTTTTAATTGATTTCAAAATCCCTTGGGTTATCCAACGTTTTTTTGCAAAGTTGAATTGTTTTCTGGATAATTTTGTTTTTGGAAAATGTTTATTAACAATGTCAGTTAAGACATTTGTTAATTTTTCAAAATTAGGCGCTTCTAAACTTTGAAGTTTGGAATTTATGTCTTCAACAAAATTTTCGATTAAATGCGGTTTGATAATCCTAATTAATGGCCTGTTTTCATCTTTTCTTTTAGTTTTGAATTTTAAATGAACTATTGTTGGAAAATGGTCAGACAAAGAATGGGTAATTACTGCAGGTGAAACGACGCTATTCATCATCGAATTGTTTACGTAAATGTGATCTAAAATTGATTGTTTACTTGGACTAATTCTAGTTGGCCAGGAAATTAATTGTTCGCAACCCAGACTACTAATAGTATCGGCAAACATTTTGACAGCCGAGTCGGCGGTATAACGACCATAGTCAACGTTGAAATCCCCTAAGACTACAAATTTTTTGTTTCCTTTTAATTTAAGAAGATTGTTTTAAAAGGCTTGAGAAAATTTTAAATAATTTGGTTGCGGATGTCTGTAAACTGTACCAACAACAAGATTTGTTTTATCATTTAAATTGACCTCAATCCATACGTCCTCACAACCTAATTGATTTAAACGTAGATTTGTAATTTCTTGGCAATAGAAAGAGTCAACAACATAGATGCCGACTTCACCGGCTTTAGTAGAAGAATTGTCGCTATTAAAAGAATATCGTGGCAGAACAACCGAATGTATATTTTTGTCATTTGTTCTAGTTTCGCTAATGCAAATAATTTCAGGTTTTCGAGAAAATTCGTTTAAAAACTCTTCTAACTTCTCAATGTTTTTTACTAAACTAACCATATTAAGATGGCAAATAGTTATTCCATTCGAAGCCGGAAGCGCGATGGAATCGGCAACCAATTCATCAACCCCAAGCTTTAAGCATGAAATCTTGTCTTGATTGCCCCTAGGGCAATTAACATAGATAAATCTAAAAACATAAAACATGACAAAATTTGGGGATGCCAATTTGGGAGACATTCAAATGGGCGCTCTAAAATTAAAACTTATTAACCGCTTGAGTTAAAAACCTAAAATTTTCAGGTTATGTGAATATGAAACACAAGTGAAACGTAAAAAATGGGGGGTGCGACGATAAGGAAACCCTACTAAATAGGCCCTTAAAAGTTCTAATTTTTTTACCATTTAAGTTGGACAAAAGATATTTTAGTGATTGGTAATTGTAAATGAAAGGTAAAGCATGGCAAATTAGGAATTTTATGTTTGGGCATTTCCGCTTAATTGACCCTCCAAAATGCGGAAGCAACGTAGATCTGACTATCAACTATCATACTTACAAACCGTCTTATCGCAATGTAGGCCTTGTTACGGTGTCCAAAATTCTGTTGTCTCGTGATACCCATCGAGGTACCTCTTGAAAATTTTTTTACGTATAGATTTTTAATGCCTGATTAATGATTGAATTGTCTTCGGTTGCAACCAGGTGCCGTTTTTAAGATATACCGCTTTTAATCGAACGCGGATGAATATTTTAAAATCATACGCTTGAATAATTTGTTTACTATTGGTGTTGCCGTGAAATAATTCACAAATTTCAACAGAGATATTTTTTATCTGTCTTTGAATGTAAAATTTCAAAATATGAACTAAATAATTAATTATGGGTACCGTAAGTTTTTTGCTAAAAAGTTTGCGTAATTAAAGTTTTAGCTGGAGTTTTTTTGAGTTGAATTCTAAAACAAGGAAACATGCTTTGAAGTCACGTGATGGTCGTCACTTGACAGCTGATTGTTATGAATGCAAAACTTCAAAACAATTTTTCAAGATAAAATACCGGTAACCATTAATGAAGAAATTGTTTCTTGCAAAAAGTCGAAAAATAAACCAACTACTTTATAAATTACACCACGTGTTTGTTATGATGATAGCCTACCCACTAAAATTAGCCTAACAATAACTGCTTCGAAGAATACCGATAAGCTTCGAGGAATATCGATAGCCTACGGCAGGTGGTAGCTGTGGGTATACCGGTCATCAGTCCATAACGTTTATTCCAACCGAACAAAAGCACATCGTCAATTGTAATAAATCATTCAGCTACAATGTTTTAAGACTGCAGTTGTTTACTGCAAAGTTTCACTATACTGGTAAAGCAATTAGCCTACTACACTTTCGCAAATATTGCAAAATAAAGCTTTAATAAACTGCTCTGCTTTTCAGCAATTTTATGAGATTCATCTCTTATTTTGGGTTATTTGTTGGTTTAACTTCGGTGATTGTTTCAAGTGCTTAAGTGTGGCAGAATAGACATTCGAGAGTTGATAAGCCAACCACCTAGGGCTAAGCTAGTTAGTTTCGAGGAGTGAAAGCCTATCATTATTTCTCAAAGCAGTTATTGTATTAAGCTACTTTTTGTGGGTAGCCTATCATCATAACAGACATGTGATGTAATACATGAGGTACTTCATTTGTTTTTCGACTTTTAACACGAAATAATTTCCTTATTAATTCTTAAGGATACCGGTATTTAATCATGAAAAATTATTTTAAAGTTTTGAATTCGTAACAATCAGCTGCCAAGTGACGACGGTCACGTGACTTCAAAGCATGTTTCTATGTTTAAAATTCAACACAAAAAAACTCCAGCTAAAACTTTAATTATGCAAACTTTTTAGCAAAAAACTTACCCATGATTATTTATTTAGTTTAAAATTATAGTATTTTAAATTTTTGCATTTAAGAAACATAAAAAATATCCTTGTTGTACTGTGTAGACTATTTAACGGCAACACCAATAGTAAAAAAAATTATTCAAGTGTATGATTTTAAAATATTCATCCGCGTTCGATTAAAAGCCGTATATCTTAAAAACGGCACCTGGTTGCAACCAAAGACAATTCAATCATTAATCAGGTATTAAAAATCTATTTGTAAAAAATTTTTCAAGAGGTACCTCGATGGGTATCACGAGATCTCTTTTCTAGACGTTTTTTCTGCTAGCGTAACAAGGCCTAATAAGAACGCTGGTTTAAAATGTAGTTAAGTTCTAAAGTTTAGAAAAAGTTGGATACGGTTGTAGTAGGCCTTGTTACGCATGGCAAAAAAGTGCTTAGTTAAGGATTTTCGTGGCACCCACTTCGGAACAATCTGAAATTTACACCAAATGAGCGGCTTGAAACGCTGAAGCGAAATCCACGTTTCTTCAAATGCGCAAGTGGGCACCTCGTGACCATCTGACGTTATATTTACGTCACTCTGTCAAAACTAAACCTGTTACTAGCAATACTTCATTTGCATCTCATTTCTTATCTCGTAAGTGCCCGAATTTCAAACTTTTTCCAAATTAGCTTGTTAACCAACCAAACTTAAACAAAGAAACTTATGACGTCACAGACGATGGCGTCATGGAATTAACTACTGCTTTATGTAAAAAAACTAAAATTTTACGAATTTTGTTGGGTTACGTTTGTTTTGATTTTGAAGCGTGACGGAGCAACACTACCTAAGTGATTTTAAGAGGAAACATAGGTCCTTGACTACAAACTTTGCGGGTTTTGTTGAATTTAGCCCTCATCTTCACTTGATATTCACCAATTATTTTAAGCCATCAAATTATCACGTGACATATATTTTGCGAGATAAATTGCATATAAGTTCTAAAAATAATGGTGAAACTTTCTTTTACGGGCTTCAGTCGACTGTTACAGTTTATGGCACATGCAGAAAATTGAAAAAAGTCAATGACGTCATAAACGGATGACGTCATCAGCCTTTGATTTTCGAAATATGCACCTCATTGTGGCTAAACCTTAAATGCAATTTGTTTTTGTTTTTTTTGCGTTCACTGCTTGATATAAAACCCTCAAACATTGTCAAAAGAACCAATGTGCAATAAGCTACGTAGTCATCAAT
Source organism: Trididemnum nubilum (assembly GCA_963965965.1). Lineage (NCBI taxonomy): Eukaryota > Metazoa > Chordata > Ascidiacea > Aplousobranchia > Didemnidae > Trididemnum > Trididemnum nubilum. Next base: position 22,617,379 of record OZ014476.1, read on the forward strand.
TTCCAATGAGCTTTGTCAACGTTTATTTTATTTAAACTTATCGACCACCACGAACTGCAAACTTGTCACGTGACATTTATTCCACACGAATATTTGCGGTTATTAGCAAACTAAAACGAACCCGCATTGTACAAATCTCAGCTGTAACAGTATGAGACATAAAAAGTTTGCAAATTTTCACTGACGTAATACTCTGATGACGTCACAATTCCCTCATTTTGGTGATACTCGTGCTCTATCCAACTCACTACATTCAATCAAAGCCAGTACATAATTTTACATATTTGAATCATTTTGAACAATCTCTAACCACAGTTAACAGGTAACTGACGTCACATGCCGATGACGTCATCATCTTGTTTTATCTTGCGCAAGTTTAACAGGTAAGATGACGTCATGGGCACTAACACTTGATATAATTTGCATAAATTGTTGACATAAATACAATACAAGATATATCATACAAACATAAAAAGTGTCGTAGCATTTTATCAAGAAGCTCGACAATTTAATTATTGTTCAAGCCGTTTTGAGGCAACTATTAACTAATACAGTGTCTTTATAAAAGCATGCATTGCTCAGCAGATATCGTGAAATTAGTTTAACTGAGCGATGTTTTTAAACAAATAAAAGCAAAAAAATTATAAACAAAAAAGTATCTCTAATCCTCTATAGGACCAATCCAGAAATGTTTTAGGGCAACTTCAAAAATAAATTCAAATACCTATTAAATTTGATAAAAGATAAAGTGCAAAAATATGAAAAATATTCAAACTAAAGCTTCTAAAAACAGCTAAAACAAACAAACAAACAAACAAACAAACAACAGGAGAATATTGCAAAAGAGCGTATTGTTTAAGCTTCGTCTTCTTCATCCTCTGCAAGCACCTCATTTTCTGTGCTTGTATTTCATGTGTTATTGCAATTGACACAGCAGTGTTGCAATGTGTTCTTTTGCATTTGCAAGCAAAATCTTTCATTAAGTTTATGGGAGCTTGATTGCAAGTAACCCAACGAATCGAAATTTCATTAAAAGAAATTATCCAGCCTCGTTCATGCGGGGTAGGAGCGTTCATGAATGGTTCTAGCGCCCTTCGGTCAATTGCTGTATGATAATTTGCTCTAGACGTGTGCTGTAGTAGCGCATCCCGTGAAATACACGGTGAGCCAGCCTGTGCTCTTTGAAAGATTTCGTACAGAACAATCTGTAGCGAACTTGTTTGATGTTTGAACAAGATTGACCATAAAGTCTGCTCACAAACTCTTCTAAACGTTCGAAAAGACTATCAGTCACATTGAAGCTAGTTCCGGGTTGCTCAAATGCATGCTGATACTTGGAGTTATAAAGAAAAATCTCAAAAGCTTTTTTTTCCCTTTCCGGCAAAAGCGTTTGTTGAATCAGTTCTTGTAAAAACATGCAAGGCGACGATACCTTTGGTAATCTTTTGATTTTTGATAGTGTCGCTCAATGCCGTTATATTAACAAAGCGCTTTTCATTTCCCTCCGGCTATATAGTAAATTGTGGTTAAAGCTAACAGTAGTGCTAGTGTGTTAAGTTAAACCACTTTGAGATAAATTGCTTATTATGATGTATCTTCACAATTTTTTTGACATTTTTGCCACAAAACCAAAGAAAAGTATTTGCGAATTATTACGTTTTGTGCAATACGTGTATCTGGTATAGCTTACAGCAAATACCAAGCAGTTTCATCTTTACATGATCGTGTTGAGCAAAAGTGCTACAGTATAATTCGAATGTGCTACTAACAAGGCAATCACTAAACGCTTTTTTCTAGTATGTACAAGTGCGCCTAAGCTAGCTAGAGAAGCAGTTATTGCAAATAGCCGATTTTTTAGCCGCAAAATATCTGAATATCAAACTACTGTTAATGCTTTAGCTATACTCACAATTACTTTAAATGCAGCAATTCTGAAGTATGATCTTACCTATTTCTAAAAACAAGGTTGCATGTATATCGTCAGCATAACTAAGAGCAATCACAAACACGTCGGAATGAGGGCTCGTGACTATGACTGCAGCGTGCGATTGGGCAGCATGCTTGGAATGCAGCAATACCCTTGTATCAACTTCTGGTCCGAGGCTGTATGTCAAAACATCTTTCAATTCAAGACGCTGTTATTTTATAAGTAATATTCTGGCAAACATTCTTTGTCCGTCAGCTCAAGACCAAGTTTCCTGAGCACTCTGTTTGACAATTTTTTCAGACGATGAAAAAGTTTTTAACTTCAAACGTTTGATTGAACGATGAAACGTTCTTGGATCTGCTGCAATTGATGCGGTAAAACTTTCACAAGCGTGACACCCAATTTCGTAAGCGTTTAAGATATCGTACTCGCATGAGGAAGAAGCAACTCTTCTGGACCAAATGTTCACCAAGTAGGGATAATCACTCACAAATGGATTTATCATGATTTGAACAGCCGTCATTAATTGCTGCACCATCTCTTCTTGGCCAGCAGCGCGCGTTGAGTCGAGATCTTTTTTATTCCTTGCTGCTGGACTAGAACCTGCATACTGCTCACAGAATTCAGTCTTTGCCACTCTTTTTAACTGAGATGTTATCCACTTCGTCGTTTCTGCGTTCTGACATAGCGTTTTACCTACAATTCCACCTGCAGTTTTGCAGTCCCGATTGAGAGTCTGTTCAATTACTTGATCGGACGCGGTGGCAAAAAATGAGTAACGGTTTTGTTGTTGAGTTGTAAATTCCCCATTCTCCAAGTGTGCGTGCGCAAATGCATGGGCTTGCTGGAGATCTTTCATTTCTTTTAGATGAATTGGAACATACCTTGAGTAATTCATTCTATCATAAGCAAACAGCCACGGGTAAGACTTGTTAAAGTATACAGATAACCAACCCGGTCGGAGTTTCTGGTGCAAGAGACAAATTGAAGCAATAGAGTCGACGACTTCTATGTACGACTGCCAAACTGCAAAAGTTGCAAAGGCAAGACTTTTCTCAGTACAAAAATTTTGGTATCTTTCGGATAATGCTTGGACTCGAGTGTCGTTTTTCATATCGTCAATCATCTGTGATGGAAAGCAGCGCATCATTTTGCTTACTAGTCCAAAAATGTCAGCGTGCTCTTCTGCTGACAAAGCATCTAAAAAAGGCATTTAAACGTAATCATTGCATAGCTTCAGCAACAATCTTACGCGCTAGCATGCCTCTGCTGTTGTATTGTTTTCCATCAAGCATAGCATTTACACAACCAACTGCTACCACACCAGCTTCTACCAAAATATCAAAAAAAGCTGCATCTTGAAATTCCTTTCCAATAACTTCCAGTATTGCTAAACAAGTATAAAATTCTCCCAACCTGACTACTGTCTTATTATAAAAAGGTTTTTCTTGCCACCGAATGTCTTGAATCTACGTAGATGGCCTTATCGTACACAAGAGTTATAGTGGGAATGTGCAGTTCTTCGGCAATAGCTACACTTCGCCTTAAGATAGTCAACACTAGGTCGTAGTTTGTGGGAGAAGCAGGTATCGCAGTTAAGTAGCTAATTCTTGCTGATTTCAAAATATCATTTCGTCGCAGCAAAGTATTGAAACCCGTCCAATTAAGAAGTTGACCAGAATCATCCAAGTCTTAGAGAAGACAATAAATCTCATACAAGCCTTTCGTGCTTCCTTGTAAAAATACATCCGGATTTTTGCAGTCTTTCTCCAAAGCAAGAGTAAAAAAAAACTACTGAAGGTAGGACACGTGCGTTTTTTTCTTTGATAAGAATCGATATCCATTGATCGGTTGTGCACGTAATACTGACTTTTGGTAGTGAAGAATACACGTCGTGCTCTACCGCTTCTGGTTTGGAAAACGTTTGAACAATGATGCCGTTAGCATGGTGGGTAGTTCCTTTACCTAAAATGGTTTCCTCGATGAAATCTATATTGTTCCAAACAAGTGTAGTTAAGATAAAACAAGATGATTACGTCATCAACATCAAACAAGTTCGCTACAGATTGTTCTGTACGAAATCTTTCAAAGAGCACAGGCTGGCCACCGTGTATTTCACGGGATGCGCTACTACAGCACACGTCTAGAGCAAATTATCATACAGCAATTGACCGAAGGGCGCTAGAACCATTCATGAACGCTCCTACCCCGCATGAACGAGGCTGGATAATTTCTTTTAATGAAATTTCGATTCGTTGGGTTACTTGCAATCAAGCTCCCATAAACTTAATGAAAGATTTTGCTTGCAAATGCAAAAGAACACATTGCAACACAAATCAGAGTTCCTTCCATTGCGCCAGCGCATCTTGTACGGAACTATGCTGCTGTGTCAATTGCAATAACACATGAAATACAAGCACAGAAAATGAGGTGCTTGCAGAGGATGAAGAAGACGAAGCTTAAACAATACGCTCTTTTGCAATATTCTCCTGTTGTTTGTTTGTTTGTTTGTTTGTTTGTTTTAGCTGTTTTTAGAAGCTTTAGTTTGAATATTTTTCATATTTTTGCACTTTATCTTTTATCAAATTTAATAGGTATTTGAATTTATTTTTGAAGTTGCCCTAAAACATTTCTGGATTGGTCCTATAGAGGATTAGAGATACTTTTTTGTTTATAATTTTTTTGCTTTTATTTGTTTAAAAACATCGCTCAGTTAAACTAATTTCACGATATCTGCTGAGCAATGCATGCTTTTATAAAGACACTGTATTAGTTAATAGTTGCCTCAAAACGGCTTGAACAATAATTAAATTGTCGAGCTTCTTGATAAAATGCTACGACACTTTTTATGTTTGTATGATATATCTTGTATTGTATTTATGTCAACAATTTATGCAAATTATATCAAGTGTTAGTGCCCATGACGTCATCTTACCTGTTAAACTTGCGCAAGATAAAACAAGATGATGACGTCATCGGCATGTGACGTCAGTTACCTGTTAACTGTGGTTAGAGATTGTTCAAAATGATTCAAATATGTAAAATTATGTACTGGCTTTGATTGAATGTAGTGAGTTGGATAGAGCACGAGTATCACCAAAATGAGGGAATTGTGACGTCATCAGAGTATTACGTCAGTGAAAATTTGCAAACTTTTTATGTCTCATACTGTTACAGCTGAGATTTGTACAATGCGGGTTCGTTTTAGTTTGCTAATAACCGCAAATATTCGTGTGGAATAAATGTCACGTGACAAGTTTGCAGTTCGTGGTGGTCGATAAGTTTAAATAAAATAAACGTTGACAAAGCTCATTGGAAATTGATGACTACGTAGCTTATTGCACATTGGTTCTTTTGACAATGTTTGAGGGTTTTATATCAAGCAGTGAACGCAAAAAAAACAAAAACAAATTGCATTTAAGGTTTAGCCACAATGAGGTGCATATTTCGAAAATCAAAGGCTGATGACGTCATCCGTTTATGACGTCATTGACTTTTTTCAATTTTCTGCATGTGCCATAAACTGTAACAGTCGACTGAAGCCCGTAAAAGAAAGTTTCACCATTATTTTTAGAACTTATATGCAATTTATCTCGCAAAATATATGTCACGTGATAATTTGATGGCTTAAAATAATTGGTGAATATCAAGTGAAGATGAGGGCTAAATTCAACAAAACCCGCAAAGTTTGTAGTCAAGGACCTATGTTTCCTCTTAAAATCACTTAGGTAGTGTTGCTCCGTCACGCTTCAAAATCAAAACAAACGTAACCCAACAAAATTCGTAAAATTTTAGTTTTTTTACATAAAGCAGTAGTTAATTCCATGACGCCATCGTCTGTGACGTCATAAGTTTCTTTGTTTAAGTTTGGTTGGTTAACAAGCTAATTTGGAAAAAGTTTGAAATTCGGGCACTTACGAGATAAGAAATGAGATGCAAATGAAGTATTGCTAGTAACAGGTTTAGTTTTGACAGAGTGACGTAAATATAACGTCAGATGGTCACGAGGTGCCCACTTGCGCATTTGAAGAAACGTGGATTTCGCTTCAGCGTTTCAAGCCGCTCATTTGGTGTAAATTTCAGATTGTTCCGAAGTGGGTGCCACGAAACGACACAATTTTGCCCAGCATAACAAGGCCTATAGAGTCTCCAGGTATCACTTGCGATGACACATCGTAGTTTTTTTTTAAATAATGCAAAGCTGTTTTAATTTAGACAAAGAGGTGGATTTGCAGTACCACATTAAAGCAATAAGAAGCTACTTAGCAGGAATTAACATTTTTTATTTACAGTAAAACATATCAAATGTTTTCCGCTTAAAACAATCAAGCCCTTGAATAGTTATTTTAACTGAATTGGTTAATTTCATGCTAAAAGTTTTACGCTGTTGCTTGCTTGACTGTAGTTTTAATATGATGTAGTTTATTCCAAACCTGGAAAGGCATTTTTATTTTGTTAGCCTAATGAAGTTATACGTAATTTATTTACCGTAATTTTTCTTTTTTTCTTTGGAGATGTCAATGCATTATTGTTAATATCCTGAGGAGGGCTTAATTATTTCAAGTCAAAAACGTTTGATATATTTTCCAGTAATTAAAAAATGCTAAATCCAGCAAAGTTGCTGATTATTGCTTTAATATGCGAAAATTTTTATTCCGTAATCTTGCAAAGAAACTGTACCGTGCCGTGATCTTTTTGCGAAGGTTTTCTAGGGTCGAAATTGGAAAACTTGAAGAACACAGAACTGCTATTTTTGAGCTAAGTAAGCTAGAGATTTGCAGTTTTATGTTAATCTTTCAACTAAAATTTGCCAATCAAATTTGAAACAACAATATTAAGTTGCTAATTTACGAGTATAACACGCAATTTACCCGTACGGTGAAAGTGAATTGTTTGAAAAACGTGCGTTTTATGCTGTATTTGAAACAAGACAAAAAATAGTGGGAAGAGATGGTGAACTTCTTCCCGTGTTTTATCAACCAATACACTGCTTAAAACATATATACAGCTTTTCATGAATTTTACATTTATTTAAGCTAAGTTTGAGTCCGTTTTATTGACTCGTAATTCCAAAAAAATGAAGGTGATCTCTGATGATGTGTAAACCTAAAGAAACTGTTATGAAAGCGCATGCATCTAGTCTGTTCAACATGAAATCCCACATCAAAAAAAACATTCGACTCGAGCAAAGCAATTTGAAGAAACAATAAAGGCGGGATCTAGTAGAGGTAAGCATTTGAATAAAACCAGTTCTCTGGTAGATGAAGCTCTACCGAAAAAGACTCAAGTTCATGTAACCGTTAGTGAAACTTTAACAAATCACCGTGGCCCTTTCTGTCGAAATGCGGGAAGTCATAAACAAGTAGACGCAAGTATCGTGGATTTTTTTGTATGCAACATGGTTTCCTTCAATGTAGTGGAGTCCTCTTCTTTCTTCGAATTAGTGAAAACGCTAAACCTTTAAACAAGTGCGATATCTCTATGCACTCTGAGGAAAAGGGTGAGCAGGCGGTATGATGAATTACAAACTTACTGTATCTCGTTTGGCAAGTTTGTTATATTTTTTACTGCTATTAAGTACATTACAGGGTGTAAGTTCATATTTTTTGGTTTTTCATAAGGTCCAGTATCTTTTTTCCTGTTTTCAAAAAGTTTTGAATCTGCATTCAAAAACTTTGCTTTTAGGATAAGACGAATCTCATACAACTACAGTACAGCATATAAATTATATTTTTCCAGAATGGCTGCATATTGCAAGTCGCGCGATACATTCTGAACAATGAACGTAGAAGCATATACACTGTCATGTAAAATTTGATTGAATTGCCTTACCACTGTTACGTTGTGCGCTTGAGGTATAAGTTGTCTAAACACTAATTATGTTAACTGACGCACGTCGCAGCAAATCAAATAGAGAATATATGTTAGCTTGTAGGTTACTGAGGCTTTCTATCTGTAAATATGGTATCCTAATAGCAAGATATTATAGAGTGTCCCAAGAATTGAACTACATGTGTATAAATTGTTATGAAATACCGTACATACCATTATGAATAACAATTATATTAATACTGATCTTAGTAGTTGTTCTGATTGTTCACCCTATCTACATGCATTAGCCGCTATAGTTGATACATGGTGCATGACTTCTTGACACCCTGTATAGTACTACGACACTAAACAGTACCCACAAATTAGTTGTACATTTTAGTTTGCTGTAACGATCATTGTAAGAGGCGATCAACCAGCCAGCAATGGTGACAAACTCTGTGGTGATTGGGTGCCCACTGACTACCTTTGCGTGGTGGAAATTGCCACCTTCCATGTTTCACTGACGTTTCACGGCGCATTATTGTTATTTATATTATGATATGATTCATCCATATGGCGCATACACTATGATTCATCCAGTTGACAAAGACCACCAAAAACAAAACTCGTGTCAAATTTCATGGTTAAAATGTCAGACATAAAAGTCCTATACTTTTTCTTAATCCTAATTACTAATGCTGTAATTTGTAGGCTTTGGAACTAGTGCCTTGTGTTTCCACAACTGCAGATTGTTGGACTGCTCATCATAAGTCATACTTAGGAATGACGGTTCATTGGCTTGACTTGAAAACACGATCAAGAAAGCACGCTGTTCTTGCTTGTTGTCGCATCAAAGAGCACCACACCTATGATGTTTTCGGAGAGACGATATCCAGTGTCCATTGCAAGTTTAACCTGTTGCAAGACAAAGCCACCAGCACCACCACTGATAACGACAAGAACTTTGTGAAAGCATTTATTCAATTCATCAAAGCAGCAGACGTTTTGCCAGACGTTGTTGAGCCAATTGCGGATGGAGATTTGATCGTTGACGCGGAGGAGGATGTCAGTGGTGAAGAAAACTGTTAGGAGTATATTTCTATTGAGTCTGCAGTTGAAGACTCTTTCAATAGTATTACTGCTGATGACAGGTACGAATTGCCTGTTCACACGAGATGTGCCGCGCATACGTTTAACTTAGTCGCTACTGTGGATGCTGACAACGCTCTTGGTAATGGACTGTTCGAACATATGTACAGGAAAGCAATGGATAAAGCACAGGCATTGTGGAACACCTAAGCCGTAGTACCGTAGTGCCAGACTTAATTTTAATGAAATGAAAAGGAGGGTTGTGGTGCTTTGCAGCGACGTGCGGTGAGGCTTTTGGTTGGTGAGGCTCAATTTTTTTCACACACATGTTTGCAAAAAAATTATTCAAGATAATAAATGACAAGCAAATAATTGTTTTCATAGCCATTAAACGAAAGCCAATTTTTTCGATAATTAACTATTCGTTTAATTTTTGCTGTTCACTTAAAGCCAAATCAATTCTTGAAGTTTCGAAAATCTATAAAGATAGCCTAGCCTATTATTTGGCTTTGAATGTGGACATTATTGAAGTTTTCGATCCTGCTAAGCCTTCTTGGCAAATTCTCTTAAGTAACAAAAACCCGGTTTCAGTCCCAACATTTTTATTTGCTAAAAACATGAAAGCAAAAATGAAGATTTTTAAAGCGCAACCACTCTTTTCTTGAGTACGGTTCTACTCTTCCTGAATTGAAGGGTTCTTTCGTAATGATGTCTCGAGCAAATCTTTTAAATCGGTTTTCTTTTAGCTATAACTTCAAGTTTAGATTAAAAACTTAGTTTAGAAAGTCTCTCAGCTTTGAGACTAAATTTTCTTCCATTTTAGTTCATTTTCTCGTATTAAATTGTTTTTATTTCGCTAGAAAAATAACTAGTTCAATTTCGCAATGAACGAAAGACTACAAAAAAAACTACTTTAACTTTTTCTCGTTCTATGACGTCATAGGTGAGGCGCGCCGCAAAATCAGATTTAAAAGATTATGCGTTGTCCGCGATTTGTTTGAGAAAAAAAGGCATACTTTTTGTTTGTTCATTAAAATTTGCTTAGCTGAAGTGAGGCACAATTGACTATGCCTAACTTCGCATATTTGAAGCGATGCTCAATAGCACGCCGTAGTGATCGCAATGTTACACGGAATAGTTTGGGCGTTTTAATGCGAAAGACATAACATAAAAGCAGTGAATGCACAAAAAAAGTAAATATGACAAAAATTAATAAAGTGTTTGATAAATATTTTGATTTGTGTGAAACCCTTTTATTTTAATAATATACTTTATTTTCGTTTGCCTTTGTACAATTCTACTGGTGAGGCACGGCCTCACCTGCCTCCCCTGACCGCACGTCCCTGGTGCTTTGCAGCACAAGATAGAACTCCGCTTACGACTCTGTTGTTGTTCGAAACGATCTTTTGCAGAAAAACACCGGAGCTGTTTATAGGTTTATGAGCCTGCTAAACTTGCATCCTTTTTTTGAATCCAAGATAAAGCTGAGAAAAGAGTGGGCTCTGGTAATTTCGAGCTTGGCAAAGCTTTATAAAAAGTTCAAGGTGAAAATCAAGTGTACTTTGGAACATTGTAGCCGATTATGACAGCCACCGTGATGACGTTAAAGGAAGTGAATTCTAAACGCCTTGCTTATTGCAGCCCACTCGTTGATGCTCTTTTGGCTGCATAAAGAAAAGGCTTGGAAAGCTTTTAGATCATGAAGATTGCCTACTTGCTTCTGCGTTTCATCCTAAATTTTCGTTGTTTTGGATCGAAAAAGAGAACCTTGGCTTCTTTTTAAACGTCAAGCAGGCTATGATTTCAGCCGTTGAGAAAGGGGTAAGGAACCAACTACGACAGGAGCAAACAAATGATGAAACAGCCACGAACAGTGCAATTGAAGAGGGTAATTTTTTGGATCACCCAGCACGCTGAAGTCGTCGCAAACCTGCAAACAGCAACCCACAATGCAAAAGATGTTGTAAAAAAATGGCTTGACGCCTATTCTCAAGATTCATTTGGCGATGCAGTTTTTTGAATAAAATAGTGCTGATTAACTTATTCATGAAATACAACACTGCAATACCTTCAAGAGCTGCAGTTGATGGGTTATTTTGTTGTTCAACAAAAGGCATTTTGCGAGCGAAGAGATCAACGCTATCTGTTGAAAACTTTAAAAAGTTACTTTTTATGAAAAAAAGAAACTTTTTCTTTCTGATATGGAACCAGAAAAGCAGTGATTTAATGATGAGGATTGCTACATAGCAAAACTTTTTTCTGCTGAAATTATATTTTAAAGCTTTTTTTTGTTGCTGAATTGTATTATTTGCTTTTAATAGCATATTTTAAAGTTTTTAGCATTGATTTTGTGCTTCTGTATTTTAATATAACGTTAAATGAAAACGAGTTTTCTCACTTTCACTCTCAAGCTTCGATACAATATGAGAATAAATTAAAAGTTTGGAAGTAGGCCTAAGTTGTACAGTACGAGCATCAATTAAAATTTCAGAAATAGGTCTAAATCGGTTCACATACAAACCGGGTAGACTGCTGACACCTATTGAGGCCCAGTTACGACAATGTCTGAGCTGAATAGATCGAGTGTTTGCCTTTAAACGGATGTAGATCAGGTGTGATTCCGGGTCGGTTCAAACCCAAAGGCTTTATTTAACCTTGGCATTCGCAGCTTCTCTGCTTGCCTTTGAGCAATTACGGTAGTGTGGAATTTTACGATAGGTGAGAAAAAGGCGGAAGCTCAACTGCAAGACCGCAAAAGCCATTGTCTTATTCTTAATAAGGCAACGGTGGTTTTAAGAGACCAACAGTTACGTTCTTCAGCGAAATTGCATGAACACAAATTTTTGAAACAAAACTCATAAAAAGATGGGAAAATCAGTAAAAAACTCCCTATTGTATATGTTTTTGTTTATTTTGAAAACTCGACTTCAACAAACACGATAGAACAGTGGCGTAGCGTGGCCTTTCAGATAAGGCATGCAATTATGATGACGTCATCAGATTTGATGACGTCATTATTATCAGGCAGCTAAATAAAAAAGCAACTTACACTAATACATGTCTACTATTGCAACTAGGCCTCTTCTCCCCAGTGCACATTAGTGTGTGTATTTACTGTCCAAGTACAAATCTTTCTTGTCTTACTACAAACAGTGACAGGTCTAGCAGTTTTATATCTGCCAGTAGCCGGTACCATACTAGGCTGACACTAACAGTAAAGTAGGCTTAATAACCCAAAGTTGCAGAACTAAGCTGAGCCAACTTGCTGAATAGCGAATACATAACATACTTTCATAGCCTCTTCCTCATGTCATTATAATATATCGTACCCTGGCAACAGCCAGCGATTCTATACAATATTAAGCAGGCTGATGTGCTCAAGACTAGTCCAATGCATGTATGGTTAGGCCTGGCCTTGTTTACTTTGTTTAGCAACCAGTAAAGTTCAAGCAAAGCAGCTAAGCTACCATTCGGTAATTTATTGATAGTGTTAAAAACTTTTTTACAAACCTAGTGCAAATTCTATAACTACCCTAGGCCTACCAAGTACTAACTGAACCAACTATCGGTAACTCTCATGGATTTCACATCTTGCCTTCACCCTTATAGCTCAACAGTTAGCCTAAATAGTGCAAACAGTACCATATCAAAAACTCACTCTGATTTACATCACTTAATGGCAATACCTAACGGCTATCACGGCTTGGTTTCGCCGCTTAGTTATTCGCTTTTTTCATATTACAAAATTACATAAAATAAATGGCAACACGCATGCAATATTCAAAATTGCATGTTTGGGTGCATAGCTTGTGGCCCGTTTTAAGCTAATTTACTGTTACAAATCTAAAATCAAAATAGAAACTATATTTTACGAAAACAAGAAACAAAATTTATAAAAGAACTTTTGCAGCAAACAATGCACCAATCAAAGTTTTCAAACCTGTTTAATTTTGTTCGTAATCGTATCAAAACATAGCGATCTCTTGAGCCGTTGAATGCAATTTTAAAATTGCATGCGTGTTGCCATTATTTTTTGTAATTTAACGATATGCTGAAAACAGGCTAAAACTGAAATCAATGAATTAAGCGAGACTAGTTATTGCTACTTCGACTTGAAAGTGAATACCTGTAACTGTGGCAACTTAGTTTGATTTTGTTTTAAACTTTTACATGTACTTGTTTAAATTATGATTTCCTTTTTTTGGCTAAATGACTAGGCATGCAATGCATGCCTTGCATGCATTGAGAATACGCCCCTGTGATAGAACAACCCCTTTCAGATCCGGTGTGTGGTTTTATTGTATTGCCAAGCATGCTTTTTATGTATGTTGTGTATAAATTATACTGCAGTAGTTATAAAAATTCCCATTTTTAATATTTGTAAAGTTGTTGAGTACTGACAAGCAGAAGCTTAGCCAGGAAAAACTTAATCGCCACTACTGTTGAGAAAAATCCAGTACCGTATATTTCATATTTTCCAAAAATATTTCCAAGAAAGCAGTATTGTTGTGAGAAACTGAAATGAAAAATTAAGGGATGGCTTCTCTGGCTACGCTGGTGCTACTGCAAAGGTTTCTGAGTATACTGAATCACGGCGCTCTGCCCACACCATTGTAAGCTTCAAACTCCTCTTTTGATTGTTTGTGGTAACTAAACGTGATAGAAGTGCTATTTTAGTAATGTGCTTACTTTAGTTGTGTACTTCGTTCATTTCTGTCCTTTTTTCGGTAATATGCTATTTTGGGCATGGGCCCAAAACCGTGAAAATAAAATAATTGGATAAACTTTAGGATAAACCATTGAATAAATTTTGGATAAACTATTGAATAAACTTTTGGAATTTGGAAATTTTGTAGGTGCAATATACAGTATTTAGATTTGGCCGATCAACTAAAAAACGCGATACTAAAATGATTTGTACAAGTTACGAAATTGATTTTTCGTTTTTTTCATCTCCTATTGTACTTTTATGGTTAATTAGCACATTTGCGAATTAGTGTTAACTTCCGCTAACGAATAATTTGTATTATGGGATTAGAGTTAACGAAGGTAATCTTTTCAATTAACGAAATAGCTGTTAGTGGAACTAATTTTTGCGTTAGCAATGCTTACCTATGACTATCGGGCTTCGTCAGGAGCCCATAGTGTACTCTACATAAAATAAGCCATCTTACGAAATTTTTCGATCCATTTTTGGTATATCTTTTACTATCCATAGTCTATTAGTTTGGGGGAAGCATCCAAGCCTTAAAATAGCAGAAAAATTGATATCCTACCTACTATGGCCATGAATTTAAAGCAACTGTAGAGAAAACCGCGCACTTCTATTAATAACTCACATGGTAGAAGTAATTACTACTAATGTTAAACTTTATTTGAAAACTTTTGGTTACCAATTTTTTGTTTTTAGAGGAAGCGGAAGCACATTCTTTTTTGAACATTGCTTCCGCTTCCAGCTCCTCCAAAAATCATTTGCTTTCTAGTTCGCTTTGGCATCCAATTTCCTTATCAAACTGCCTCGGCTTCTGCTTTCTCAAAAAAATTATTGCTTCCACCGCTTCTGCTTCCACACCCCTGCCTTGGAGTCGGACTCGACTACAGCCCTGCCAATAAGTGCAGTAAGGGGTTTCTCTTTTTTGCTTGTTTTTGTTTAAAGCTAGTTTAATGTAGGCAGCGTGTCCGAGAGGTAAAAACGTTTTTAAGACGACCCTGATTCATAATCTGGATCAATCCGCACCCTGCTGGTCACGATGTTGCGTACTTAGATAAGACGCTTTACGAGATTATCTCTGCTTGGTGGCTTCGGGCAAGCGGCAAATTTACTTGGGGAAAAAGTCAACCAAAAAGCTTGGGAAATTGGGTAAAACTCTAAATTGGTATTGGTATTGGGAAAATGGGTATTGGAAAAACTCCTAAACGGTACCGCCACCTTCGCTTTTTAGTGACAAGAGATAAAGATGCATCATACATAGTTGCATCTTAAGCTAAAACCAAATCAAAGTTTGGTTTTAATTGAATCAAAGTTTTAATAACTATGCGATAAATAAAACAAGAGATTAAGCTAACTTGACTAGGAAACCTTAAGGGTATTCGGTGCTCCTTATGCTTCGAATGTGACCTCTGACTTGTGTGTTAAACCTTTGCTACTAATAAACTACTACTAACTTGATAATAGCATGATATTGAATTAGCACGTTATTAATGAGAGCTCAGTGAAATCATATATATGTTTGTTGGTTACTGCATACCTTGGTGCATACTTGTCATTAAATCTGTAATAACTGCAAGAACGCATAAAAAGAAAACTCAAGCTTGTAAGTTGTCATAGACGACCAAAGCGATTAAAAGTAAGAAGAATGTAGAAAATATGCCAGACTATACGTCAGTAAAACAACTACTAAGTTCTGTTCTCCTATTTATTATAACAAAACAACACGGTGCTACGATATTGATTACGGTTCTTGAATTATTCGCAAACCTAAAATGCTAAATATCAATTCATCAAAAACATCGGTGAAATTTTGCATAACGGGCCAAATTTGAAAAGTGTAAAACATCAACCGCAAATATTTTTGAATCAATCAATCGCCGGCCGATGTTCAAATCTAATCTAAAATAACCAACCTTCTATGGCGCTTAGAGTTCTGTTCTGTGATAGAACTGGATCATGCTGATCAAACGCAGAAAGTTGAGAAATAAAGCTTTTTGCACTTGAGTTGGTTCGGAGATTCTCTGGTTGATGTTGCCTGTGTTTAATGTTTCTGGCCTGAAATTTTGAAATAATCTTATATGAAGGAATTTTTGAGAATTTTTTTGATTTCGAAAAGAACAAAAACTTTATTCTTTTGATAAATATTTGATTACATTTCAAATTCTTGTAATTAAAAAGCTGTAAGCAGGCCAATATTAAACTGCAATTTTCTTCGAGGAGACATCGTCTATTACGTAAGCAGTTTAAATATTATCAAAGAAACTTTACCTCAGCTACTTCCATTAGAGCATGTTCAACGATATCTCCGTCTCTAGTTATTCCGAGTCTTTGTAATCGAGCAGCACGAGCTGTGGTAATTCTTGGTCTAAAATTTTAGTACGTTATTGTACATTTTGTTAATCCAGTTATAGTTTTGAAAGTTTTGCTTTGTATTTTTTGATCATTTTTTCTTCTGTAACCGCGCCAGAATAATGGACATGCTGTCGAAAAACGAATTAGAAAAGTTACCGCACAGTAGAGAAACAAAACCAGTAAATTCACTCCAAGCAAAAACCATTGTGACGTGCGTCCGCGTTTTTTGGGAGCCAAGTAAAACTTTGGAGTCAATTTGACGTCATAATAGTGACATCGTGAGCAATTTGGAATTATGATAGCAATTGTTCTGAAAGTTTAGGAATTTTTTCTCCACCTTACGGCGTTAAGTCTTTCCTCTTTTTCTACGGCCCTAAATGTTGAAGGGTAGCATTTTTCACAACTGTCATACTCCTGACGTCTTGGCGTAGCTTTCTTTGTGCTTTTCGTATCGAAATGAAATTGGGACCAATAAATCCGTTTAAGCTCGGGCTTTGATTCTCTCCATTTGTTGCGTCACTTGTGCATGACGTCAAAAAGTCACAAGCGTAGAAACAACCTAAAATTGGAACTTTTTTTCTCTTGGTAACTTTAGTTGTGGGGGTTGTTACAGGTACTTTCACATTACGTAATTTTGGTTAACTTGTTTTTGTTTTCTTAAGAAAATTTACCATGATATAACTTGTTTACTCTGAATTGCAGTTTTTGTTGGGAAATTCGAATAACCGCTGTTTGTTTGAAAATGAAAATAGGAGCGTTGTCATCGGGATGAAACATTATGAAGCAATGTTCTCCGTTGTATTTAGATATAAGTTGACGTTTTGCTCTTCACTCCTCAGTCCGGGGAGCATCGTCAAAACAGTAACACATTTCTTGCTTGCAAAAATGAAAACAAAACTAATAAGAAAAATACAGGTTACCAGAATTAAACTTTCGTGACGTAACAGAGTTTTTTCATAAATCAAAGAGCGACTGAAGTAAATGTTTTAAACAGAATTGACAGTGCTGGCATGCCCGTTTTTATAATATGCTTATTGATGATTAATTTTCATGTTGTATTTTTGACAGCGACTTTTTTGATAGGCTGCAAGTAACTTAATACAAATTATATAAATAATACTTTTGGCAAATGTAATAAAATTTTTCTGTGATATTGCATCAGGGATATACTAATAAAAGATTGCCAACTAGCATTGCTAATTGCTGTCGTCACGCATTATAGTCTAGTCAAAAAACGCGTTTACGAAACCCGGAAAGATATGTATTTTTTTCCTATACAGCGATGCTCGGTATAGTCTAAGCTTTCCGGCTAAAGTTGTCCCGACCTCACTGTTCCTGCCCATTTACGTCATTTCCGCAAAAGTTGGCTAAATTTTTTGCTTTGTTGACTTTTACTTTGTTCATTCTTATTTCTCTTATGGTTGGACCTGAATTTCCAAATTGGGTCACTCAATAAGTAAGACATGGGCAACCTTCAAATTCATTTATGACGTCATAAATGCAGGAACAAAAATGCTACCAAAATCAAACATTATTATTTTGAGTGGTTGTTAACTCCTAGAACTGTTAATGTATTTAATGTAGAGCTTTCATATTTAATTTTTTTATCATAAAAAAAGTAGCTTGACCACCAGTCCGTTAAGAAATCAGCATCATCCTTCTCCTCAATACAATATCGAAATCATCGAATTCAATAATTACTTCCAGTTCGCGTTCATTGTTTTACGCGATCTCCGATCTCTACCTAAGCGCTTGGAAGAACTTGTCCTACTTGCCAAATCGGTTCCAAAAGGTTATTTTGGTTTTTGATTCAACCTTGCTTACCGTCATAAGGATTTGGTGCTTCTATGAATGGTTCGGCAGCTCATTTATAAAAGACAAGGAGATGATGAACTCTGTATATGTGAGGAAGCCAATTATTAAAGCACGGAGGAAATCCACCCAAATCAATTTTAGAGTTTGATGTAAGTCTCCAGCCATATTTTTATTTTGCGTCGGAAAAGGTGTAGTGATTGAGTTAAACTGTTTCCATCCATTAAGTAAGTAAAAGATTCCAGTTTTTTACATAATTGGTCCGAAACATTCCACTCACCGCCAATTTTTCTTCGAAACAATATTTTGTATGTTAAGGAATTTGTCTACTTATTTTAAAGAGATACTGCTCGAAATCAGTTTTATTGAAGAAATGAGGACTACTTGAGATAATAAAGAGGTGCCCCAAATATTTCTCGCTAATTCCCTTTATTCGCGAAAATATTATTTACTCCATTGACTCGGTACAAATTTGCGACGTCACAACAGGCATAAGTTTGCACAAACTTTTGGCTGACTAGGCAATGGAATGTTTGATGAGTAAGGTGAAAGAATCCTTCTGCTTTAGACAGCGATTCTAATTCCAACTCAATTTATCTGTGGCATTAAACGAGTGATATAATCTGTTGCATCAAAGTTAGACCAGCTTTGGTGATGTTTTTAGCCTATGAATAATACAAAATTTGAAGCCAAAAACGATTATATCATAAATCGGGTCTGATAGCCTATGTCTGTAGGAAGTTCAAATTTAATTGGCCTACTGTAAGCTGTAAGCTACTATAACAGCCTTAAAAAAACACCAACCTGATCTACCAGTCTTGTTCTTGCCAACTCTTTTTTTTTACTAATCTGTGGGAAGTTCTGTTATCGGTATTGTACAATCAGCAACGAAGCAATTTTATGAAATAACAGAATAGGTACCAGTACATTATACCAGTAGGTCTACTCAGCGTAGGCTATTCTCAAAGCTGAAATCAGAAACTAGCGCAATAATAGAGCAGATCTAATCTAATACCCCCAACTTACTAACTAGCAGCAGTAAGTAGCCTAACCAAATCTGAAAACTTTGCTAGTGCTATTGGTACCTGCAGACATAGGCTAGGCTACCAGAACTGATCTTCAGTATGATCGTTTTTAGCTTCAAAATTTATATCATCCTTAGGGTAAAAACATCACCAAAGCTGGTATAACTTTGATACAACAGATTATATTACTCGTATAATACCACCTATGAATACAGTTCAAATTAGAATCGCCGTCTAAAGCAAGAATCCTTTTACCTTTCTCATCGAAGTAGTCAAGACCCTGATGGTCGAGACCGAGACCAAGACCGAGACTTGGAAAAAATTCGAGTCCAAGACCCAAGACCAAGACTTGAAAAAATTTTCGAGACCGAGATCGAGACTGTTCGAGACCGAGACGAGACTTCGAGACCCGAGATTTTAGAAGCAAAACTTATTCGTATTGATTATTGACAACCCTTTTCATGTTTTTTCCTTAAACAAACGGCCAGTCTCAATACAGTAGAACGACCATAAACCAAAAAACGAACTTGGGCCACGTGCTATTCACAAGCACATGAAGAGGTGACGGCGTAGCGCAATTGTCTAGTACCCGTCTTTAAAGTAGGCTAGAGAAATTGCAGTTCGATGCCAATTGAAACTGAACAATGATTTCCTGTGTTCAAACTACAGCAGTGGTCCAGCTTGCAGTAACTACAGATTAGTAACAGAGCCAAAAATTCTTGAATGGCCTATTATTGTAAGAAAAATAATCACGAAACACAGCGGAAAAAATTAAGGCTGTGGTGGAATGTGCGATTATGTTTTCATAAACAAAACATCAAGATGAATGATTCGGTAACCTAGTGGTCCTGTTACACGGCAAACACCGTAATGTATAACAAATACCTGAGTTACGGTATTATTTCTTATCAAAACTTTATTTCTCCGATGTCGCCCTGAAAATTGTTTGGGGTCACGCGTCTTCCCCATTCGGTGGCCCATGTTTATACCTCAGGTTTATACCTCAAGCTATTTTAATCTTCACTGGACCTAATTGTTACTCCTAATGTTTGATATTTACAAAAAATGGTAAAGTAGACTTAAGTTCATCATTTTGAGTCTGCAATTTTAACAGTACCATACTACGAAACATCTGTTCAACAGAATGAGACTGAAAACAATCACTTTGAGGTCTGAGCGGTCCTGATTAACCTTCCTTGACCAAACCTCATCGCACTGCCATGCTACCACCTCAAACTCGGTGCAGGTGCAAGGAACCTGAACGAGAAAAAGGTTTAGAGCATTTACTACCAGAAAGCAAAAATGTAAACAGCGGCAATTAGCACCTTCAACATAGATCAACATCAAATAATACCGCTTAAGTGGCTTCTTCCCCTCCAGACAGACTGTTTTACATCACACCTTTCCTAAGTAAATAACAAAGATAATAATGAATAACAGGTCGAGCAGTTTTCTCCCACGGCTCTACCTGGGTTTTTTCGAACCTCAAGTATCTACCACTGAGTAGCCAATTATCACAAATTGAGGTTTTATTGCAAAACTTAGTTTCTCACGATCTCAGTTTAAAAACATTGACGGAAGTAAGTAAAAATTGACCGAAATGAATAAATAAAGGAGATTGTTGAAAAGCAATTAAAAAGGTGTTAAGACCTAGAAAGTCAATCGAATCTTTGTTTGCGTTGCTTGCACTAAATAATTAAATTCAAAATTTTACTCCTACGCCTAACCAAGATTTTGAGTCTCGAAACTTCTCATATTTCGAGACCATGACTTTTCGAGACCAAGACTCGAGATCGAGACTTGAAGTTCAAGTCTGAGGTGAGACCAAGACGAGACTTTCAAAAATGTGTCTCGAGACAGTCTCGAGACCCGAGACCGGTCTCGAGAACTCCATCACTATTCGAAAATCGGATTCCTCATTCAGCGAAAAATTTTTGCAAACTCATGACTGTTGTGACGTCGCAAATTTTTACAAAGTCAAACAGAGTAAATAGCCTTTTCTCAAACAAGGGAAATTGGGGAAAAATATTTAGGGCACCTCTTTTTTATCTGAAGTAGTTCTTATTTCTTCAATAAAACCGATTTCGAGCAGTATCTTTTTAAACCCTTATTTTTTTATCAGTGTTGCCATATGGCAACAGGGTTTAGAAAATTTAAAAAATAATATTTTGACTATGTTTGTTGGATTTCAAAAGCTTTTCATTACTCTATGTTTATTGCAGTTGAATGTTTATTTACAGAATAATATAGTTATTCCTATCGTTTCAAGTTTTGTCTCCAGCACAAAAAGAAATTTGATGAAATTTTCAAAAATGGCCTGATCATTCAGATTAATTTTTGCATAATAGTTCTTTTTCAAAGATCATTTTTTGTTGTTCGTATTATTTGAAAACAAAGCGCGATATTATGACATGTGGCCCGAAACACAAGTCATAGGATAAAATAGAATGGTAGGCAATAAATTGAAAGTGTCAATATGGCAACACTAGTAAGATATGGCTACTTTGCTATTTTTGTTGCTTATAGATTGTTGTCATAGAATATTATTTTTTAATAAATATTAAGTTATTTAACTAGTGTTATGGCATGTTTAATGAAGAATCAGCGAGGTTTACGTTATCCAGGGATCACTACATATTTCTTCTTTGAGGTGGAGGTCAGAGGTTTAAATCCCAGGACGCCTATATCTAACCTAAAGTTACATACAAGCTATATAACTTTCCTTCAAATTTGCAAAAGTAGCTGCTTGTTTGCTTTGGTGCAGTAAGTCTTCCAAACTTGCTCAGCGGTTTGGGGTTGTAAGTTGAGTACTTGCCCTTAGTTGAGTACCAATCAACCATAGTAGGATTCGAACCAAAAATTATGTACATTTAAACTGCATATTGAAAGTAAATCGAAAGCTGGAAAACAAACAAAACACAACATAATGGTTTTAAATACCTTCGGTAAAAATTAAACGCCAAAAAAAGTTCAGAAAAAATCGAAAAATTTTATATTTGTTCCCTGTTCCTACTGATATTGCCATATGGACACAGTGCTTTGTTTGGAAGTAAAAGTGACGTCACTTCCGGATGAAGTTGAACTTTTGACGATAATTTCCATAGTCAATATGGGAAATTTCGCAAAAAATTCCACATTAATTTTACGGCTCAAAAGTTTGGAGAAAATATTGCTCTATGCTTGCAAAAATTTCCTTGTTCCCCCGTGAAGACGTTATGAGTGCTTTTAAGGGAAAAGGAAAATTGGGTCCTCTAAAAAATTGAATCGACCACACCATCAAGAAGCTTTCAGGTCCAAACAAAATTTTAACCTTTTATCTCCCAGATTTATTTTTGAAAATTTATTTTGAGAACTTTTAAATTCTATTGTATAAATAGATCACTACTCCAAGTGATTGAAAAAATTGTCATCCATAAGTGACATCACTTTTACTTCCAAAAAAAAGGGGTGTGTCTATATGGAAACACTAGTAGAAACAGGGTACAAATATAAAAGTTTTCAATTTTTTCGGAACTTTTTTTGGCATTTAACTTTTACCGCAGGTAATTTAAAACCATTAAGGTAAGTTTTCGTTTGTTTTCCAGCTTTGGATTTACGTTCCATAGACAATTTAAATTTACATAATTGTAGGTTCGAATCCTATTATGGTTGATTGGTATTCAACCAAGAGCAGGTGCTCAACGTATTACAGGGAACCGCAGAATAAGTTTAAAAGACCTACAGCGCCGAAGCAAACCAGCAGCTACTTTTACAAATTTGAAGGAAAGCTATAGCCTATATGTAACTTTAGGTTAGATTTAGCCTACCGGGATTTAAACCTTTGACCTCCAGCTCAAAGAAGAAATTTGTAGTGAATCTTGAATAATAGTGGGTTCCTTGTTTAAGGTCAAATTTCAAAAGGCACATTTTTTTGAGTCTAACCCTCTCAAACGTTTCCATTGTACCAAAAACTACCTCATACAAAGTTTTGTTGCAAAATTTTGATTTTTAGAGGTGGCACAAATATCGAAGTTGGCTTAACAAACACCAATATATGCCCGTAGAAAGTTTTCTAGTCAGCACAATACTCATGTTTACAGAAAAGCTTTTGCTGCATAAGAGTAGATTTCTTCATATTCGGAACATTGCTGGGGTTATTTTTAACAATCTGTAAAGCATACGGGCTTTGTTTTTATTTTTGAAGCTGCTTGATTGAGTGTTGGTGCTCCCCAACTCCTCACAAGGGATGGAGAAGCAAAAGAACTTTGTGGAGACCCAACAGTTTAGCCACACGTCAGGGTGCAGACTGCAGAGTCAAAGATAGATTTTCATAGAAGCTCAGAGGCAAGAGAGTCAAGAAAGAGATGATTAAAGTTCTGTAGATGATATCCACAGGCCCTGCCGGAAGATTTTTCCTCACGATAGACTTACGACAATAGTAAGTGGCTTTGCCATGGAAGCGAAGGCGGAATGCTCGAAGCATATGCCGCTTGAAAGGACCAATTCGTCCGGAGAAACTGTAGGAACGGGGCAGTTGAAATGTGGGTAAAAATGAAAATGTGATGCTCCACTTGCGATAGTGGGTGTAACGGGTTTTAGCGATAGCTGGGGAGAGAGACCAGGGACAATCGCAGGAGGTAGGGAGGCTCCAGCTTGGGGAAGAGAATCAGCATGCTTATTTCCAGGAATGTCAGCATGACCGGGGACCAATTAAAAATTTAAAATGGCACAGTTGGAAAGTGAAGAGGTAAAAAACCAGACATTTCAGTGGGGTCTTGGCCATCGATATAAGGGTGGTTAAAAATAGGGTAAGAGCCGATTAGGTGTAAGTAAAAGAGCTTACTGAAAGTGGTAAATCGTCTTGTGGTTGTTACACCTGGAAATTGGTTTTGCTGTGAACTGGAGGCAATTGGTCCAGCAGAAAAAAAGAGTCGAAGATATTGCATTTGGATTATATGGCATACACACTGGTGCCACCCGTCTAATAGAAATAGGGACAGATCCATCGGCCCATACATACGCGTCTGAAGGAGGAAGGAAGAATAATTGATTATTGGCGTAATCAAGGTGGGATAAGCTAGGGCCACTGTAGTTAGGTATGAAAGATGATACTGTAAATTTGATTGAAGTACATAGGGGATTGGGAGACATATAATTAATGGTTCGCGCAAGGATAGAAGGATTTCTTCTGCAAATAAGCAATATGATCACTTGTAAGGTTTCTTCTTTAACCGGTTAATCACCGATTTTGAGCCAAGGGCACAAAGGTTAAATGATTCTTGGAGGAGGCACAGAGCAGCCCAACGCATAAAAGTGCTCGGTATTTCAAAGTAATTTTCAACAGGGAAAGTTAGGTCTCAATAAGAAGCAATGTGATAGGGGTGGAAGAGAGACATCCTGCAAAGACCTTGCTTGCAGCTCTGTGGAGAATTTTTAACTGGTTACCCAGACATATCAATCTTCGACTGTTTTTGGTGACTCACTCAACTAATGGTTTGCTTTTTGTGTCGGTCATATTCACTCAAGTTTGTAACGGTGGTTCAGCTTCTTTGACATTCTCTGAAACTTTCACCATGGCACATTTTGTAGTTTAACCTATGTTACGATCAAACAGGTCAACCAAATTGAAATTCTCTTTAAGATACCACAGAAGACTAGCCATTTAAGGTAAAGGAGCTGCTTATTTTTGAAAAACTGGTTGATGAAAACTGCATATAGCCAGAGGTGGAGTCGAGGACATAAGGCTCGAGGCCAAGGCCAAGGACACAAAAAAAATTCGAGGTCAAGGCCAAGGTTAAGGACAGCCTTTCCGAGGACAGAACCTCTCAAGGCCAAGGACAGGAATGCTCGAGGCCAAGGCCAAGGACCAAGGACACAGGCGCAAGCGTTCTCCGAAAAAAAAAGGTCTTCAAAAAAGTTTTTCAGGCGATCTCCATTCATTGGCGTACCCAGAAATTTTGACTGTGGTAGACCTATACCACAAACCACACGAAATGACGTCATCAAAAATTTTCCAAAGAGGAAGTTTTTGTGGGACAAAGATATCGTAGGATGGAAGATCCGAAATCGCTGCTGTCTGTTTGCGCGTAACCCGGATTTTGCAAAGGAAGAAGGCTTATAGTTGCAAAGGAAGAAAACAAAGGAATTTTGCAAAGGAAGAAAAGTAATAGTTGAAAAATGCAAATATCTGACTTTGGGAACGTGTTGAGAAAGCTTGTGTAACTCAAATGTTTCCCAGACTGGGGGTTTGGGGGCGGGGCCCCCAGCCTCCGGAGGCTTTGGGGGTCTGGAGGCGAAGCCCCCAGCCGTTGGGCGATTTTTTGTAATTAAAAAAAAAAAGTTTTTTTAATGCCATTGGATCACATTTCGCCATAGGTGGGCAAGTTAATGCAAAACGTTAGCTTCGCTAACCACTAGTCCGTTAACAAACTTCACACCTCCGTTAACGTTAAGCTGTTATTTTCAGCTTTAATTTACGAAAGTTAATAAAGTCCGTTGATTCGTTAATATTTTGCGTTAATTTACGTATCTTTTTACTCACTCGCTTCTAGAATACGTATTGACGTTGTTGACCTGATTGTAAGGAAATGTTAATTGCTATGGTGGTCTTTTTGTGTTTTGGAAGATATATTTTACAGTCTCATGTAATTTCAAGATAAAAATAAGTTCAAATGCACTAACAAAGCTGTGATCGAAAAAACCTTCGGAAATTGCCAACAGCGATAAGCAATAGATCTATGAGGTTGCAGCTTGTTATTTGTCAAAAAAAAGAGCTTCTTTGTTCGCTTTCTTCTATAAACTCGTGCTAGTATGCAACAAGTGTTACCAGTGCAAACTGATTTATATCGGTACGATGAATGAATGGTCCAAGATATTAACGAAAAAACCTTAACGGAAGTTAACAGAACTTAACAAAAGTTAACGTAAGATATTAACGATAAAAACCTTAAAGGAAGTTGACAGAGCTTAATGGAAGTTAATTTAGTCAGTTAACATGAAAAAAAATTTTAGCGGGTTAACGAGTTAATGAAAAAGTTAGCTTCGTTATTAACGAATTAACGATTAACGGACTTGTGCCAACCTATGCATTTCGCAAGTGTTCAGAGCCATTTGAAAGCACTAGATTTTTGACATTTGAAAGTCAATTAAAAAAAATCAAATTGTTCAATCCTCCTTTTACTTGCAATTTAAGTCCAAAACACGTTTAACATTTTGCATTTTGGAGTTAAATTTTAATTGTAAGTGATTTGATCCCGGTAGGGGGAAGTAAGGTGCATGGTCTCTGGCTACATTTTAGCAGTAAATAACAATCCACTCGAAGATTTTCCTTAGAGATTTTTGTTTTGTCATGAAAATAACCAGTTATAGAAGTACACGTTCGGCAGGGGGCCCATGCCCCCTCAATTGAAGTTCAATGATTCGTTCAATCAGCATTTTCCATGGCAAATTTTTTTTAAAGTATTTTGTGCGTAAAAACCGGCGGGTTGGAGGTGAAATACTGAATTGTTTTTGAAAAATGGTACAATAGATGGTTACGTCTATTAACCATGTTATTGCCGGGCCGAATTTACATCGCACTGGGCCCCTGGCACTTTGGAGATTTTTGCAACATCTTTCTGCCAAGTATAGGTGAAGAACAAAAAAAATCTTACGATTTCAGCTTGGGGCCCCTAGCTGGTTCTGCGTCATATTATGGTAAATCCGGCCCTGATTAATGCATGACATTCACAAAAAGGCTAGATGTGGGCTTGAGTTAGCAACTTTTAGGACAAAAGCTCTCCATTTTCTCTGGGTTATACGTTTAAATTGGCTGGCAAGAATTGAATTGAGGGGGACCCGGCGCCCTTGGTCTTCAATATTGTTAATTAGTTATTTGTTGTCAGCGAAAAATGCTAAAAAGAAACTGAAACTGGAGAAACAATAGGCTTTTTTGTCACATTTTGTCATTGGTGAAATTTCATTTAAGGGAGACTCCTGCCCCCCCTCCTCTTGCCTACGCCTATGTTCCAAGTAACGAAAACAAAAAAGGTGCTCGCAAATTTTCCGCGAGGTTTCTGGCGTTTTCCAACGAAATTTCAAGTGTTCAAAAAACAGCGCTGTCCTTGAGCCGAAGGCAGAGCAATTTTCGAGGACTTGAGGCATCGAGGCCAAGGACTTGAGGCTTCGAGGCCAAGGACTTCAAAATGTGTCCTCGAGGACGTCCTCGAGGCCAAGGACGTCCTCGAGGACTCCACCTCTGCATATAACTACTTGTACCTCGTAACCAATAAATCACTGTAGTTCCTAAGTTGACTTAAAGAGGGTTTTCATAAAAACTATTGTTTTGCGTGTAAACACCACAATGAAACTCATTCATTTTGCGTTTGCAATGCTAGTCGCAACATTCTTTGAAAAACAACAGTTAAGTAGGTCATCGCGAGTCAGCGCAAAATCAACAAACTTTGCAGCAAATCGTTAAAAGCCAAGCTGAAAATGACATTAGAAGACAAGTTAGAGGAGATTATTAAAAGATTGGTTAAAATCGACTACAATATGAAAAATATTGATGTAAGAATAAGCAATATTGACAAAAAACTGGACAATGTCAGCTTCCGCTTAGATTCGTTAGAATTAGAATTTGAAACCAAATGCGTAGAAATTGACAAACTGAAAATATCTGAAGCTGAAGTTGCCAGTATTGAAGAACTGAAGAAAAGAATTGTCTTCCTTGAAACTTTCAAACTAAATTATAAAAATGCTAAGGTAATGCAAGAGTCGTATGATAAAGGACTAAATATTTTGGTGCATGGCGTGAAAGAAGACAGTGACAATGCATGGGAAAAAAGAGACAGAACTATCGAAAAATTTGAGCAATTTCTACAGAATGGCCTAAAAATTGCCGATCCAAATGATGTGGATTATGTTGATATTCACAGGTTGCCGCAACATCCTGTCAAGAGGAACGGCAAAACAGTTCATAGGCCAATTATTGTTAAACTCCTCACCATGAGCGACAAAAACGAAATCTTCAAAAATGCAAAAAATTTAAAAGATTACAATAATCAACTAAAAGAAGACAACTCCAACAATCGAACCGTCTACATCACTGAACACCTGCTACATAAGTTTCAACAACAACGGAAACTTTTGCTGCCACAGTTCAAAGAAGCAAAAAAGAAGAAGCAAAAAGCTGTTTGGAAAGCTTTAAACGGTAACTATACGCTATTCATTGACAATAAACAAGTTGATCTTATTGAGACTGATGAAAAGTTTGATAATTCAAAACAATCTTGAGACATTGTGATAATTTAAAAATTGTGCATTTACAATATTAAAAAAGTATTCCTCTCAGCTTTTTATACTGTAAACTAATTGCTCGTATTGTAGTAGTGCAATCTTTAGGTGGTAACACATAGCTTTGTAACACAACCGTATTTCAAGGCTTGGAAGGTTTAGGCAAGATCTATTTAAGATTATACTGCTCGATAAAAGGTTAAATTTATTTCTCATTTTTCGACCATGGTTTCTTGTCGTTCGGATTAAGTTTGGTACTTTAGCTTAAACTAATTCATTAAACGCTTGCTGATTACTGTTGAAATTTATTGATCAAATTTTAGCAAATTAGAGTTATAAAATGAAACTGCAAAACTACTGAACCCTGTAAACTTATAAAACCAAAAACAATTGTGAGCATAGTCGGGTAACTATAATGAAGTAAACAATAAAATATTATTTGTTTCACATAAAAACCATCGGACTAGTAACTTTGCTTTAGCGCACATATTCACACATCCTGCAGAGGTTTAATATGAATCAAGATCAAAGTTTATTCGATTACTATACTGTATTGTTTTGTTTTTTTTTACTTACGAGCACGTGTTGCAACTAGATTGAAGTGTTAACTGTGTGACTTATTGTAGCCAACAGTTTGTTTTCTTCGCTGATGACCTATAGTAGTATGCAAATTTTGCAATTACTTCCACGTTTGCAGCGCCGATTCAAAATTGGAAGTTGCAAGAATTTCTCGGCGCAAGTCGACCAGTCAACCATGAAACTGATGAATCTTGTGATCTTAGTGATTTGACGTATAATTCGCTACTGCAAAACATTACTGAGTGCAACTATTTTGATATTCCAAATCTCGACCCTTCTGATAGAAATTAAACTGAAAGCAGTGAAAAGACATTATCCTTACTGCATGTGAATTTACGGTCCATTAATAACTTTCAAAATTTTGACACGTTTGAAGAATTTTTAATTGACCTTTCTTTTTCCCCTGACATCGTGTGTGTATCCGAAACCCGGTTAAAAGGCGAACCTTTGATTAACATTTCAATACCTAATTTCAAATTTGTTCATGCTGATTCTACTACAAAGGCAGGCGGGGTTGCTATTTACATATCATCTAAATTTGACTTTAAACTAGATCGTGAACTTGAAATGCATATAAAGGACTGCGAAGATATGTGGATAAACTTGACCCAAAAAGAAAAACCATCAAAAAAACTCACTATAGGCGCCATTTATCGTCATCCTAGTCCTTCTAACAATAGCATTGAAACATTTTCTGAAGCCTTAAGCAACTCTATACACAAAATAAATAATCGCAAATGTACTTTTTATGTTCTCGGGATATGAATATCGATATTTCTGCTAACAAAAGGACACCGGCGGCAACAATGTACATCGATCATTTGACGAGTTGTGGATCCGTCCCAATAATTACTAAACCGACGCGAGTAACAGATAAAACTTCAACAACTATTGATCATATTATAACCAACGATGCAGCGCACGTTATACAACCAGGCGTAATCCGCTGCGACAAAAGCCTTTCAGATCATTACGTGATATTCTGCTAGGTAATTGGATACAACTCAACTCCAACTCAAGAAACGAAGTACATCATTAGAGACAAATCTAATTTCGATGCAGAATTGCACTGTGATGAACTGAGTAGTGCCATTACTATTTTTTTATCGAACGTAAACGAATTAACTGAAGCAAATTTTGACAAAAATTTTGACGCTTTTACTTCTTTAATACAAAAAGTTATTGATAAGCATGCACCTTTGAAACAACTATCCCGTAAACAAAAAAACTAAAAATCAAGTCATGGATTACAAAAGATGTATATGCAAAAATTCGCACTAAAAGACGGATGCACAAATCACACTATATAAATGGCAATGAAGCCATGAAACAGGAATACAAAATATTTTCTAACAAAGTAACAAAACTTAAAGCAACTGCGAAAAAAAATTATTACGCAGACGAACTTGAAAAAAACAAAAGTAATTCGCGAAAAACATGGGAGCTGCTTCGGACGATACTGCCCGGAAAATCTCCGAAATCATCAAATTTGCCTACTTCAATTCGCGTGAACGAAAAGGAAATAACTGAAAAACAATCAATTTTGGAAGAATTTAACAAATACTTTTCTAACATTGGGGAAAATCTAGCGGACAAATTTAAATCTGACAATCCTGAAACGTACAAACTATATCTTCGCAATAAAGTAAAATCGTCAATATTTATGGAACCGCCACGGGTAAATGAAGTGAAAAATTTAATGAACTCTTTGAATTTACGCAAATCAGTGGGGCATGACAACATATCATCGTATTATTTACGTATTGCATCAGATATTTTATCTCCAGTTTTGTGTTATTTTATAGACAATGCTTTTAGACTAGGAATATTCCCGCAGAATTGTAAAAAAGCCAAAATTATTCCATTGTACAAAACCGGAAAAACCCAATAATTTGACTAATTATCGACCAATTTCTATCTTAACTTGTTTTTCTAAAATAATCGAAAAATTAATTTACAAACGATTGTCTTCTTTTTTTGATAAACACTCGATCCTTGCTAAAACACAATACGGATTTCAAGCTGGTAAGTCAACCTCTCATGCTATACTAGATGTATTGACGACAGCCTATGAACATATAAATAACCATGAATACACCGGCCTAATACTATTGGACTTCAAAAAAGTATTTGATATCGTCTCGCATTCAATACTTCTTTATAAACTAGAGCACTACGGAATTCGTGGAGTCGCAAACAAACTCCTTAAATCGTTTTTGTCAGATCGCTCTCAATTTGTTTCTCACCACAACTCGTCATCTGATACTTTAATAAACAGATTCGGTGTGCCACAGGGAAGTAATCTAGGTCCTCTCTTATTTCTAATCTATATTAATGATATCCCTCATGCTCTAAATTCAAACCCAAGATTATTTGCCGACGATACTTGCTTAAACATCAACGCGGTTACCCCTGCTATGTTGAGCGAAAAAATGAATTTAGAACTAACTACTGTACATAAATGGACTACAGTCAACAAAATAACAGTAAACCCCCAAAAATCTCACTGCTTAATAATACCACCCAAAAAGAATCATCGCATATCAAATATTTCAATATATTTTAATGACTCAGTGATAAAGATTAATGACAAAGTAAAATATCTTGGTATTACAATTGATAATAAATTGAACTTCGAAGAACACATTAATGCGCTTGCTACAAAAATATCTAGATCACTAGGAGTCCTATGCAAACTTTATCATATTTTACCTAAATCAGCACTACGTAATTTATACCATTCAATGATTCACCCTCATATGCTCTACGTAATCACGGTTTAAGGAAATGCTTTTGACAAACACTTAAAAAGATTAGCACCCTACAAAATAAAGCTGTTAAACTAATTTCTGGAGCCCAATGGCGCGATCATGCTACACCTTCCTATTTAAAGCTACAAATTCTAAAGCTGAATGATTTACATCTATACGAAGTTGCTAAGCTAATGCATAAGCACACGCGTAAGAAATTACCCACGAGTCTTTCCACATTCTTTGCCCCGGTCAAAGCGATACACACACGAAGCACTCGTTTAGCATCATCCGAATTAAACCTTTACCTACCCAGATACAAATCTCAAAAATTACAAAAAAGTTTTAAATATCAGGTAGTCAAGATATGGAACTCGGTACCACAAGACCTAAAACAGTAACCCTTTAATCGATTCAAGACGAAGTACAAAAAGCATTTACTCTCAAAATATAAATGAATTTTTCAAGCACCAAAAAGGAGTTATTGATCACAATATATTATAGTGGTTGATAAAGTTTTTCAAAGTTAATCAATTTTAACTCTACTAATTCAACACAGCAAACCTCAGTAATTGATTTAAAATAATAAGGTGGCTGCTCGACTCGATGACCGAGAGGTCCTTCGCAGCTTCCTGCTACATTTCATTTTAAACAAATGTTTGTGTTTGTCTGAAGTGATTATCGAAGTGTAAATAAACACAAGTCTACTGAAACAATAATTCTCTGCTGTACATAGTAGTGGTATTCCTGCATAGGAATTAAAAAATACCCATCTAAACTTCAAAGACTTTGCGCCAGGGCCGGTGCCAGATTAGCGTGACTGGAAGGGAGGGGAGCAGAAAAAATAGTTAGGGGAGGGCCCAAATAAATTTTTTCCTCAAATTCAGGAGTGAACAAAAAAAGGTCTTCATCCTAAATTATGCCCCGTGAATACGGGCAGTATGCCTCCTTTCCGGGCACAATTATCGCTCGGGAAGTACGCTAAAAGTTTGGTGGGGTACGACAGAATCGCGTGGTGCGGATCTCGGTTCTTACCCACAAATTCAGAGGTGAGGACAAGAAAAGGTTTTCGGCGCGAAATCTTAGGCTTTGTCTTGGCGTTCACTCGCGTTTTTGTCTTGGAACAAGACTTTACTCACGTTTGGGGGGGCACAAGCAGTATTTTTGGGAGGTACAGTTCCAAAATACCTTCTAGTGGCACCCGGCATGCTACTTTCTTTTGCGGCACAATCCTCGCTTGGGGAGGCACATTTCTTGCTTGGAAGGGAACAAGTGGAGATTTAGGGCGGGACGCGACCCCGAAATGCTCCACTGCGGCGCCGGGCCTACTTTGCGCCACATCTAAATTTCATTTCAAAAGTTTGAAATTTTATACATAACATTTTTTGATTAAATGAAACCATTTGAAAGGTTCAAAAATAAAATTTTTCGAAAAGTCAAAATAAGGGACACCCTACTGAATTATGTTAACCTCGCTGATTCTTTATCTAAAATGCCACAACGCAAGTTAAATATTTAGTAAAAAATAACATTCTATGACAACAACCTATAACTAACAAAAATAGCAAAGTACCTATATCTTAACTAGCGTTGCCATTTGGACACGTTCAATTCATTGGCCCCCATTCTATTTTATCCTATGACTTGTGTTTCGGGCCTACATTAGTAAAAAACTGAGGATTAAAATAAGTAGACAAATTCCTTAACATACAAAATATTGTTCTGCAGAAAAATTGGCAGTGAGTGGAATGTTTCGGACCAATTATGTAAAAAACTGGAATCTTTTACTTACTTAATGTATGGAGACAATAAAACTCAATCACTACACCTTTTCCGAAGCAAAATGATAAAAAAATGATTGGTCTAACATCACATTCTAAAATTGATTTGGGTAGATTCCCACCGAGCTTTAATAATGTGCTTCCTCACACATACAGAGTTAATCATCTCCTTGTCTTTTATAAACGAGCAGCCAAACCATTCATAGAAGCACCAAATTCTTATGACGGTAAGTGAGGTTGGCTCTTCACCTTTTGAAACCGATTTGGCAAGTAGGACCCATTCTTCCAAGCGCTGTGGTAGACATCGTATGTAGCGTAGAACAAGGACGCGATCAGGAAGTGTTCATTGAATTCGATGATTTTGATATTGTATTGAGGCGAAGGATGATACTGATTTCTCTACGGAGTGATGGTCAAGCTACTTATCTTTGTGATAAAAAATTAAATTATTCAGGTTAGGCTGAAACTTACAACATGTTTTATTTAAATGTGCCATCATCACTTGCAACATCAAAATTATATAAAATTAAATAAATTATATAGTACAGTGCTTAAATTTGTGTCAAAATATTTCTTTTTGTATTTGCAGCAATAATTACAAAAAAATTTGTTTTCGAAAATATGACGTCATAAATGATGACGCCATCACTTTTTTGTTCTTATTTGTACGGTCCGTGAACAACTTGATATCATCTTATCAATAACACCAGCTCAAACTTGAGGCCTTTTTGTGATTATTAACTGATGTATGACGTCATCAAATGACGTCATAACTTTTTCACCTTTTGCAATACTTTAAAAAGTTTCTAATTTTGAAAAAAGTAAATTATGGAAGGAAATATTATTATCGAAATAAACTCGGTCTTGGATGACAAGCAAAGCGCTGAAATACGATAAATATTGCAAAATGGCTGTCATATTTTCAGTGTCATTTTTTGCATGTAAATGTTGATCAAAGTAATGTACTTCTAGAAAAAACTTGTACTGGATGGGCACAGACTCCGTTTTGGTCACGTGACTGTATCTCGGTGGCCCAAAACAAAAACTACATTTTTTAGGAAGTAAAAATTGTCGCAAGGTAGCATACACGCTAAGGAGTCGCAGAAAGATGATGGCATAGTTAACAATCTGTAGGATTTAGGATAGACACAATGCGTAATATAACTTCGATTTGACAAATTATGAAACAGGAAGTAATAGACTTGCCTGGTACGTTGTGGTCTTGTATCTTTTATGTTACTGGCTAGGCCAATCAAAATAGGGTTTTCAGTTAAAATCTGGCTCAATCTACCGGTAAGTAATATAATCTTGACTTGAATCATTGTATAGCATAAAGTAATAGGCAATTTTAATGCAGTGCAGACCTCTATCACCACTTTTACGTAGTCTACCAGCTGTGCTGCTGGGGTTTTTCAGTTGATTGATTAAACTGCCAAAGGCTGGCTTAGCTTAATTTTGGTTGGACAAAATAAGAACAGAAAGTAATAGGCAGGCTTTGTACAGTGCAGTCTCCTATCGTTGCACTTAAGTTATCAGCTCGGCCTTTCAAACTCTGGGTTTTCAGTCAAAGGCTG
Source organism: Trididemnum nubilum (assembly GCA_963965965.1). NCBI lineage: Eukaryota > Metazoa > Chordata > Ascidiacea > Aplousobranchia > Didemnidae > Trididemnum > Trididemnum nubilum. The sequence goes on from OZ014476.1 coordinate 22,652,042, forward strand.
GCCTTGGCAGAAGTAATACTGGTAAAACTTTGGCTTCAAAAGCTACGCTATAAAACAAAAAAATAACAGGTTATTCTATTACAGTGTAGCCTCTACAACTGCATTTAGGCTTTTAGTTATAAAGCTCGGGGGGTTCTAATTTTTGGTTTGATAAATTATAAAATATAAGGTAATAGGTATTTTACTAGGCCTACTGTATTGGCGTCTATCACTGCATTAAGGCTATCGGCTCTAAACTATCAAAAATGCTGTTAAAATCTTTGTTTGAAATAGCTATTTTACAGCTTTACTTGTTAACCTTAACTACAAGTTAACTAGGCTATATAACTTATGCCAAAAGATGAAAATGTTTTAGCTCCAATCTGAAGCATGTCAAGCCTAATTCAGCATATCGGTAGTAACCTTTAGCATTATGTCTCCGAACATCTAAACATCCCACACTTTATGCAGCTCTGCTTTGTAAAGTCTCAATCATCAATGCAGCACAAGTTAGAATGGCCTAGTTGTATTAACATTTTTGAGGACAAAAATAAACTTAGCACATACGAAGAGTTTTTGGACGTTAGGAAGCATGCAATGATTAACCGTTATTTTCAAAAATTTTGTATATATTGCATTTTATTAGTGCTAATACCTCATTTAGAATAAACTAACTTAATCACAGATCAAGAGATAAATATACATAATTGGTTTTGCTTTAAGGTCTTCTGTCATCGTCATTAGTTTTCAATGACTATGGTGGCATAATGTCTTTGCCAGTAACGTTTATGGAGTACTTTTGTATATGTTTAATTCTGATTTTTTGCAGATTGTGCTGCTAAAAATTGATATAGACAATCAAGCAATAATCGGGAACTTATGCGATTAAAATATTTATGCGAGAAATTAGCATGCAATCAGAATATGCTTTAAAGCCTACTGTAGTGGTTAGGAAAACTTTTGCTGAAGTCATATGCATCAAAATTAATCTGAAAAACGAAAAAAAATAAACTTCATTACTGGTAGGCATTTACTGATCAAGAGGTTTGATTCTAGATTTTATACGATTGGTATTTTTATTGTAGCAAGAAGTCGATGCTCTGCTTATGGGTGTAAAAGTGAGTTTGACAAGCATGAAACTGCAGAAAATGTATCGTTGCACCAATTTCGACTAAAAGATGAATCAGTGTTGAAAAAATGGTCGCGCAAGATTTCTCGGCAAGATTTTATTCCAACCAAAGCTTCATAATTGTGCTCCTTGCATTTTACTGATCATTGCTTTATAACAACATCAGAAGACTCCAACACTCGACATATAAAGCAAAGAGGGCCATCAGATCTTAAAAGAAGTAAGAGCATGATTTTTAGCATTTTTAAATTCAATAAGCTAAGTACGTAGTGATCTTAGTAGCTGTCATGCAGTCCTCAGTAAATATTAAATTATACAATTTTTAAAATTTTAAGCTAATGTCTCACAAAACATCAAATGGTAGCACCAGCCTACTAGCAAATTTCAATCAAAAAAAATTTTTTTTACTAATTATCTGCTAAGTTACAGCTACAAAAATAGGAACAATGTATTTGATAAAATGCTTTTTTACACGAAGTGTTTACTCTTACAAGCTATAAAAGATAAAGTATCGTTATGTTGTACGTAGTTTTTGAATTTTACTGTAGACAGCGTAAATAATTATTTGATTGGATCTACAATTACATTCAACTCTTTCCTAATGAGCATCAAAATAATTATTGGAATTATGACATGGAATAATAGTAACATCACACTTTGCTGACTCAGTGATTGATGCATTATATCAAAGGATTTGATAGAAGCATTGTTGTAGGACTTCTTAACCAAAAATTTAGCATGCATTTGACCAGTATTCTTTGCCTGTATATTTACTTTGTTAACTATTATACTACTAATAAGATATTTACTATAATTATACTATACTGTCAAGTGACAATGTATGTTGTTATGCAATACCCAATACTGCAAAGACAGTTTTTGAAACTCTATAAAATAATTTGTAGCTTCAAACTTTATTCTTCCTTTTCTGGAAAATTAAAGAGTGATGTGGTGCCAACGCTGCTTCCAAACTGTCCCAACTACATGTCAAGTGAACCACCAAAAGAACGATCGAAAACCAGTTCTGCAAGTGCTAGACGAGAGCAAGTTGTTGAAGATGCCGAACGAATGAGCAAAATTTTTCTTCACCAGGATAAGATGACTTCTATTTATGACATCTATCAGCGCATTGATTCTGATCCAGCAACACCACCTATTGTTACTGCAATATATGAGGCAATCTTCTTTTATGCGTATTTGACGTAGATTCTCCTATTCTGTATTTAAGTGTGGGTTTGCGAATACATGATGATTTGACTTAAATTTTTTTTTAGCTGACAAAAGGCTGATTAAAAGTAATGAAATAGTTGATGGTGCAATAACTCTTTTCAGCCAAGTTCTAAACTTAATTGCAAACCTAAAATCTAAAATTGTCCATCCTAACCCACCTACTTTTGATAATTTTTTAGTTGAACTTAAGAGTTCATGCGAAGATGATGTGCTTAAATCTATGGTAAAACAGCGTATTTCTTTATTGAGCAATTGGAGTTGATTAGACTTCCTGCTAATCGGCGGAGATATTCAAAACTAACTACTGTTTTTGCTGATCTTTATGGTCAACAAGTGCTAGTGCATATCGAGCTCTGCTGGAAAATGAAGTTTCAAATTTTACCATTAGAGAGAACACTTCAACGTATTTCTCATAAACTAGGTGCACCTACTCAAAACATCTACCTCAAAGCAAGAAGATCTTGTTTAAGTTCTTCTCAGTCAAACATCAATCTCATTCTGGATGAAATTGATGCCGCCAAGTCAATGTTCACGTTATTAAAATGTAGCCAACTATTTTCTTTGTAATTTTGACTTGAACACTCGTATTGCATTCAGTACTGTGGATCTTAATCCTCATTGTGAGCTAGTTTGTTTTGACATATTGCCTAAGTTATACTGCCAAGATTTTTAGTTTCTCTTTTGATTCATCAGACTTGTGATTTTTCTGTGCAATTTGCTTTTACATGTGCGTCATGGCTCTATGAACTTTTTTTTCACAAAAAAATCACAAATAGCCAAGAAGTTCTGTTATTATGGCGTCAATATGACGTCATCAATCTTCATTCAGGTTTTTTTCTAAAAGTACACGTCAAAGTAAACCAAATTCATACAGTATCTTCTAATATGCATGTACTTTTTTCCATAGTAATATTAAGGCTCAGCATCAAAAACAACAAAAGTTATAGGAGTTGACAACCCACCAAAATGATAAATTTTTTTACAATTTTGGTAACGTTTTTGTTCAAGCATTGTGATGTCATTAATACGTTTAAAGTTGCCTATGTCCCACTTGCTGAGGACCCAAGTTTGGAAATTTAGGTCTAACCATAAGAGAAATGAGCATGAATAATGTAAAAGTAAACAAAACTAAAAATTTAGTCAGCTTTTGCGGAAATGACGTCATTATGACGTAAATGGGCAAAAAAAGTGGGATGGGGACAACCCTAGCCGGAAAGTTCAGACTATACTGAGCATCGCTGTATAGCAGAGGTTGGCAACCTGCGGCCCGCCAAGGCATTTCATCCAGCCCGCGACCTTTTATTGTCATCCGGCCCGCGTCCTTTTCCTTTTTTCAATAATAGATATGCAGCAACAAACCGCCGAAATGATTCTAACCTTATTTTTTGAATTTTTGGCGAAGACCTTGTTAGTTTTTATTTTGGCCTTCGCAATTAATTCGACCGAAAAAAAGCCTGAATTTTTGGCGAATACCTTCCTTTTTTGGTCCGCTAGAATGGTGGCGGCCCGTTGGAACCTTGTTAGGACTGTATATGGCCCAGTAGTTCAAAAGGTTGCCGACCCCTGCTGTATAGGTAAAAGAAATATATCTATCCGGGGCTCGTAAAACGCGTTTTTTGACTAGACTATTATTAATCTTCAAGTTTTCAGTTAGATTTCTGATCAAAATGCATTGCTTCTTATGCAGCGAGCTGTAGTAGGTTGGATAGCCGTGGACTCGAACGAATTCGAAAATGGTCTGTTATTGTCATTGATATTATGTATCTCAAAATGCGTAAAGCGGCATGCTGGAGTGAGAATGATGGCATTGGCAAATAGGCTAGTGCTAATCTATAATCTTGCCATAGCCTTGTATTGGCTATGCATGGGAGCAACTGAAAACGTTTAGATACTGCCAAAAAAGGCAAGGGTCATATTATTTTAACCATTTCTACTCGGCCCACTCATAAAATTGCAAAGAAATGCAGTAGAGGCCTAGTTCAGTGCCATTCGAGTCTAAAAATTGGCTAATGCGGTAGTCGAATGAAAGAGCTCTACACATGCGGTTAGTGAGAAATTATTGCAGATCTTGGTGCTTCGAACCTGCAAACTTGGCTGTACACTCAGTTGCAGTGAACGCTTCTGTTTGAAGGTGAAGCTCGCTGGTTGCCAGTATTTTTCTAACTGGTTTCATTTCCATTTTTGCTAACAAGAAATGCGTTACTGTTCTGATGAAGCTCCCCGTACTGGGGAGCGAAACGTCAACTTGAATAAAAATACATCCAAAAACCTTCCTTCATATCAAATATCCACTGTTGATTACCTAGTGTTTTGTATTTTAGGATGTGTCCTAGTTTTTGATAAGTTAGAATTTTCAATTTACGTGTTTTCGAGTGCAAACGTATCTTAATGCTAAATTACGGAGTTTTGGTTGTTTTCTTCTTACTTTTCTACAAACTTGGAAATTTGCAAGGAGATTTGCTGCTGGGCTGGGATATTTTGGTGTTTATTTCCCGCCTTTGCTAACTTGTTTTTCCGGAAACTTTTCCGTTTCTCCTCTTGTACCCTTTCAAAATTGACCACATGCCTTTGGCCTATATATACGCCTGTTTGCTCCCTTTGGATTTTAGTGCTGAACTGGAGTGTTGGACTGGAGCGTTGAATTATCGTTCGCCTGTGCATAACAGTGTTGGTCTGCACGCTGGTTGAACTGGTTTATGTAGTAGAATTGCTGCACTGGCAGTATTTTCCAAAGAAGTAAGGTGCTGTTCGATTCGTTGGATATCTAAGAGCGTTTTCCAAGTCGAGAAGAACAAAGAGCTGCATCACAACGAGTTGTGAATTGGGTCGAAGAAGTCGATTGCGTCACACTCACTTACGAGGCCAGAAGGTTGGTTGTCCTCGCGGTTTGGAACCTGCTAAGAATTATTACTCACCACTCGATCACTGCTCACCGCTCCCCAATCATCGCTACATAAAGGAAGCATAGCACCCTCGTTGTTGGATTGACGCCAGTTACAGTTCTCACTCAATCAAGGACTTTGGTCAATTCCCGTCCATTTCATCGACAAACACAATTTGGTCCTCAATTTGGACTTTGTTGGACTTTGGCCATGGCTGGTTGAAGGAGGGTACACTCTTTGACACTTTTTCCCGAAAGCAAAATCTTTCTCTTTTTCGTAACTCTAAAGTATTGTAATTCATAGTTTTGGGGTTTATTTTAAATTCATAAACTATGGGATATTTAATTGGGAATATGTAATTATCGCAATTTGATATTTTAGATGTGTGTAGGCTTATAATATTTGTGTAGAACTTAAATTTGCTTTGAATAAATTGTGTCTTTGATAGTTTGATTTTTGCTGCTAACGATTTAGCTAAGCTGTGATAATTTTGACGTAATTCATTTGCTTTCTAAACTCAATAGAATTTTTTGATTAATTTAACTTAGCTCTGCGTCGTGTTTTATTTGAGTTAGCACATTCTTGGACTTCAAAACCGCAAGTGTGATTTCTCAGAGGCAACCGTAAGTTGCGATTACCAGAGGTTTTGCTCGCGTTTGACACCCAAAAGTTTTGTTTTGCTAGAAGCTTGCCCTGTATCGTCAACTACCTTTTCTGCAATTTTCGTTTTAATTGCTGAAGAATTTACGAAAATATCGTTGGTTGTTTGCATTGCATGGTAAAGTTATAATAAAGCAGCATTTATAGCCTTTGTGCTTTGACTAATACTATACAATTGCCACGTCATTGTTTTTGAGTTGAAGCTGGCTGTTCTTCAATTTTCATCTATTTTGAGCATCAGTTGTTCTCAAATTGCAGTTTCGTTGGAGAATAAAATGACACATATTTACTCTAGCTTAAATAAAAATTATATTACTTTTGGTATTGAAAATTAACGACTTGCATGTTAGAGACGGCTAGAGTGGCGGGCGATAGTGAGAAAAGAACACCTTGGTGGAACCAAGAAGTTAAAGGAGCTATTCGAGCAAAGATGCGTTTAAGGCCTGCTTACTGGACAGATCGTCATCTGATTTGCAACCCGGTACACTGACACGCGAAAAGCGGGCAACTTCGGCAGTAGTAAAGAAATCCAAGAAGAAGTCGTGGGAAAAGTTTAATCGTCGGTTGGATTCCAATTATTTCTCGGCAAAAAAGTATTTTGGCAGACTATCCACCGTTTATGTGTCCAAAGATAGAGTTTCACTTACTTCATCAAGGATTCTGCTGGTTACATTTTAACGAATGAGAATGAAATCCTTTCACGATGAAGGGAATACTTTAAAGTTTTTTGAATCCTGTAAAGGCATCGACTGCTCTGTCAGTGAAAACAGATAAGTAGCACTTTTGTGCTTCCGACCACCGCCTAATTTATCATAAATTAGGGTTCGGATGCACTAGTCTCACTGTCGTCGCTAAATGCTAGCATAGTGGTTCCAAGTACCACAGAGCGGGCAACGATCTCAGTGGATCGGCTAAACTATGCTAGTGATCCTACTGCCTTGTAGGAGTAAATGCTTTTTTAGGCAAAGGCTAGGCCCACCGCTTATAACTGGTGGTTAGTGCTAGCAAGGACATGCGACCCTAAAATTTTTCAATGCTCTAAACAAAGTAAAAATGCAGCTGACAAAAGAAAATAAATTGTTTTTATGTTCCTCTGTGCTGGCCCCTAGAGTACAGAGAGCAAATAGAGCTACTAGGAAGAAGCTAAACATTGAGACAGATAAGGTTAAATCAATGACAACTCCCTATTAAAGCCCCGTGGGAATCCAGGAGGATTGAAGGAAATTTGGCCGGAAAATCTCAAGTTAAGCTTAGACTGGCAACGGTAAATGCTGGTTCAATGGTTGGAAGAAGTGCAGAAGTTACAGAAACCATCGGAAGAAGAAATGTGGATGTGGTGGCTTTACAAGAGGTGCGATATAAGAATGAGGGAGTAACAAAATTGAGAGGAGGTGACTTTGAATACAAATTGTATTGGAAAGAAGAGACCGGTCGTGGTGGTGTTGGTTTGATGGTGAAACATATGACCTTGTTGAATCTGTGATGGAAGTGAGAAGAGTGTCCCAGGATCATGTCCATAGATACAGTGGTGAACAAAATAGTGGTGACTGTGATTTCAGTCTATGCACCTCAGAGTGGAAGGAGTGAAGAAGAGAAAGAAAAATTCTATGAAGATCTCACTGCTGAAGTCCAATCTAGACACGGGATATGTTTTGTGTTAGCAGATTTCAATGGGTATGTTGGAAGATCTTCTCTAGGCTATGATGGAATTCGTGGTGGATTTGGTTGGGGTGAGCGCAACAGAGATGGTGAAAGGATCCTAGAGTTTGCAGACAGTCTTGATATGGTTCTTGGAAACACTTTTTTCAAGAAGGACGACGAAAAATTAATCACCTATAAATCTGGAAATTGTGCAACTGTCATTGACTATGCCGTGGTGCAGAAAGAAGTTATGAAGAAAGTTAAAGACATAAAAGTAATCCCGGGAGAGTAATGTTTTCCACGGTACAGATTGCTTATCATGGACCTAATGATGGAGCATAGAGCTGTTAGAAAGTTGAAAAATCCCGGAAAAGTGAAATTGTGGAGATTAAAAGACAAAAAAATGAAAAGGATGATGAAAGATGAAATGAAAGATGCAAAAGAGGAACCGGAAAGTTGGGATGATTGGAGCAAGTATATCATGAATGTAGCCAAAAGAGTTTGTGGAATATCGAAAGGTGGTCGTAATCAAAAAACAATATGATGGTGGAATGAAGAAGTGAAGGAGGTCATCAAAGAGAAAAGGCGTTTGTATAAAGTATGGCAGAAGAAAAAAGACCAACGATCAAAAGAACAATATTGGGCTATGAAAAAGAAAGTTAAAAGAGTGGTAGCAGCGGCGAAGGAAAAGGAAGGCAAAAAAATAACAGAACTTCTTGAGAAGAAAAATTCGAAAGCACTGCATTATGTCTTTAAACTGTGGAAACAGAACAAGAAGGATAAAAAAACATAATGGGAATGCCTTCTATCCTTGGAAAAGATGGAAAGCTAAAGGTGACACTGCAGGAAAAAATTAAAGTCTGGAAGGAATTGTAATGAAGCCGATCATCAATATAACATTTATTAATATACAATTCACAAAATTATAGGCTTTAACAAGCTATAACATAACTACATCTACAATAAGCAAAATAGCAAAACATATTGTAAAACTATAGTACGGTTAATAATCACTGTATCTCAACACTGTAACTTAATACACAGGCAATACTGTTCTAGCTATACTGCAAATCTACTGTCACTTAAACTGCACAGTGGCAACTACTTTTCAAGCAAAATGTTTGCGTTTTACGCAGAGATGAAAATGCAATTAAGATTACACTAAAAAGCGTTGCAGGCGTTTTAACGTAATACAAGACTACCAAATTAAACCATACACTTTACCACAATCACCCCTTCTTAAAAAGATACTGGGTCTCCATAACGTGGCGGGGGTACTCCTTTATTAACTCTTGTAGACCTACGAACAGATGGAGAATTAATTGAAGTTTTGTGCAGGTCCTTCACTGGCGATTCAGAACGACTATCAACATTACAATCAGACACAACAACATTGTTAGCATTAGACGCAGTTGATTTATCAAGCTCCGATGATGACTCTTCAAGAGAAGAATTGTCAATACTTATATCACTATCATGAGCGTCAGCTAACGCCGGATAAGGTGCCAAATCTTTCAAAGATGCAGTGGACTTGCGTCCATCAGGAAATCGTACCCGAGCAAATGAAGGATTTGCCTCAGTTAATTCGACTTTTCGCACCAAGTCATCATTCTTATGTGTACGCACAAAATTACGCAGCAATACAGGTCCCGACTCAGCAAGCCAGCTCGGTAGTGTAAAACCACAACACGATTTTCGGTAGAAATTGAAAAACAACTCATGCGGTGTAGCATTAGTACTGGTGCAAAGCAATGATCGTTGAGAATGCAATACTTCAAGCAACACAAGTTCCCATTTAGCAATGTCTAAACCACGAGATTTTAGTGCCAATCTAATTGTCCGCCATATTACACCAATATATCGTTCAACCTGTGAATTACCAGTGGGATGATAAATAGAACTATGGCTGGTGGCAATACTCAGACCGGTTAAGAACTGCTTTAATTCATAAGATCTGAAATAGCTAGCATTATCAGAATGAACACAACTTGGAACTCCACACATAGTAAACAAATCATTTAAGCATTTGATTACAGTTTGAGCATGCATATTAGAACACGGATAACAAAAAGGAAATCTCGAAAACTCATCAGCAATAACTAGTAAATATACATTTCGGGTAGTGGAAGGCAACGGTCCTTTAAAATCAATCGAAATCCGTTCAAAAGGCTGAGTGGCCTTAATCAAAGTGCCCTGACTTAAATTATGAAACTGCGGTTTCAGTTCCGCACACGTTGGGCAAGATGAACAAACTTTCTTCACATCTTCCACGGAAAACGGAAGATTTTTAGAGCGCACGTAGTGTGACAACCGCCTAATCCCAAAATGACACATATTTTCATGCAACTCTTTTACATAATAGTGATTTGTAACAGCACAAGTAACACGAGTTAATGCATCAGGAGCTACATTTTCAACTCCAGGCCTGTATTTTATGGTGTAAGAAAAGGATGCTAATTCTAATCGCCAACATTGAATTTTGTTGTTTTTGATTTTGGTGCGTTTTCGGTTGTCCAGCATAAACACGACCGATTTTTGGTCTGTTACTAACGTAAAATGTTGCCGGGCAAGTAAGTGCTCCCATTTACGAATAGCCTCTATTATGGCCGTCGCCTCTGTCTCAACCGCTGGGTAGTGCTTTTCGCCTCCACGGAGTGTGTGAGACATAAAGGCGACCGGTTGGCCACCTTGGTTTAGTGTAGCAGAAATAGCCGCTTCAGAGGCGTCGCATACCACAACAAATGGGCGATTTTTGTCAATTGCTTGCAACGACGCTTTAGCGATTTCTTTCTTTAAAACGTCAAATTCTTTTAGTGCATTTGCATCTAAAGGAAATTTCTTTGCAGTTTTGAGATGGAGAATCTTGTCAGAAAAGTTCATCACCCATTTTGCGTAGTACGAAAACAAACCAAGAGCTCGTTTTAACCCTTTCGCATCTTTGGGTGGTGGCAGTTCTAACAGTGGGCGGAGCCAGTCTGGGTCAGGTTTGATTTGCCCATTTCCCACACAATAGCCAAGAATGTTAATCTCGGTGACAGACTCAACAGTCTTTGATTCATTTAGTGTCACCTCATGCTTTCGAATAGCATCAAACAAGGCTTTGACTTTCGTATCATGCTCTTCCCAATTTTTACCGGCCACAGTTACATTGTCTAAATATGGAAAAGTGTCCTTCAGTCCAGAGTTCGTAACAAGCTCATCCATTTTTTTCTGGAATTGTGGTACTCCGTTAGTTACGCCGAATGGAATTCTGTTAAATTCAAAGCGTTTTCCAGAAGCTTCGAAGGCAGTATAAGCTTTGCTGCATTCCTCAATGGGTATTTGATGATAGGCGCTCTTGAGATCGTACGTGGAGAATATTTGGTATGTAGACAACTTGTTTACAAGATCCTCAATACGCGGCAGAGGATATGCATCTAACTGCGTATACAAGTTAATCGTTTGAGAGTAATCCACACAAAGTCGCTTCTTACCGGACTCGGGGTTCTTCACTACTAATACTTGGGCGCGCCACGGCGAGTTGCTGGGACGGATTACTCCTGTCAATTGCAGCCGCTCAATTTCATCAACAATAAAATTCCGGTCCTCAGCATTGAAACGACGGGACTTAGTTGCAATCGGGCGACACTCTGTAGCCAAGTTGTTGAACAGATTAGCCGGCTTAACATCAGATGCCGCTACTACACTTAAATGTTGATTTTTCGATACTACAAGATCAGGCTTTGAACCATCGTAGTGAATGACCACATGCTTGTGTTGTTTCTGAAAATCTCCGCCCAAAAGCAGATCTGCGCACAAATCTTTAAGAACTCCGAGGGCAATTTGTTCATAGTTCTTGCCTTGAATTGCCAAATCAACTACACAATGTCCCACAATCTGACCTCGTGTGCTGGAAGATGCTAACGATATCTCGTCTCGACAAGATTCAATATGTAAGTTTATAGTCTTTGCTGTAACATCGTTAATAAAGCTCATAGAGCTACCAGAATCAATTATAGTAGACAGTTCGTGTCCTTGAACAAATGAGTGTATGGTCGAATACGACAGACAAGACGGAGCAGTCTTGATTGCACACATCTGCTGAGAAGATGAAGGGGACGCTGCTGCACGAGAAAGTTGACTTTTACAGCACTTGGAAAAATGGCCCTTTTTTTTGGCATTTAAAACAAAGAGCATTTCGAGCATGACAATTTCTTCGTAAATGTGGTGACTTACTTCCGCAAAAATAGCAAGGTTTCTTTGGTTTCGAAACGGAAGCGGTATGATCTTTTTCATCAGATGAAAAAGAGTTTTCATCACTATTGTGCGTAGGAACTGCCATCACTTGAGCACCTTTCAACGTATCATACGCTCGAGAATGTTGCTGAGTTAAGTCGAGAGAGTTGGCTTGAGCAAACGCAGTGTCTAAGTTTAACTCTCGATTTTCCAAGAGTCTTTGACGAATTGCATTGGACAGTAGGCCGTTGATGAAGGCATCACGGACGGCCTCTCGGCGATGGACCTCAGCCGTGACAGCTTGAAATTCGCAGTCTTTACTTAAAGATTGTAACTTTTGAAGAAATTCGCTAAGCGTTTGACCTGGCTGTTGTTTTGCCGTTGCGAGTCTGTGTCTGGCAAACTCTGTATTTGGAGTTTTAATGTACAGAGCTTTTAATAAGGCTATAGCCGCGTCATAAGACTCCGAATCTTCGATGAATTCGAATACTTTATAATCAACGCTGTTTGTCAGAATTCTCAACTTGTTAATAGCTAGATTCCCGTCTCGTCTCTCTTGCTCCAGTGACTCCAAATAATTGTCAAAGGTTCGCGCCCAGTGCTTCCATTGCTTAGCAGCATCTTGACTGTTAGGATCCACACTTAGTCTCTCAGGTTTCATAAGTTTTCTCATTTTAGCTTGTTAAATTGTAATGAAGCCGATCATCAATATAACATTTATTAATAAACAATTCACAAAATTATAGGCTTTAACAAGCTATAACATAACTACATCTACAATAAGCAAAATAGTAAAGCATATTGTAAAACTATAGTATGGTTAATAATCACTGTATCTCAACACTGTAACTTAATACACAGGCAATACTGTTCTAGCTATACTGCAAATCTACTGTCACTTAAACTGCACAGCGGCAACTACTTTTCAAGCAAAATGTTTGCGTTTTACGCAGAGATGAAAATGCAATTAAGATTACACTAAAAAGCGTTGCAGGCGTTTTAACGTAATACAAGACTACCAAATTAAACCATACACTTTACGACAGGAATATGAAGAGGAGCTGTTGAATGAAGAAAATGATTGGAACAAAAGTATGGAAATAGCAAAGGTTGAAGGTCCTTGTGAACAAGTTTCTACGGAGGACATGATGGAAGCTCTTATTCTAATGAATACAGGAAAGGCAGCTGGACCAAGCGGAGTAACAGTGGAGTAAAAAATGTTTGCAAAAAAGAGTCTGTCAGAAGATTGGCCGAAGTTGCAAACAATACGCTGGAGGGAAATAAAATGCCAGAAAGTTGGAAAAAGCGTGATGTGATTCCAATTTTTAAAGGAAAAGGAGATGTAAGATCGTGTGGAAATTACAGAAGCATTAAACTGTTAGAACATGGTATGAAAGTGATTGAAAGAATTTTTGAAAGAAGGCTACGGAAAGTTGTGAAACTGGATGAAATGCAGATGGGTTTTATGGCAGGTAGAGGTACGACGGACGCTATCTTCATTATGAGACAGTTGTTGGAAAAATATGAGATGGCCGGAAAAGATCTATATATGGTATTTGTGGATCTTGAGAAAGCCTTTGATCTTGTCCCAAGAGAGGTGATTTGGTGGTCACTGAGGAGAAAAGGGGTACTAGAAAGAGAAATAAAAGCGATAATGAAAATGCTTGCAAACATTGAAACATCCGTCTAGGTGGAATACACGAGATCGGATTCATTTGATGTAAAAGTTGGAGTCCATCAAGGATCGATACTAAGTCCTCTTCTGTGTGCGTTGGTGATGGATGAAGAGACTAAAGACATCACAGAAGGAGTTGTAAAGGAAATGCTGTATGTGGATGATATTGTGTTAGTCGGTGATAACTGGGAAGAGGTAGAATCTCGATGCACTTGATGGAAGAAAGCATTACAAGAGAAACGAATGAAAGTAAATGTAAACAAGACAAAGGCTTTCCTTTCAAGAAGAAATTTTGTACGAATGCAAATGCGAAAAATATCCGTGCTCTGTATGTGGCAAAGGAGTGGGAAGGAACTCCGTGCAGTGTTCAAAATGTCAACACTGGGTGCACAAGAGGTGTTCTGGAGTTCATGGAAGTTTAACCAGAGAGAAGGATTTTACTTGCAAAAAATATATCCCTAGTGTGGTATTTGAAAATGAAGATAATATGATAAGTTTGGATGGAGACAACAGAGAAGTGGTGGACAGGTTTTCTTACCTTGGTGATGTAATCAGTACGGAAGGAGGTGCTCAAGAGGCTGTAACATCAAAAATTAGATCAGCATGGAAAAAATTTAAAGAGGTTTCGAATGTTTTATGCGGAAGAAGCATATCATTGAAGGTCAGAAGCACCTTATACAAAAGCTATGTAAGAAATGCTCTAACTGATGGTGCTGAATGTTGGGCATTGAAAATGGAAGATGAAAGGAGGCTGAAGACCACAAAAATGAGAATGTTGCGAATGATATGTGGGAAAACCTTGAACGATAAAATGAACAATGAGAAGATTCGTGAAATGACGGGTGTAGTGAGATTGGAAGAGTTTTTGAGAAAGAAAAGGTTGCGATGGTTGGGACATGCGGAGAGAATGGATGAAGAAAGAGGTCTAAGGCACTACTCTTAGAAGTTGATGGGACAAAAAAAGGAAGACCGAAAAAGAGGTGGAAAGAAGTATTAGAATATGACATGACTGCCAGAGGTTTGCAAAGGTGGATGCTCAAGATCGTGAAAGATGGCGACTAGGCTGTAAAAACCAGCTGACCCCTGCATGCGGGGAACCTCTGCTGGGATCCAGAAATAGAAGGAAGCACATTTCTGGAGCAAAATGATGATGTAAAGGCATCGACTCATGACACACACGAAGTGATACATTTAGGGGAAGAGGAAGTTTTCACTGCAGCTGAAGTGGCAACGGCAATTAAAGGGACAAATTCTGCAAAAGCTGCTGGTGAAGATGAAATCAGATTCGAGATGTTGAAAGCGCTGACTGGAGAAGGAATTCTCTGGTTAACGCGAGAGTGTCAAGTTACGTTGAAGTTTGGCAAAACTCCCAGAAATTGGCAAACAGGTGTGATTATTCCGATAATCAAGAAAGGAGTTCCCAAGCAACATACGAACTACAACCGGATATCACTCTTCAGTTTGCCAGGGAAAGTTTACGCTAAATGCCTCGAAACGAAATGATGAGAAATAGTGGAATCAAAACTGGAGGATGGCTAGTGCGGTTTTCGTCCGGATCGCAGCACCACAGACCAGATTTTCACTCTGATGCAAATCTTCGAGAAATCTTGGGAGTATGGCAAAGATCTCTTTGCATGCTTTGTCGATCTTGAAAAAGCATATGACCGAGTTCCTCGGGATAAACTTTGGAACGTTTCACGAGAGTATGGCGTTGATGGTCAGTTGTTATGTGCCATTTAGTCATTTTACTGCCGACCGGAGGTTTGTGTTCGAGTAAATGACAAGCAATCAAAGCCGTTTCGTGTGGGCGTTGGACTCCGGCAAGGGTGCGTTTTGTCACCTCTCCTTTTCATTGTTTAAATGAATTGGAACGACAAATGCAGCCCAGCTGATGAGTGTGCCACGATTAGAAATTACAAAATTAGTTGTCTGTTAATCGCTGATGATTTGGTTCTGCTTTCTTCCACAGAAT
Organism: Trididemnum nubilum; assembly: GCA_963965965.1. Lineage (NCBI taxonomy): Eukaryota > Metazoa > Chordata > Ascidiacea > Aplousobranchia > Didemnidae > Trididemnum > Trididemnum nubilum. Next base: position 22,667,425 of record OZ014476.1, read on the forward strand.
CTGGCCTACGGCTCTCACTAAACAGATTGGCAGATGCATATGATACCGCCGGAATGAAAATCAGTACGACCAAATATAAAATACTTCATTTTTCTAGAAACCCTGATCAGTGCGTGTTGCTAGTGAATCGAGCGACACTGAAGGAAGTAGAGAAATTCAAGTATCTTGGAGTTGCATTGACGAGTGACGGAAGGCAAGACGAAAAACTGGATGTCCGAATTGACGAGGCTGGTGCAGTAATGAGAGCTTTGCACTATTCGGTTGTCATGAAACGAGAGGCTCTCAATTTTCTAAACAGTTTTTTTCTATTCTCACGTGAGGTCATGAATCCTGGATAATAACCGAAAGAGTGCAATCACAAGTGCAGGCGTCCGAAATGAGATTTTTACAAAGAATCAAAGGAGTTACAGTGCTGAACAAGGCGCGTATCTCTGAGATTTGATAATCTCTAAACATCAAGCCGTTATTTCTCCGAATTTGGAGATCTCAGTTTAGATGGTTTGGCTTTGTAAGCAAAATGCCTCAAGAAAGATTCCCAAAACAAACTTTACTTGCCAAAAGACCAGTTGTACGACCTAGAACTAGAAGGACCATTATATGGATGATCTTGGATGGAATCGCTTAGGACTTCACCCAAGCGAAATGACGGATGTGACTGAAGACCATGAAGTGTGGCTGCTTAATCTTGAAATGAGTAAAAGATGAATACAGAAGAAGAGAACAATAGCAATATAAGAAAAGCCAAGACAAGTCTGCTGATAATCTACAAATCCGTTGTACCAGCTTGTATTCCTAATTATTTTTTATGCTGAGCGTAAAATGTTCGTAATTTTTTCTTATATTTTGACCGAAAATGAGTTTCGTGCAGCAGAAATGAGCTTTGTGTCGCCATCGGGATCACACTTCGCATAATTTTAGAGCCATTTGCTAGAACTAAATTTTCAAACGTCGGAAGCATTTGAAAAACATTAAATTTCCCAGCCCCTTCACCCTAACTCTTTACTTACAGGTCAAGTCCAACCTTCCTAGTTGCGCCTCTGTGCAGATATTTACGCTAATAATATCACACGGTTTACACGCAACAATACAGGCGGTGAAAACTTCAAATTTGAGAAATAAAATAATTGGAGAGTTATTTCTATGCAACTGAAAGATGCTGTTTTGGACCAAAAGACATCAATCAAGTCGCTGGCAAAACACTGACGTGACAATTAAGTTGTATCAGTTAAAGCACAAAGACTATATAAATGCTGCATAATTATATTTATCATGTCATGCAAACAACCAACGATATTTTCGTAAATTCTTTAGCAATTAAAGCGAAAATTACAGGGAAGCTAGTTGACGACCAGAGCAAGCTTCGGGTAAAACAAAACTTTTTGGTGTCAAACGCAAGCACAACCTCCCCTAACTAAGGTCACTGAAAGAATGAAAAGTTCCAGTTTTAGATTATGCTTACTCTTTTGACTTTGTAACGTCATACACACCGAGCTTGATTGATTGATTGATGCATCTTTATCCTCCTATCACGAGAAAGCGACGAGGCACTATCATTTGGACGAATCCGTAACCGCTTAGGAGTTGACCGTTTTCCAAGTTTTCCGGTTGACGTTTGACTTCTTTTCACGTAAATTTGCTGCTTGTTCGAAGCCACCAAGCAGAGATAATCATCCTAAAGCGTCTTATCCGAGGACGCAACAACGTGACCAGGGTGCGGGTTGAACCTAAGATCTCGCAATCATGTTCGTCGCAAAAGCGACCCCTTAAGCTTAAACGGATTTATTGGTATCAATTTTGTTTCGATATGAAAAGCACAACAAATCTACGTCAAGTTATGTCAGGAGTATGACAGTCGTGAAAAATTTAGGGTTGTACATTCAACATTTTGGGCCGTAGAAATAAAGGAAGGAATTAAAGCCGTACGGTGAAGACAAAATTCACAAAATTTCAGAACAATTGCAATCATAATCAGTGCCGTCGCCAGAGCAGACAAAGTGAGGGGGCACTAGCTGAAAATGGGGGGCACTAAAATTAATCGAATATTTGCACATAAAAACTGATATTTTTTGCTAAGAAAGAAGGGTTTAAACTAAAAGTATTATCGGAGCAGAATAACGGGACGATATGAAGAGCTTAGACAAAAAAACCAGAGCCAGGATAAAATGGATTATTCTATTTCGAGACGTTTCAACTTAAACTAAAGTCATTATCAATCTATAAAAATCATGACGTTAGAATTGTTGAAAGACCATCAGTATAGACCAAAACGATAAACCGGAGGTAGCAGTTAATAACCGGGTCAAGGGTAAAATCTAAAACTAAACCAAAATAGAAATGGAAAAAACATATTAGTAATTTGCCTCAGATAACCCAAATTTAATGAATTTAGGCAAAATACTGTAAATAAATAAATAAAAATCTTTCAGCAATTCTAACGTCATGATTTTTATAGATTGATAATGACTTTAGTTTAAATCGAAACGTCTCGAAATAGAATGATCCATTTTATCCTGGCTCTGTTTTTTTTTGTCTAAAAGTATAATCTTTTTTGCTGAACAATTGTCTAATTCAGACCCCCTGCTGAACAAACCGATGTAACTCAAGTGTATCGCAGAGGGGGTGAGGAGGTAAAGCCCCCAGCTGCTAGGTAATTTTTGCGATTTTGCTGCAAAAATAGCAATTTTAACGCAATTTCAATCACATTTCGCACGTTTTTAAGTTATATGAAATAATTGCAGTAAGATCCTAAAATTCAAAAGCGATTGAAAGAATTAAATTGCCTAGCCAATTTAGGCTCCCTTAAACTTAAAGTCAAGTCCAAAACACGTTTAAACTCTTGTTTTTTTGGGGTTATATTTTTTTCTAAATGACTTGGCTAAAGGGAGCTGATGCCCTTTTAGCCCCTTGCCTGTGGTTGCGCGACTGACTGCGACCTAAAAAATCTTGAGTGTGCCCTAAAAAAATTAAAACAGCTGGTCTTTTAAAAAATGTTTTCACGTATTGTTTCAAGTCATAATCTCTAACGAAGTACCGGTAACGATTCGATTGGCTTGTATCCCTATTCCGTTGCACATCCGTAAAGGCATGTTAATAAGACTGATTATTGCGTCCCATTTATGTGCAGCAGTTGGTTGCCAGAAATTTTGCAAAGAATCGAGAAAATTTCAAACCAGATTTATCTTTGAACGTTATTATTCCTTTTTACGTTATACCCTGTTGTCTTGTCGTTACGTGATGCTCCAAAAACGTATACTGAGTAAACCTAAATGGGGGGGGGCACAAGAAAACGCTAGGGAGGACACGGCCCCTCCTGGCCCCCTATAGCGACGGCACTGGTCATAATTCAACTCCGCTCAAGATTTCGATATTACGACGTCAATTTGACTTCAAAGTTTTCCTTGACTGGAAAAAAACGCGGACACACGTCACAATCGAGTGAACTTACTGATATTATTCGTATACTGTGGTTGTAGACTGACTACTAGTCCTTCAAGTTCAGCCAAGTATTTTGAAGAGCCTAAGTACAGGCTTGGAATAAAAGCGTTAGATAAGCTTACAGGATCGCTAAGAACTGTTCTTTTTGGTATCTCAAGTTGAAGAGAACTCAATGATCAAAAACAAGAGCAAATTATTATTTTATTTACAGTCAAATTTTGAAACCCTTGATAGTCTGTCTCGACCTGACGGATCATTAGAAGAGAACTTCTAAACAACATACATAAAAACACAAGTTGATTATTTCCACTTGAAATATAAATTTGCAAAGAGTTATTGATAAAAAAGGCATTTGCCTAGCCTCGAAACTTTATCAAATTAAGCCACAAAACAGCTGTTATAGAACCTTTAGTTAAAAAACGGACAACATTGTGTTTGCAAAATACTACGCATGTTAGGTATGTCGTCATTACGTTTCAAATCTGGGTGACTCAAAAATGGGTAACTTCTATTCGATTAAATTAAGAAGATAGGGGGTCAAAGTACTAAAACACTCATACAAAAGTCAATAACGCTGCTGGTTTGTAATTGATTTTTCCGAAAAAAGGAAGTTTTCCAAGAGTTTTGTTTAATCAACATTTTTCGGAAATTTTTTTGTGCCTGCATTTTGAAATTCACTCAAAATGCTTGTTTGGTCGTGCATCCGGTTTTACTTTGATGATTTGTAGCTTTTCTGCCTAACAAAAACTGTATATTTTTGCATCATAGCGGTATTTGGTAGTCTTGACCTTTGTTTTTGTGCTCCCAAACTCGCTTCGGTCCTTTTATCTACGCGTTGGTGCCCAAACGAAGAGCTGTGGTTGTGAAAGCGTTTTTTGAAAGATCTTGAGCACGAGCCATCTCTCTTGTTTTCAGATGAGAAGGCGGCCTTGTAAACTAAGCAGCTTTTCAGGAAATTTAGTTTGAGTGGGCAGATGGATTTCTTTCGGCTGTTACAGTTTTCTGTCAGTTTGGTTTCACAGGTTTTTGGTGGGTTTGCCACGTTAGTATTGATCACTTGAGTATCAGTATAGCGGCCGAGTTTGGCATGCAGCTGTTGCTGACTTTCACGTAGTTGCGTTTGCAAATGGGTGTTTTTAGTGGTTAGGGGGAAAGTTCTTGTCCAATACATTTAGAAATTTTCTTCCGATATTACTGAATACATTATTGTTGAAACAGAAACAGGGTTCTCCTTTCATAGAAAACATTTAAATCTATTGGACCAGCACTTTCCCCCTAATCTCATACTACGCCTAATTTACAAACACAGCTACGTGAAAGTCAGCTATAGCTGCATGCCAAACATGGCAGCTATATTCAAAGCACAAATACTAACGTGGTAAACCCAAAAACCATCAAACCGGCAAAAAATTGTAATTGACGAAACAAATCCAACTGCGCCTTCAACGTAAATTGCCTGAAAAGCTGCTTAGTTTACAAGATCACCATTTCGTCTGGAAATAAGAGGGACGACTATTGCGGCTCGTATTAAGCAGCTTTCAAAAAACGCTTTAACAACCACAGCTCTCCGTTAGTGCACCAACGTATAGAAAAAAACACCGAACTATCAAAGCGAGTTTGGGAGCACGAAAACAAAAACCAAGACTACCAAATCCATTGGAGCGTCAAAAGAAGCCGCTCCATACTGCTGTAGTGCAAAAATATGCAACCTTTGTTAGACAGAATAGCTGCAAATCATCAAGGCAAAACCAGACGCACAACCAAACAAGAGTTCTGAGTGAATTTAAAATGCAGGCACAACAAATTTTTGCTAAAAAATGTTGATTAAATCACACACTCTTGGAAAACTTCCTTTTTTTCGAATCGATTTTATTTATAAACCTGTCAGCAGTGTCATTGAGTTTTCGTATGAGTCGTTTTAGTGTTTTTGACCCACTACCTTCCAAATTTAATTGAATGAAAGTTACCCAATTATGAGTCCCACAGATTTGAAGTGTAATGACGGCATACCTAACATGCGTTGTATTTTGTAAACTCAATGTTGTCCGTCTTTTAACTTAAAAGGTCTATAACAGCTGTTTTGTGGCTTAATTTGGTAAAGTGTCGAAGCCAGGCAGACGCAATTTCTTTTATCAATAACCGCTTAGAAATTTATATTTCCAGTATAAATAATCAACTTGTGTTTTTATGTAGGCTATGTCGTTTAGAAGTTCTTATATCATAAGAGTGAAACAGACTTTCAAGAGTTTCAAATTTTAACTATAAATAAAATTGTTTTCGTTCATAAATTTCTGTTGCCAACCTGCGAGCCACCAAATTTATGCAACGCAGTACTTTCAATGCAATTCCAGCACTAGGAAACTGACGAGGGACTAGTGGGGAAATGGCCCCTGACAGCTCAGATATGGGGTCCTTTTTAGAACTGGGCCTTTGGCTTCCTTTCGTTCCTAAACTGATTTGTAATTCTTTAATTTATACTTTATAAAAATTCTATGCGGTAAGATTTTGCCACTGCTACTCGTGTTTTTCAAAGCTTTGCACAAGTTTCATGTTTTGTATTTTGTACCGATTTACATCACGTTTTGTATACATTTGTTGAACATTACTGTATTTTTTAGGGTTAGTATGTGTTAGATTCTGGCCTATATCGTTTTCGCTGTCCATTCCTAATTCACAGCAAGGAGTATGTTTTTTGTATTTTGTTTATGAAAACATTACTGTTGATGTGATTACTGATTAGGTTTTCTAGCTTGTCGGGCTTGGGACAGCGTTAGAGTGCAAGTTTAGCCTGTTTAGGTGTAGTTTTAGGTTAAGATTACCGTATGATTGGCTGTTTTCTGTGTTTCAAGTTATAGTTGTGTGTCTTGAACTCAGTGATTATTTACTAGGCTCTACTTATATTTAAATAAGATTTGTAGCCCCAAATTAGATGTAAATCTTAGACTTAACTGGTTAACTTAGCTCACCTTCACTTATAAGCTTGGCTTAACCTAGCTCATTTGATTATGAGTCTTAACTTGGAATGGGATTCTTTCTGCATTTAACTTTTTGGACTAGCAATATTGAATCTGAGTTTTTTTTCCATTGACTAGAATTTCTAAATTTTACCGGCAATATATATGGGATTTGAATAAGATATCTTCAGCTGTTTATTGCTGACAGCTTAATTTTAGGTTTTTGTGTCCTGTAAAATCAGCAGCTGAAATTGGAAGTCAGCTGCACAGAAACAGCATGTACGTGGCACAAGTGCTTTTTCGAATGGTAGGCTTAATTGTAAGCAGTAATGCTGTTCGGCTAATTCAGCAGTGTTCGCATGTGCATGAGGCTATTGAAGTTAACACATATAACGAAGTTTAATTAAAGATTTGTTTTTTGTGAAAAGATTGTGTGATTTGAGACCAGACATAAGCTGATTTGAGAAAAGATGCTGCAAAGTATAGGAACTTTCGTGTAAGAATAGAACTAAAATTATTCTCCTTGCTTTTTGTTGCTGTCTTTTTAATGTCTTCCATATGAGTCCTTTTAGTGCTTTTGACTTCCTACCTTTCAAATTTGGTCGAATGGAAGTTACTCAATTATCAATTACTCAGATTTGATACATAATGACGAAGAGCCCAACATGCTTAGCATTGTGTAATAAAACCATTTGCAAAACAATGAACGAACATTTTGTGACAACTGGTAAAAACGTAAGTGTTAACGTAAAAAGTTCATCTGAACAAAGTTTCAAAAAGTTTTTAGGAAAGTGACAAATGTCCTCAATTGTTTTACGGAGGACTGATGAGCACGAGGTAGTCGAAGTATAATAATAATAACAGAAAGTTGTATAGCGCCGTTTCCTTACGTGAATCCGATCAAAGAAAGTCGAAAAAGCAGTATATCAAAATCAAAGCAGTTTACACAAAAAGCACAGCAAAAATCAATATATTCAGAGTGCTTTATTTTCTCATTCTATCCCCTTAAACAAAATCGAAGAGCTATTAACCCCTACCCTGGAAACCAAAAACGAAAAAGAAACGAAAAAAGACTTCGGAAAACACCATCAAGAAAACAAGCAAGGGAGCATAGATGGAGAAAATAAAACAACTTTAAAATAGATTGACGGTAGGCAAATTCTCAGAGCACAAATAAAAAACGGAGGAAAAGCTGAAACATTTTGTTGCGGATCAGCTGGCGTAGTCGGGGTATAGCAAATTAAGTACATAGTCTGAGAGGAATATGGTACACCATAAAGTGAGCATCGAAATTCCTATAATAAGCATCGAAAAATCTTTGAGTACATCTAAGCTACAACAAACACTTGAGTAAAAAAATAAGTTTTCAGCAAAGTTTTCAACTGAGTTAAGGATTCAGCATTTTTAATATAGATAGGTAAATCGCTCCATAACTGAAGGCCACTCACACTAAATCTACGACCACCAAATTTCAAAGAAGAGCAAGGTACAGCCAAAAGAATTGTATCACGAGAACGTAAGGCACGAGTAGGTACATGTCTAGATATTAAGACAACTATATATGAAGGTGATTGACCATTTAGAATTTTAAACACTTGCATCAAAATTCTGCATTCCACGCGATGTTGGACAGGCATCCAGGGCAGTTTCACTTAAACCGGAGTTATGTAAGCAGATTTACGGATACACGAAACCAAACTAGCAGCAGTATTCTGCAGTCTTTGCAATTGATTCAATAAACAACCAGGTAAACCATGATAAAGAGCATCACAATAGTCCAAATGAGAAATAATCAGGTTATTAACCAACATTTTGCAACTATCTTCATTGAGATACTTTCTGATTTCGCCAATATTACGGATATTGAAAAAACATTTTTTAATCGCACTTTTGATCTGGCCCTCCATGGACAGATTGCTGTCTAAGCAGAACACCAAGATTTTTAACACAAATGGACTAATTTAGAAGAAAATCAACAGCATTGAACTCATTTGCAACGGAACTAGATTGTTTACAAATACGACCAAACAGCTTACATTGAGTTTTGCTATTACTTAGATTTAATTTGTTTCAGCATAGCCATTGCTCTACTGCTTTTAAGCAATTTGTGAGTACGTTGGCATCTAAGGTCTTGCCAGCATCAAAGGTAACGTAAAATTGCACATCATTGGCATAGAGGTGATAACTGAAACCAAATTTAGAGATTATACTGGTAAGTGATTTAATGTAAAGAGTAAACATTAGAAAGCAAGCACTGAGCCCTGAGGTACACCAGAAAACAGTTGAAACGAGTGAAATATATGATTGTTTACATCTACACAATGTCTTCTGTTATTCAGATAAGAACGAAACCAAGACTGCAATGAATTGTTAATACCAAAATGATGAGATAACCTGTGAAGTAAGATGCTGTAATCAGTAGTGTCAAAAGCAGCTGACATGTCAATCATTATCAAAGCAGTAATACATTTAATATCCAGAGTATCACAACATGACACAGAACACGTCAAAAATTAAAATTAAAAAATTTAAAACCTTACAGTCTGTTTCACCCGTAATCGGGATCATCAGGGGTATCTGCCAAAAGTAAACACAGAGTTTAAAATCTAAACTTAAAAACTAAAAAATTAAAAAATTAAAAAAATAAAAAAATTAAAAATTAAAAATTAAAAAATTAAAAAATTAAAAACCTAAAAACTTAAAAGATTGAAAGATGAAAAGAGGAAAAGACGAAAAGACGAAAAGACGGAAAGACGGAAAGACGGAAAGACGGAAAGACGGAAAGACGGAAAGACGGAAAGACGGAAAGACGGAAAGACGGAAAGACGGAAAGACGGAAAGACGGAAAGACGGAAAGACGGAAAGACGGAAAGACGGAAAGACGGAAAGACGGAAAGACGAAAAGACGAAAAGACGAAAAGATTAAAAGAAAGATTGAAACATTGAAACATTAAAAGATTAAAAGATTAAAATTAAAAGATTAAAAAGTAAAAAATTAAAAAATTAAAAATTAAAATTTAAAAGTTAAAATTCTTAAAATTAAAAAAATTAAAAAAAAATTGCTCCTTGTTCCGATCCCGAGGCCATATTCGACTCCTGGCCCGCCTAAGGTACGCCCAACTAGCGGAGAAGACCGAACCTGGCACTCCTTAACTCGAACAGTCCAAGCCACTAGGGAGCAGAACCTAATGCTCAACACCGGAACTGAGATAACAAAGCTAGTATGACTTCATAAAAAGCTAACTTGATGCAAAACCATGCCTGCAGATAGAAACATACACTCAAGGTTAGTATCCTAATACTAGGCTACTCTACAAACGGCTGGTAAACAAACACATTTAAAAGGCGCGAAAAGTTGAAATGCATAGAAAACAAACAAATTAAAAACAACAGAATGAAGCGATATCGACGTTTAAAGGATGTTACGTTTAATATTTTTGAATTTGAATTTAGTCCTGTGTCGGCATTTGTTGATGATTTCAGAACGTTTGTTGTGAGTGTTGACACAGTTCGAAATCAAAATTTGGTATTTTTCTTCCAGGCAGAGTTGGCATATGCAGTTTCCACTAATTATTGGCTGAGGCATGGCAAACAATTTCCCAGCTGACAGTGGGGTTCAATCCGGCGTCTTCACATGTCCAAATATATTTTGCTAATTTGGTGGCGCTTGCTTTATGTCAGTGTTTGAATGACTGTAGATGATTATAATAACGGAATTTGAACTCGGTTCGCATAGTCCATAGTACATCATCGCATTACTGTTGCTTACATGTACTGGTGCCTTGTAAACAAGAGGTTTTTCCCTGCATCTGCCGTTTATGGGACAGTTTGATTTGTCTCGGAAGTTGCAGGGGAGTGGATCAGATTGTGTTTTTTTTTTCTGGAGAAACGCTTTGTTGTGAAAGGAGACGATGGTTGCAACGTTGGACATGCAGCTGTAGCTAATCTTGACGCTGTTTTTATTACAAATTTTGCGAAGCTTGTGGTGGCTTGGAAAGTGTTTATACAGTAGCCTAAAAAACTCCTTGCCAATGTTGGTTTTGACGCTGTCGCTGTACGGGGGTTGAACCATACCACGTTTCTCTTTCTAGCTCGGCTTTTCCTTTTCGGTTGTTCCTGCTGAAAGGTGAGACTGGACGCGTAGCCACTATTTTTGAGGGCTTCGTTGTACAACGGGATTACTTTATCGAATTCATCTTTGTTGTATGATATTTCAAATACCCTTTTGGCTATCATGGGTGGTAGATGCTTCTTTATGACAGGAGGGTGGTTCGACGCAGCGTGAATGTAAAGCGGCTGGTTGTTAGGTCTTTGATACGGCCAGAACTAAGGTTCAGCGTGATGTCAAGGAAGTCAGTTTCGATCATGTTGGCTTCAGAGGTTACCTGTAGACCATGCTGTTGAAAGATTTTCAAAATATTTTTCTTAATTCGTTCAACTCCCGGTCCTGATGTGTTTTGGAGGATCGCTCGACCATCGTCTTAGTCGAGACCCATGGCGTTGCTGGTTATCACCTAAGAGAGTTGATGCAGAATGAATAACCCGACGAGTTGGCAGACTTCGGCGCCGTCAAAGGAGCCCATGGTAACATTTAAACGGCCGCCGGACTTTTTGGTCCAGGTTTCTCCTTATGGGTTGAATAGGAGTGATTTTCGTGCGTGCATCTAATTTCCATGTGCTCACGGGCAAATCCAATGCTTGCTGTCAGCAGCTCCTGCGTGATTGAAGCGTAAAAATTTACGATGTCAAATTTAAGAAATTTGCACTCGTTTTTCTTGGGGATATTAGAAAACCATGCAATCACTGAGGAGGTACTATGCCATTGGTTCAGCTTGATTTTCTTGTGTATAGTTGTATTAATTGTATCCAAGTGATGTTTACTAATTTTTCCTATTTCGGATTTGGCTGGGTTGATAAGCCTGCATTTGGGGTAGCTGACGAAGTTGTCCTTGTGTTCTTTTACTGTCACAAACGCTTCTCGCTTAGCAAATGATTCGATTCTATCGTCAAGTTTTAGGCCTCGTGCGATAGCTTGAGCCTCCGTGTTGATGTGGTTTAGTGGTTCATTGTCGTTCATTGCCGGTTTTTTTATATGTGCTGGTGATGTTTTCATCAAGCAGTTTGCGGTAGTGGGGAACTTGGAGTTCGTAAAGGTTTGTGGTTTTACCTGCGCTGACGAACATATTTTTGGATTTTTGGATCTCTTTGACATCACTTGCCAGTTGTTGTTGAAATTGACTTCTCATCTTTTTGAATTGAATGACTTTACTAATTCATACAGGTCGCTTTCAAAGGCATTAAGGTCTTAGTCATAATGAAATTACGATTCCTTGAAATTTCCAAGGAAATAGTGAAAATTTCAAGGAATCGTTCATTATGACTGTAACTGCAGTAATGACATTAGAAGAGCATCTTTTATAAGAGCAGCAGGAAGAGGATCTAACTTGCAATTTGTTGAGTTTAATGAGAGCAGAATGTTGTTTACATCAGCAGCAGTGACACAATCAAACTGGTCAAAAGTAGTCCCATCAAAAACCACAACATTCTATTCAACAGCACAGACAGCAGATACATTAATACTTAAATACTGATCCAATGTAAAAATCTTGTTTCGAAAAAAATCAGCAAATGCATCTGGAAGTTCAAGTGCAAGACAGATCTAAGGCAGTTTGTTTGATGAATAAGGTTTTAGGAATTTGCCAACTATTTGATACAGTTTCATGGTGTCTTTTTTACACATGTTGATCCTGGAACGAATAAGAAAATTTTTTGAATTGTATAGCAGTTTATTTTTTCAATTGTACAGCAGCACATTGTTCTTTAAAAGCCAGTTTGTGGGCTGATAATTTTGATTTCTTCCACAGTCTTTTTAATTTTTGACATAATTTCTTAGCATTTTTCAGATCAATATTATATCAAAGAAAAGCAGTGCGCATCTGAATACGTGTATCTACGATAAGAGCTAGTGTGTCCAGAGCATCAGATATAACATTCACTAGTGCGCCTACATCTTCAATCAATTAAACAGATGATAGCTTCTCAGATACAGTATTGTTCAGTACGTCAATGTCAATGGCTTTCAAATTTCTGTGTTTACTAGTTTTGTATTTGATTGATTTAACAGAAAGAGCATGCTTGCGAGATACAGCAAAATGGTCTAAGGTTTTTCCAGATATGGAATCAGCTATAAAAGTGTTATGTACAGCAGGTTTTCCAGATAGTAAAGAAGTTTCCAAAATTGCTACAAAGTCTAATATATGGCAACATACATGAGTGGCAGTGACTACATGCTAAAGAAAATTGTGACAATCCAGTTGAGCTTTCCAAGTGAAAATTTACAGTATGTCCCCAGTAAAACATCTTGTTTTAGAAGCATAAAATGATTAAGATAATCTACCCAGTCCTTAAAAATGAAAAGTTCGAAAAGCCATTTGCTTTTGAAGGTGATGGTCTGTAGATGATTCCGATAAAAGCTACCGTGTTGTTCAAAGCTATACCGCAGTTTAAGGATTCAAAGTTGGTAAAATTCATTTTTTTAGAAAAATATTCTTTGACTGCAATATTATCTCTAAAAATAAGAGCCAGTCCACCTTCTCTTTTGTCTGCACGCGGTCAATGAAATAATTTGTAGCCCTTGGGGATTAGCTCGTTCAGCACTGCTGGTGAGATGTGGTTTGCAAGCCATATTTCAGTAATAGCACAAATATCAATATTTTTGTAAAGAATAAAATATGAAATTATGAAGTTTTATTGTTGATAGATCTAGCATTTAAACAGCAAAAATTCAAAAGACATCACTTGAATTTGCTTCTTTCACTAAGCCAGTCTTCAGATTTGAAGAATTAGTTTCTTTGAATTTAGTCTTTGATTTTGAGCAAGGTGGAGCTTGGTGGTTTGAGCAAGTTAAGGATCATCGGTAATGGATGGAATGTTACCAGTATTTTTTTGTCGGGTATCAGTACCTCCTCTGGTTCCTCTTCTGGTTTTCTTTTTTTTTTGATTTTCAGTTGTACAATTAATTACCACACTGAGAATGCCAATGATTTGGGAGCATTTTTCTTCAAGCCCAATAAAAATTTAGTTGTTATTGGCATGGTTGCCTACAGGCCTACTACCATTAGGATACCTATTTCCATGGTAGCCTATTACCAGTAGGCTACAGCTGGCAGGCTAGTAAGTTCATTTTGATTTCTTGGGGGTGCCAGTGCAGCAGTTGTCGGCGCATCACAGCACTTATTCCAATTACAACACTTCTAAAAGCAACATTTAGCCTACAGGCCTACTACCTGTTACATGATTCATATAGTTTAGTTATGTTTTTGCACTGCTAATTTCTTATTCAAATAGAAAAAACGCTTTGAAAAAATTTTAGCAAGTCGCCAGGTTACACAGACATTCCAGTGACATAATTAAAAGAGTTTAAATCGGTAGTTGCTCGATATCTCTCTAATTTATATTAACAAAAACATAATAAATGGCACTTTTGCTGATATTTTAAAAGTTGCAAAAGTTGCAGCTCTTCACAAAGGAGGCCCTAAGTCCGATTTAAGCAATTATAGGTCTATATCAATGCTATTGTTCATCAACAAATGTTTTGAAAAAAATTTGAGTGAACGCTTTGCAGATAATTTGGAGAAAAACAATCTTTTCTGCAATTATCGACTTGGTTTTAGAAAAAATTTTTCGACCAATCTTGCTATCATTCTATCTGTATGAAACAATTTTGCAAGAACGTGATGACGTTAGATAGGTTTGTGGCACTTTTTTGATTTTGCGAAGGCATTCGACTGTGTCGATCATGAGATTTTACTAGCTAACAGCAGAACATTGTGGAGTAAGAGAAAATGCTAAAAAATTACTTAGCTTGTTTTTGAATAATCGAATTCAGTATACGGTTTATGATGAAAAGTATTGTTCTAATTTTCCACCAATGATGACTGGTGTGCCACAGGGTAGTGTCCTTGGGCCATTTCTCTTTTTAGTGTATATCTACCAAATTCTTGCAATTTCAATGGAATTTTTTATGCAGGTGACTCGATTGTGATTTGTTTCAAGAAAAACATTGATTATCTCACTTTGACATGCAACTCTAATTTTTGTAATATTGAAAACTGGATTAATCAAAACAACCTTTCAGAGAACCATAAGAAAATTAACTGCGTATTATTTTCGAAAACTTCCAAAAATCAATCTGCTGAACTCAAAATAGTAACTAATTAAGAATTTATTGAAACCAGTAGCGTTGTCAAGTACTTAGGTTTTTTTTTTTATAAAAATTTAAACTGGGAAACTCATACGCAGCTTGTACTTGATAAGATGTGCAGTGCAAAAGGAATATTGTGCAAAGTTATACATTATGCTTCAACATCAGTCTTGAAAATGTGTATATTGGTCTAGTTTATCCATACTTGTAATATAGCGTGATGACATGAGGAAATACAACACTGCAAGATGTAGACCAGGCGTCTCGGGAGGTATTTCGGGGCCCCAAAATCACTGTTTGTGCTCCCAGTTTGGGGCACTGGTCATCAACACAGTATTCGTGGGTAAGAACCGTTTTTTTGTAGATTTCGCGATGAAGACTTTTTTTGTCTTAATGCCAAAATTCGTGAAACTTTGCGCATGTTTTTCTCGAAGAAGACCGTTTTTTTGGTCTTCACCCAAGAATTTATGGAATTTTGCGTTTCGTGCATATTTCCAGGCGAAGATCTTTTTTATGGTCTTCACTCTCGAAATCGAGAGAAAAAAAGTTTTTGCGCCTCCCCAAAAATTGTTTATGCTCTTCCCAGTCACGCTACTCTGGCGCCGTGCTTGGCTAGATGTCTTATCAAAATTCAAACTCAACAAAATTATCTTATTAAAACTGTAACTAACGCTTCTTTGATCAAAACTAAACTGTCTCCATTATATGAAGAACTGCATTTCTTAAAAATAAACATTCGTGAACTAGAAGTATTAACATTTGCATGTGAGTTTAAACTGAAAATCCTGCCAAGGATGTTTTGAAAATTATTTTGAATTGGCTTCTCAAGTACGCATTTACTCGTCAAGATATGCTGCTAATAAAAATTGGTCTGGACCTAGATATAAAAAACCTATACTCAACGTTCAGTTAGATATAAACGCACTGTATTGTGAAGTGCGCTTCCTTCAGAACTATTTTGATATCTTTGTGAAACTATTATCTCAAAAGCTATGCTATCTTTGTTAATCGACCGAAACAGTTCTTGCAGATCTGTAATCAATTGCAGTTTTGTCTCATAATTTTTAAATGGCTCTATATTACAAACTCGCAGTTAATGTAGCTTTAAATTCGAATCTTATGAATATCAAAATGGTTATCAGTCAAAATATGTTTAAGAATTTTTTTTGTTTTGTGATGTACAATTTTTTTGAGTTTGATTTGATGAGAGGTTGCATACTCGGCGACCGCGTCAGATACTTTGGTACCTCGACCAGAGTTGGAAACCGGTCGGGTCAACCGGCCGCTTTGGTTACCGGTGAATTCTAGTTGGTTGAAACGGTTGAAGCACTGGTCAAATTCTCCTTTTTCGCAACTAAAAAACATCTTATCACCAACCGAATTATACATATAAGAATACAACTTTTTCTAAAAACAGTATTGACAAACCACACCTTTTGAAAACATTTGTTGAATGGCTTCAAGCTGTGACTAATATGCTGCGACCATTAAGACATGCACATCCATGAGAGTATTTAGGGGGGGCATTGTGTCATGCCCCGCCCCCTTGGGCCACGGCAAAAAGCAAAAAAGTGCAAAATATATGTTAAAATCGCGTAATTAGATTATAATAAAGCATGCATGTGAAAGAGGCTTACGCTAGCTGGCATTTTAGCATTATTCTAATTAGCTTAAGAGTAGAAGTGGCGCAGATTTCAGATTTATTAGTACGTGCTAAAATCTTGCTGCTTTGAAAAGCTTTTTTCAACTTATATTTATCACACTCTACCTTGGGCAAGAAAGGCATATCTCTTATGTTTTTATATCTAACTAGTTATTGCTTGTTTTGAAGTAGCATTTCTACAAACTGCTGGGGCACGAATATTTTTCAGCCAATGCCATATTTCGAATGTTTTCAAGCCAATTTCATAACAGTTTAGTGTATCCTGCTCGGCAAATTGGAAATAATCTGTCACCAATGGCACAAACTTTGAACTTTTTTTCTTGGCCTTACGCATAATATGATTTGAACAAACGCCTAATAATTTAGCTTGTGCCTTCCAGTTTTTTTGTACTGATTTTGTGTACGTTTTGCGCTGCTCAAAACAGGTCTTTCAAACCAAAATTTAACCTAAAAAGGTCTTAAATTGAGTTATTTTTGAAAAAAACGCGAACATTTTTTGCGTTTTTTTCTGATACTCCCGTGCGTAGTCACAAATTTTAATACCTCACTCATGGCTCCCCCCCCGCCTTTTGAAATTTTTTTATTAGATCCTTGAAGAGTGAAGAAAAACTTTCTGTAGAAAAAACGGTCGACTGGACCGGTCAGAAACCGGTCGACCGGCGTAGATTTTGAAATTTACCGGTCGGGTCGAGAAAATCCTGACCGGTTCCATCTTTGACCTGGACATTATGGTCGTTTGCAGCCTCTTACCAGAAAGGGACTATGTCTTGTGATGCTCTTTGGTGACAATGCTTTTTTTCTGCTTATCACTTCCTTTCTAAGCAAAAATAAATGAAGATATAACTGTTATCTAAAACTGTTTTCCGCAAAAAATAATGCTTGCAAGCCAAAGAATTTGTACAGTATAACATTATTGATAATTTTATACAAATTCACTGCAAAAATTGGCACTCTAACTCAATTTACGTTATTCCTGAGCAGTAGCGAAACCAGTGGCGTAACTAAAGGTTTGTTCTTGAAGGGGTAAGCTTCAAGAACGACCCCTACTCGGCGACACAAACTAAGTGGATATCGAAAGAAAAAAATTGGGCTTCACCAAAACTTTTGCGTTTTTTCCGTCACAATCACAAGGTAATAAATTATTTATAGTAGCAGAAGTTACTGAAAAAATTTGACCCAATGCAAGCGTTCAAACGTGCTTGGACTTGACGTGTAAAGAGACTGAAAAAACTAGACAATTTAATTCTTTCAAAGGTCATTCAGATCTTAGCAATTTTGTTCTTTCAAGTGGGTCAAAAAACGTGCAAAATGTGATTAAAAAGACTATAAATGTCAATTTTTTCTCCAAAATCACTAAAATTGCCCAGCAGCTAGGTTTTTTCTCCAGACCTCATGACTAATGGAGACTATGAGATATGTGAAGTTTGCTCTGCACGCCGCCCAAGTGAAACAATTTTTGAAAAAAAAATTTAACGTTTGGTTCAAGCCGCCTCTCCCTTAGCTAAATCCCATTTGCGCTCCTGCTCTTATTAGCACTGCTATGATTTTTCAGCGTCGTTATGACCTGTATTATTTCATTGTGGCGGGTCAAAAGGAGCGCGTTCCAATTGCGGTTAATCGGCTCGGTTGAACAACCCATGAGCAGCTATGGCCTATGACTTATTAGGCTATGGATTCCACATATCTTTCATTTGTGGTTACTAGATTGTAGCGTCATCGTTTGAAGCAGTGACTACGACATCATACGAGAGTGATGGTTAGTAGGCCCCTTAGCCAAGCTTGGCATCCTGGTTCAGGCCTCTACTTAGGCCACTGATTGCCAGTACTGAAGTTATCTTACCTTTGCTTTTCTTTGCTGCATTCAATATATCAAGATTTTGTTCAAAATAGTGCATTAACATTACAAGAAAAATGAACCCATTATTTTATTGGTGTTAGAGATTTTGAGAGCTATAGAACAGCTAAAGTAGTAAAATAGTATCAAAATTTAAAATGACGTCAAAAAAATTGACTATTTAGAGTAGTGAAATGTATTTATGCGTTAATGATTGGTACTTACAAATAACTGAAAAGACTAGCTGTCACGTGTGACATTATAAACGTACTCTGCCATATTGCCCTTACTTGTCGACGTCGTCATCTTGATGTCGACTAGGTGCTCTTCTGGAACTTCTGATTGTTTCGCTCCCATGATGATTTTTCTCTTCATCATACCTTTGTTGGAAACGTTTGGAGGATATTACCTCCCGATTCTCATTTTGCCAAGGTCTCTGAGATTTCACTTTTGATCTACACAAAAGCAGCAATTCAGGAAAAAAAATCCCTTGAACTGAAATTTGTTGAAAATTTTAAAACGTGCACTGAATCCTAATTCATACACAATCTATTTGTACACAGCACTTACACCAAAAAAAAAGAATTCAAATTTTCCCAAAAGTAAAACTCTTGTCGCTCCCTGTCTTTAACCGGATACTGTAGAAAAGTCTTCTCTGAGAGGAGTTTCTGCAGAGGATCTGGCATTTTCTTCCAAGGAATCGAATCCATAACAATGCACAGTACCGACTCCTTTGGATCTGCTTGCATGCGTTCCTGAATCACCTAAAACAATGTTGGCAAATGCAGAGTCTGCTTAATAGTTTATTGCCATTTAAAATTTAAAAAACGATGTGTTGGAAAGATGTTAACGGGATAATTGACGGGATGTCATGCCTAAGCCCGGCACGAACCCGAAGCGAAAAATGATTTGAAGCCCAAACCAGGCTAAAAAATCTCGAAAGTTAAGTTAGGTCTAAAAATCGCATGCGGTTAATATGTATTATTTTAATAACTTTAGTCTGCTGTGACTAAACAAAGCTATTTCCCAAGATAGACAGGCCTTTCCAACCTATCATTTGATAAGGGATAAATTTTTTGAAAAGGAGTCTAAACATAAATTAACCATCCCATCAATTACACTACATGTCTGTCGTGATAGCTTGTCCAGGAAATATAGCATCCTAAGAAAAGTACCAACTTCTTTCAAATCCCAGAATCTCACGATAGCATTCTTTGATTCTAAAATGCGAAAAAACTTTAAAAAAAACTTAATTCAAGTCTTATTTACAGGACATAGTTATTGTTCATGCGTAAAAACATCCTGCTGTTTTGGTCGTCGTGTTGCTCTCTTAGACAGGCCAGTTTCGAAAATTATCTCTGTTTGGTGGTTATATTATGAAATCCCGAGAAAACTACAAAAGTTTTTCTCGGATTTTTGGTCACTATAAACTCGTGTTTTTTCCTGCTTTTGTTCTTCCCTTTCAAGTATATCTACGAGTCTATAACTCAAGAGGAAAGCAGGATCTATTGGTGGTGGTTTTGTGCCGTACAAATTCAACTTGGCAAAGCTGCAAGAACCGAAATTGTGTTCTATTTACCGACTTGAGCTTTAAAGTAAATTCATCTATCTTTTATGCTGATTATTGATCTGGATAGCTATATATTTTGTCTATCAATTATCGATTCAGATCTTTTTGACATCCAGTCAGAATAACCACTACATATCCTGTCTTTCTAGGACATGGTCAGTTGTGCTCTATGAAACGATTATCACTGATCTGTTTTTAGTTTACCATAATCTTATTGCTCCCTCTGTAAAATAGTTTCTATCGACCGTGTTCGTTTCGTTTTGTTGTTTGTGTGTCGTTTTAAATTCCTGTTTTCTTTTTGGTTTGGTATCATTAACTCTGACATACTTGAACGCTTTGGCAGAGTCTTGTGGTACTAATTTTAGTGCAAAACTTGAAGAACTCGATAAATTAGCGATTACCTAGAACTCAAAATTACTTATGCAACAACTGTAGGTAATCAACTGTTTACTCGTGAGTTTCAGTAGTTTGCATAGCAAGAAATGTAGTGCCGTTACCCTTTAATTTGAGTATTACCGGAATTTGCGTAACTGATCTGTGATACACAACATCAACAATGTGTTGACGCATATTTGGTATAGGTGGGCAAGTTAATGCAAAACGTTAGCTTCGTTAACCACTAGTCCGTTAACAAATATCACACCTCCGTTAACGTTAATCCGTTATTTTCAGCTTTAATTAACGGAAGTTAATAAAGTCCGTTAATCCGTTAACATTTGGCGTGTAATTTACATTTCGTTTTATTCACTCGCTTATAGAACACGTATTGACGCTGTTGAGCTGATTTTAAAGAAAAAATTATTACTATAGTGGTCTTTTTGTGTTTTAAAAGTTGCGTTTTACAGTCTAATCTAATTTCAAGATAAAAACAAGTTCAAATGCAAAACGAAGCTGCAAGATATTAACGATAAAAACCTTAACGGAAGTTAACAGAACATAACGGAAGTTAGTTTAGTCCGTTAACAGCACTTAACGGAAGTTAATTTAGTCCGTTAACATGAAAAAACTTTTTAACAGATTAACGAGTTAGTGAAAAAGTTAGCTTCGTTATTAACGGATTAACGGGCTTGTGCCCACCTATGATATTTGGTACTGTCGCAGTTAGATGACAAATTTTGAAAATTTTATATTCTCACAACGCTAAGTTAAAATTGCAAAACTTTCACATCCGTTTTCACATTAATTTGACACAGTTTTATTTTATAACTTCCGTAAATTAAAAATTTTCTCAGCGACAAATTTTAGTCATTTAGATAAGAATGTGCTCCTGAGAGAAGATAGCGTATAGCAGAGCTTGATAATTTCTTGATATTAAATTTTGTCTTCAAATGCATTTGACGATAAAGTTTAGTATCAAAAAATTACTTGTTAAGTTAAAGTATATCGTAATTTGAATTTTTGCTAGATGTTACTGATTAATTTGTTTTCTATTTAAATAGGACATAATCTTAAAAATTGACAGTTGTTTGTGATTAACAAAAACGAAATGACGGAACACGCACCCAACAACGTCAGTACCTTTCATACAAAATGAGTTAATCTGGGTTCTGTTGAAGTCATTGGAGAGATTAAAAACCTATGGTACTTTGTTCCAGCTATTTATATAAACGCAATGTGGATGGTGTGACTCACTATTGCTGTATGTTGTACGTAACTTTTTTCCTGCATATGTTTTGATTATAAATTTTTTTTATTGTTGTATTGATACTTTGACCAGCTGCCACTTGAAAAGGTTTCCAGAATCGGTGAGATTTTATTTTTAAGGTGGTTTTCCTTTCCTTACCATGCTCTGCTGAGCTAAATTTAATTACTGGGCCGGTTGCGCCATCCATTGACCAGCTAACATAACCGTTTCTGGCCTTGCGCTGGTGACTGCCCCCTCTCTCCCCTTTATCAATTATTCGAACAACTACTCCAGCCGTTAGTTTTACTTGAATCTTGTGTGCCTGCATGTGTACGTTGAAGAGTGAGGTTGATTAGGCCTACATTGTGCATACTTCAACTTGTGTGACAGGTGTAACAACTAGGGTTAGATTGAATTTGAATTTGAATTCGTTTACGAGTTATTGATGAATTTGGATTTGACTTTGAATTCGACTTTTGCAAAGTTAATGAATCAAAATGTTTCATTAAACTTTTGATGAATTTAATTTTCTCAAATCAAAAATTGCACAGTGAAACTGGTCAAAAAGACTCAGAATCAGTTCAAAACACAACTAATTGACTTGTTCGTGTCCTTTTATCGTGTCTTTTTTTCGTTTATTTACCTATTTTTTTTGATAAAAATTATGAGTTTGTACATGCGCTACTGTCTTAATCTTATACGCTGAGTTAAACCTACCTAATTTTACAGATTCCCCGAGGAAAATTATTTTGCACAACTTTCAAAAACTACCCGAAATCTTAGTTTTTTTTAGTTCGATTCCTATCTAAGTTAGTTTCTCACGCGCCTAATAAGTTAGCTTCTCAATAGACCGGTTTGTATAAAATGGCGTAAGTTTGAGTTATCGAATTCTATGAATTTAGAAGTCGTGACTGCAGATTTGAATTTATAATTCCAGATCAGTCCAATTAAAGTAAAAATACATTTGAAATGAACTTTTGCAAAGTCAATAATAAATTTGAATTAATTTTTTTGAGTTCATTTTTTTAAGTCAATGAATTTGAATTTAAAATTAAAAACAAAATGAATGGATCCAACCGTGGTAGCACCCATGCAAATAGAAATTGCTTTTTTTGTCTGCAATATCCTTTGCATGTCTTAAAGTCTGACGTTGTGTCGCTATTTCTTTTCCTGACTCTACGTGTTACTATTGTGTTACTATGAATTCGCTATTATTGTGGTGGTCAAGAATACAAAATGAATGAATAAATGAATGAATCCTAATTTCATTCATTTTTTTAAAAAGCAGCCTTTTATTTTTAAAAATTCTGCAACTAATTTAAAAAAAGCTTTTGCTCGCGGTGGCATCCGAACTTAAAAACACAAACCAGAATATAAGTTAATTTAATTTTCAGTGGGTTAACCTCCCGTCCATCTGAACCACATCGAACCTCTGGCATAATCGCGTGTTTTAAATGTTTACAACAGCAAAAGATATTTACCAACGCAATGACTACATTTTGGTATGAATTGTGGTAGATTTGTTTGAGGTTCCGCAGAACAACTAAAACCTGAAAACGTGTAGTTTGCAATTTTCCGTGAAAGCAACTACCTTATCTCAAAAATTTGTCTGATTGGCAAGTCAAATAACAAAGCATTCAGTTTACATTCATGAGCATCCCTAAACAATAGTCCAAATACAAGATAACTACTTCTATCTCTGCCAAAATACTTTCATTGAGTTACAATTTACCACAAAGCATACTTAGCGCTTGCGTTACCAGGTTAGTTGTGTAGAAAAAAATCAAAAGATCGACTGAGTTGCTTTCGTAGTCTTCAGTTGTTTGCTTTTCTTGCAAAAATACGCTAGCAGCACTAATAACTTTTTATTGCTAAGCATACATAAATACACCTCAAATTCAGCAAACGTTTAAAAAGAAACAATATTTAGCACGACGAGAAGGAGCGACCGTCTAGGTGGTCGAGCGGTAACGCATTGCTCTCTGGAGCAGGAGGTCTGAGGTTCAAATTTCCAGCCAGTCAAACCGTTTAATTTCCAGCCATCTCCCATTTGCTTTTGCAAGTAAAGCTTGTTTGGGGAGTCTTTCCCGAGACATTCTGCTTACATGGCCAAACCATCTAAGCTGAGATCTTTCAATTTGGAGAAGTAACGGCTCGATGTTGTTAAACAGTGTAACTCCTTCGATTTTTCGTCAAAACTTCATTTCGGATGCTTGCACTTGTGATCACACTCTTTCAGTCATTACCCAAGATTCATGACCATGAGTGAGAATGGGAACAAAGACTGCTTTGAAAATTAAGAGCTTTACCTTTTTCGACAATTCTCGTTTCATGACAACCGAGTAGTGCAAAGCTTGCATTACTGCACTACCCTTGCCTATTCGGGTATCCAGTTTTTCGTCTTGCCTTTCGTCACTCGTAAATGCAACTCCAAAATACTTGAACTTCTCTACCTGATTCAGTGTCGCTCCATTCACTTGCAACGCGCACTGATCTGGGTTTCTTGAAAGATGAACTACCTCAGTTTTGGCCGTGCTTATTTTCATTCCGGCGGTGTTGCATGCATCTGCAAAGCTATTTAATGCTCGCTGGAGGCCAGATTCTGTGAAAGAAAGCAGAACCAAATCATCAGCGAATAGCAGTCGACTGATTTTGTAATTTCCAATCGTGGCACACTCATCAGCTTGGCTGCATTTGTCGATTCAATTCATGTAAACAATGAAAAGGAAAGGTGACAAAACGCACCCTTGCCGGAGTTCAACGCCCATATAAAACGGCTTTGATTGCTTGCCATTTACTTGAACGCAAACCTCCGGTCTGCAGTAGAATGACTAAATGGCGCGCAACAATTGACCATTAACGCCATACTCCTGCAAAACCGTCCAAAGTTTATCCCGAGGAACTCGGTCATATGCTTTTTCATGATCGACAAAGCATGCAAAGAGATCTTTGCCCTACTTCCCAGATTTCTCAAAGATTTGCTTCAGAGTGAAAATCTGGTCTGTGGTGCTGCGATCCGGACGAAAACCGCACTAGCCTTCCTCCAGTTTTGATTCCACTGTTTCTCGGCATTTGGTATATACTTTCCCTGGCAAACTGAGGAGTGATATCCGGTTGTAGTTCGCACATTGCTTGCGATCTGCTTTCTTGAATAACGGAATAATCACACCTGTTTGCCAGTCTCTGGGAGTTTTGCCAAGCTTCCACGCAACTTGACACACTCGCGTTAACCAGAGAATTCCTTCTCCGGTCAGCGCTTTCAACATCTCGGGTCTGATTTCATCTTCACCAGCAGCTTTTGCAGATTTTATCCCTTTAATTGCCGTTGCCACTTTTGCCTCAGTGAAAACTTCCTCTTCGCGTGGATGTGTCACTTTGGGTGTGTCACGAGTCGATGCCTCTACAGGATTCAAAAGATCTTCAAAGTATTCTCTCTATAGTGAAAAGATTTCATTCTCATCCGTTAGAATGTTACCTGCAGAATCCTTAATGGAGTACGTGACACTCGATCTTTTGCCGTGTAAACGGCGGATGGTCTGCCAAAATTCTTTGTTTGCCGAAAAATAGTTGGAATCCAACCGACGACCAAACTCTTCCCATGACTTCTTCTTGGATTTCTTTACTGCCGAAGTTGCCGCTTTTCGCGCCTCAGTGTACCTACCGGGATTGCAAATCAGATGACGATCTGTCCTGTAGCCAGGCCTTGAACGCATCTTTCTTTGCTCGAATAGCTTCTTTAACCGCTTGGTTCCACCAAGGTGTTCTTTTCTCACTATCGCCCGTCACTCTAAGCCGTTTTCGCCCACAACTTTCAGCAGCTGATGAAATGATTGCTGATCTGAACAGCAGCTATTCCTTCTCCGATGTTCTCGGATACATCAGGAAGTTGTCTGAACTTAGATGATATACTGGATGAAAACTGTTTTCTTACTTCTTTGTCCTCCAAAACCTCCCATTTGATCCGGTAGGTCATAGGCGACCTGTTGGATCTCCTGCTTGGCCAAGGTTTCGAAAGTCATGAGGAACATACTACCAGATGGTGATCAGTCGACTATTTAGCACCTCGCTTCACTTGAACGTCCAGCACATCAGAAACCAAATCCATGTAAACCTCTCTGTGCTGGAAAAAGGTATTCATGACGCAGAGTCCGTTGCTGCAACAGAGCTGCGATAAATACCTTTCGTTGTCATTCAGTTCAGTGACTCCATGTTTTCCGATCACACCCTTCCACGTATCTGTGTCTGTTCCAACATGAGCGTAAAAATCTCCCATAAAGACTGCAGATTCAGGAGGTGATACTCGTAGAAAAGCATCATTTACTTCATCCACAAAAGCCTGATATCCAGTCGTGGCATTGGGGGCATATACCTGCAATAGGCACAATGACCGATCCAATACCTTGTGCTTCAACATACAGACCCATGATCCCAAAGGAATCCAATCTAACACACAGTGTGACAAACAGGGACTTGTGAGAAATCCCACACCCGCTTGAGCAGACATACTAGGATCAGCACCAGAATGGAAGAGTTTCCATCCGCTATCCAGATCCACAGTTCCAAATCCACGTCGTTTGGTTAAAGAAACTCCGATAATTTCGAGATGATACCGCTTTGCTTCCTCAACCAATTCTAGCTCTTTTCCTGTGAGGGTGAGGATATTCCAATTGCCCAACAGCAGTTGGTGATGGTTGACCGGTGAGTGTGCGACATTATCTCGAGTACGAATACTCTGCGCTGCCTCCATTCGCCTCTCCAAACGTGTAGCGGGCACATTGGTGGAGCTGCCACTAGGGCTGGCTGGTGGAGATTGTAGCTTAATCTTCGAACGAGCCCCTCTGCCTAAGACTCGAACGCCATAGGGGTTTCGCTGAATGACGACCTGGAGTCCCTAGGCGCTCCTCTGCCGGACGAGGTTCCACTTGAGAAAGTGGCCCCATTAACGTCGTTCACGTAATTTTCATTATTTGTGCTCATCATGATTTGGTTTGCAGTTTAATCTAACTGCGGAGAGGTTTTACATCAGAGTTGTCCTTCTTCTAGGTTATATGCTTACCACAGCTGATGGGCATAACCAACCCAGGTTTTAAGTTTTCCAATTTGTTTGATTTGAACTATACTTCGTCTCGCTTCTACCATCAGACCTATCTGGCATGGGTAACCTTATCAGGAGAATTGAATCTCCAGCCAGTACAGCTCTGCAGGTCATTGAGGCACATAGACGTTTCCACCTCGTTGTGGTGATAGTTCATGGAAAAGCTATGCCTTGTAGGTCTAATATGCCGAGCTATGTTATACTATGCCTACTGTGCCATAATAAGCCAACTTTATGTCATACTTTGATGACATACTATGCCTACTAAGCTACGGTTCCCACTGTGGCCAACTATTCCTGTTGTGCCATAGTAAGCCTACTGTATGCCATACTATAACTACTAGGGTGCCATGTTATGCCTAAAATGTCATACTAAGCTGCAGCACCTACCGTGGCACACCATGCTCACTAATACTATGCTTGTTTTTCCATATCAAGCCTTCTGTATGCCATAATCTGCCTACTAAGGTGTCATGCTATCCCTCCTATAACATACTAAGCTGCAGTGCCTGCTGAGGGATACTGTGCAATAATAAGCCAACTATGCCTACTGTTCCATAGAAAGCTGCAGTGCCTTCTGTGACGTGCTACGCTTACTAGGGTGCAAAAACAAGCCTACTTCTTGTAGACTACAATGCCATACTAAGCCTGCTCTGACATAGGACTACTACTGCGCTATACTATGCCTACGGTGCCATACGCCCACTACAGTATATTGTTGTTGTAGCTCATATTTATCCTACTGTCACCAGACAGCATCAGATGCTAACTTATTGGACGTTCTGCACACTTTTCATTGCAGTTACTACTTCGTGATCGGAGGAATACGCACTTGTTTTTCTATGCTTACAAATAAATCCGCACCTGTTTTTTTACGCTTATGAATAAATACGCTTGTTCAGTAAAAGCCGCTTTATATTTTTTTGTTTGTTCATTGCTTCGTTTCTAAGCAAAAATAAACTATGCTACTACTACTACTTCAACTCATTATATGGTTGAGGTAAAGGTGATTTAAAAAGAGTTGCAGTTTGTTAATTAGACCTATTTTAGGCTATTAGAATTACAAAAAAAGTCTTTAAACATTACACTAACCTAAAGTAAATAGCTAGGCCTAAGTAAAGAATTTTGTTCACTGGTATTGGCTAGTTGTACTTTAAACCTCTTTAAAACAAGTTTAACGTTAACAAAGTTTAGCCTCAAAGCTGTCAGTAACTCAGCATCAGTAATTTTTTACACCGGAAACTGTCAGCGTTACAGAATACCAGGTTTTTTTAGAAGTAACTTAAAGCACTCGTACTACTGTACCACTGATGGCAGTGTGTTAAAATCATTTAAAATAATCTGCCCTGCTTTTCAACTAGTGACTGAAGACCCAACTTTAAATCTTTGTTTGTGCATTTGTGTCTGATTAATTATTGGATTTCACAATCTTGTGACTTAAATTGAAAAGATTATTTGTCATTGTCTAATCGGTTTTTAAGTTAAATTACTGAGTAATTATTATCCTTCGTTAAAAGATAAGCTGCTAATTAGCACATCTTCAAAGGCACAGCTTCAAAGACCTTCAAAGGCTAATTAGGCCGTATTTAGAATCGTTGTGTTAGAATGTTTTTTTCATGCATTATTAGTGTAGACTGGCAGCTGACAGCCTTTGTTTGTTAATTTCCGGCTCTTGATGCTAGAAAAAGGCGATGCCACGTGCTTTTATGACTTGGAACTATTTAAATGTGCTTGGAGCCTGAGAGCTCAGTAGTGACAAAAAATGAGTCAAGTGAACAGTGTCAGTTTTTGGTGAGACGTGTTAAATGCTGCTTAACTTGGGTATATTGCGTTTTGCGATGCCTTCTCTTCCCTTCCTCTTCATTCTTGTTTATGGTTTCGACTATTGACTGTGAGGGAATAGTCTTGTAGATTGGAAGAAAGGCCCTGGATTGGTTTTTACATCGTATTTGAGACTACTTTGTTTTTCTGTATTTTTCCTTGTTCAATATAATAAAAAATTCCATTAAAAATCAGTAAATCAAGTGTTCAGCTGTCAAAAGGAGAATGGGATTGGGAGAGTTTGGCATAGCTCTTCTACACGTTATTGAAGTTGGCTATAATACTCCATATCGTTGCAGTGCAGAAAACACAAAACGGTTTTGATTGGCAAGTCTTAGCAGATCTTCAAATTTAAGAATTAAGCTTTAACGAGAAACGGTTTGGCAAACTGACATATATTGCTAGACCGGGTTAGAAAGACTTTATCAATTGTAACATTATCGCAAAACTTCCTCCTTTACCTACGTGAGAGGAGAGAACTTAGAAGATCAGAAAAGATGGCAAGTGAAAGCTGGAAGACTGAAGATTTTTCAAGACGAGACTTCAACAAGGAAACTGACTTTATTTTTATTTATTGTGAAATTACCTATCTAAATTTGTGTACGACTGTCTGCAATTTAACGTTAATTTATAATTTTTTGCGCACTGTATCAAATATTTTTGGCTTAAGTATCGATTTATTAATTGTGTTGATAACATGTCTACTCATAACATTGAACCACCTGAAAACATGCCTGACCCTGTCACGATCCCTGCAGAGGACCTAGGTGACTGGGGTGGAGAACCAAGCACTGGGACAGATTCGACTGAGGGAAGGGTTAGAGAAGCACAATTACGGCGGTGGGACCTTCAAAAAAGGATACAGGCCTGCACTGATCGGCTCTAGCTTTCAAAACCGAAGAAAAAATTCTTCTTTTTGAGGAAAATGAGGTTAAAAATCTAGATTGAGAGATTCGGGATTTTTTGAAAACGGCACAAGAGTTAGAGGAGACTGGGCAACCCTTGGGACCTGAAGAGAGGGTGGGGGCCGAGTTTGAATCCCTGGTGAGGCATTGCAAGGCTCGGGTTGCTGAACTCTCTAAGTCTATAGAGAAGGGGCCACCGGAAATTCAGCTGGGAAAAGTTCTCGTACCACAATGTCTATATATAATTCTCTAGCCTCAGAAATAATTGACGACCAGCTGGAGCTGGCTTACCTTCAAGAAGAAGTAGAGCTGCATGAGATGGAGCGTCAAGCTGAGGCTAAAGCTGCGGAAAGGTGATGGCAAGCTGAGGCTGATAAGGCTAAAGCAGCAGAAAGGCAACGTCAATTAGATGCTGAGGAAATGGAACGACAAAATGCACTGGCCAGGGCTAGGGACAAAGTTAAACTTTTCAAAAAACAGGCAGAAATTCAGGCCAATTTGCATAAGCAACAATCCATGGGGAGTCAGTATTCTGTAAGGAGCTCCCGAAAATCTAAGTCCAGTAAGGCATCCCAATCCATCAAAGCAAAGGTGGAACAACAGCTGGTCTCTGGGTTTCTAAAATTTAACTGGGGCGGTCACACTTCCAACGTAGTCAAACTGGGGAAGACGTCGGGGGCCGCTGCTGAACCAGAAAAGCCACAAAACGAACCTAAGGAAAAAGAACCCACAAAATTGGCGCTAGCTAATGGGGCAGCTTGGGAGCCTTCATTGCGCGTAAATTCCTTTGAAGCTGGGCCCACTTCTAAAGTAAAACGGTTGCAACGAGGCTACACTAGTCAAACCTTCCTAGAGGCAAGTAAGAGTGATCCGGGGACCCCAGTAGGAAAGGCACCAGTGAAGTCCGGGATTACGGTTAAGGTTGATTCGAGACAAAGAAATGGAGGAAGCGTTTCATGTCTACCTGGTTTAGAAGGGATTACCCCTAACCGTTTTGGAATATTGCTTAGGAAGGCACAGGCATGTCAAGGAGCCAGGATCTGAGACATGCGAATCAGAGTCGGACGCAGAAAACAGGATTTAGGTCACCCCCATGAACCCCCTATTTCGCGTAAGGATTTTTTGGATGAGGCACTGTTAATCGACTATGATGGGTCTAATATGCCCTACATCATGTTTAAAAATCAAATAATGAACCTGATGGAACGATGTCCATACCCAGATCGTAAACTGCCACTGTTGCATCCGGCGTGTGTTTGGGCTGCGGCCCATACTATTGCGGTAGTTATTTCTGATACCCCTGAGTTTCATGATGAGGCAAAAAATAGCATGGCTTTCGATCGGTTGTCGCTAAGATTTGGTGTTCAAAGTGGCTTTGTTAATGAACCCGAAATAAGGCAGATAAGAAACGGCCCTAAAATAAGTTCCACGTCGGCGGCTGCTTGGAAGACATTTAAGAATAAATTCACACAGTGTTTTGTATTTGCGCATTCCTATAACAAGCCTGAATTGTTAGAGGGTCGTTTGGTGGATGATCTCTCACGTAGGCTTCCGACTTATGCAAAACAAAGAGTTTTGGATTTTTTAAGTGATCGATTTGGTAGCATGGGTGACCCTACCTTTGCCAGCCTACTGCAGTTTGTCAAATGCGAGGAGGATAGTAAGTCATCAGATTTTGGTGTTCGACTGATGGCTGACGAAAAATCTGAGCGAACTTCGAAATCCAGTGCAAAGAGTAGTGGAAATCCTTCGTTTAATGTTAAAAAGACTTCGGCACAATTTGATAGTAATGGTCGTAGGAAAAATGATGGAAATTTCCAGAACGGCAACATGATTTCTGCTAGAGCTAAACCTTTCTCAAACTCTAAAAATAATGATTTGTTGGCGTTGCTCCACAGTGTTTTGTATGTGTAATGGAAAGATCGGATAGTCATCACAAAGTCGCGGATTGTCAAAGGTTTAGGAGGATGAACCCCTCAGAGCGCAAAGATGTGGTGTTTAAGGCTCGTCAGTGTTTCAATTGTCTCGGTGCTCATTTGGTTCAAGACTGTATGCAAAGATGTGATTGTCGCAGATGTCAAGTTAGTGATATTTGTGAACATGTTTTCATGTTGCATGAGTACTTTGCTCCCACTGTACCTAAGAGTTTTGGGAATAATGAGCGTGTTGATAGGGAGAAAAATGACGACAGAAACCCTAGTGTTGCTCAAGGTCCTTCTTTTCCAGTTCGGACTGTGAAAATTGGTTCGACTAAAGCAGCACTTAATCGCATTGTAGCCGCTAGGGTCATAAACCATCAGACCGGCAAGTCTAAACTTGTTTACTGCCAGCAGGATGGAGGTTCTCAGTTGACAATAATTTCGAATAAGTTGGTCAAGGAATTGAACTTGGAACCTTATGATCACGCGTCTTTTAGAATTGAAACTATGACCGGAGCTACGTTGACGCATTTGGATTTGGTTAGGTTCAATTTGCAGTTCTTGTTTTCAGATGAAACGTTTGCTTTGAGTGATGTTGTGACTCACAGTCCATGGCGTGATGATATGAACACGTTGCCACATAGACAGGATTTGAGTACGTTTGCGCACTTTAAGGATGTAGAGCTTTTTGAATTGCCAGAAAACAAAACGGTAGACTTGTTGATTGGGAATGATAATGCTTTCTTAATAACCGTGCTGGAAGAAAGAGTATGTGCTTCACGCAGTGACCCATATGCTATTTTGACTCCCTTAGGATGGCTTGGTTGTGGTGGTAGAAGTCCATTGGAAGAGAGTCTGGTGAAAGTTTGTCGAGTTCAAGCATGTGTCAACATGACGGCAGATGTTACAGAATGTCCAGAAATAGTGGCACGAGATAATCGGATTCGTGAACTAGAGCAGGCTTTGAAAGACGTTACGTTACAGGATGCCGAAGCAGATTGCTACAGGAGTGACAAAGAGGCTTGGCAGTTGTTCGAGTCAAATGTGATTGTGAAGGATTCTAGATTTGAGATACCGGTTCCGCTGAAAAAAGGTGTTGAGGCGTTGCCCAATAATCTAGCTGTGGCCCAAAGTCGTTTGGAGATCCTAAGAAGAAAGCTATAAAAGATGATGACTTAGGTGTTTTTCTGACTCAGTCGTTCAGGGAGCTACAGGATTCAAATTAGATTGAGCTTGTTAACAACGGTGACGAGGTGAAGAAGCCAGAGTGGTATCTTCCATGGATCCTGTACAAAATCCCAAAAAACAAAATCCCGAATGTACAAAATCCCGAATGGACAAAATCCCGAATTGGACAAAATCCCGAACGAACAAAATCCCGAATTGGACAAAATCCCGAATGGACAAAATCCCGAATTGGACAAAATCCCTAATGGACAAAATCCCGAATTGGACAAAATCCCGAATTGGACAAAATCCAGAAAAACAAAATCCCGAATGGACAAAATCCCTAATGGACAAAATCCCAAATTGGACACAATCCCGAACGGACAAAATCCCGAATGGACAAAATCCCGAATTGGACAAAATCCCGAATTGGACAAAATCCCGAATTGGACAAAATCCCGAATTGGACAAAATCCCGAATGGACACAATCCCGAATTGGACAAAATCCCGAATGGACAAAATCCCGAATTGGACACAATCCCGAATGGACAAAATCCCGAATTGGACAAAATCCCGAATGGACAAAATCCCGAATTCGACGAAATCCCGAATGGACAAAATCCCGAATGGACAAAATCCCGAATTGGACACAATCCCGAATGGACAAAATTCCGAATTGGACAAAATCCAGAATCTGAGCAATTTCAAAGATAGAGAAAGTCCGGATTAATAGTGTACTCACTGCTGGCTTATAAGCACTAATAAATATAAATAATTAATTTGCCGACAAAACTGCATGTCTTTTATTTGCTTCTGTCGTGGCGACTTAGAAAAACAGCGCATATACAAAAATAGAGTGATCAAGTCAAAAAACTTTGCGGTTTTGTCGAGTTAATTAGGTGCGAAGCAGTTTATCCTGTAGCAAAAGCCTCGCACTTTTCACGTTTGACGTCAACTCTTTCAGTTAGTTGGAAAAGAAACTACAGTAGGCAGTATTTAGAATAAATTAGCGAGTTTTGTTCTTGGCAAAAATGTAAGCAATTAAGAGATAAAAAGGAAGTTGGCCCACGAACAAACTCCCTGAAAATAAAATTTTCTATTTTTCCAATATTGCTTTCTTTTTTGTCAAGAACAAAATTTCGTATGAATGTTTACAAAATCAAACATTAAATGTTTTTTGCCGTGACTAAAAGGATTTCCTTTGAATTAAACCAAAACTGGCAAAAGAGGGACAAAGTTTCGAAAATTATACTTTAGTTCAATGATTGTGTGTCATGGTCATTATATGTTTTAATGCTGATTTTTCTTTCTAAAACATCAGTAAAAACGCCTGACAAACATGAATTCAAGAGGAGTGCAAAACAGTTTGATTACGAAACTTACAATTTTAATTTTTCCTGATTTAAATTTTTTTTAAATTATATTATTTACAAAAATTACACAGAAGGTTTTCGGCAAAAACATTATACCCTTGTCAAAGCATCTTAATAATATAACAAATCACTGGTTTCCACCCAGAATAAAATTAATTTACACTAACTTTTGCAGTCGTTCGAATTACAACCAACTAATTACGTCAACGCATACGATTTAATAAATTAAATAGTCCAGTTAAATGTTGGTTACTAACGTTGTCACTGTCAATGTACTTGAAATCAAAAGAGAAGCAGTAGCTTTCGTGATTGATTTTCAAATTACTGTCAACCCAAAATGGTGAGAACAATCAAACGCTATCAAGCAATCAAAAATCAAAAACTTAGTTTCTGTAAAAAATGTTTTGATCGCTTAGGCAGTGTTTGAACGTTCGATTACTTATCATTTTGTCTTGACAGTAATTTGAAAAACAAACATAACTTGTTTTCCTAAAACTTAAAATCTTTATATTGACAACTTTAGTAAACTGGTTTGCCCGCTTATCCAACATTTAACTGCACAGTTGAATTCGTTTGATCGCACGTGATGATGTAACTTGTTTAAACGTCCAGCATACTGTAATCAAATCAAATGTTTCATTATATAAGCTGCATTACGCCGAAGCGTGCAATGAGGACAGATCCTCTCGTGGCCAAGGACAGAAATGTTCGAGGCCAAGGACTGAGGACACAAATTTTCTGATTTATGTTGGGTAAATTTTCTATAATTGTTGAGCGCGAAACTGCTCAAGATAATACATTTCGTTAAGTTTTAGATGATAATTCGAAAATAATAGTTTTTTTTAAATAATAACGACTGCCATTTTGAAGTTTGACACGTTAGCAGCTGATGTTGATTTCGCATCGTAGCGGTATCGTAGTAATGAAGCAATGGCATTACCTGTAAATGGAAATATAGCCAGTACTTAAATAAGATGAGAGACGCGTCCTCCCAACGTTAGTTAGCGTCTTCCCATTGAGATTTGGCTTCCTCTAATGGAAAATTTAGCGTACCCCCATACAGGGATAGCGGGAAACACCTTTTTTTTCTAATTTGCTCGGTCTTCATTCGAATTTGGTGGTCAAATATCGCGCAAAAAAACATATATCGCACAATAAAACAAATATCGCCTAATAAAATCACAAACAAAAAAATTGTCAAATAAAACCTTTTTGCATTGGGCTTCATTTCAATTAAGCGGATAAAAATTGTAGTGCTTTGCAGTTTTACCGCCTGCACCAGAAGTATTAGCCGAAATAAAAACAACAATTTTCGACAATGCGTTTTGTGTGCTTATTCTCCGATTAGAGCTTTCACACAATGCCATTTAAAATAAGTTTTAGTATGGCTTGGCTTAGTTGGCTATCGTATTATATTATTTTTCAAGTAAAGAAAAGAAGCCACGAATTGACAGACTATCAGATATGTTGTTTTTTGTTTGGTTTTTTCTTTTTAACCAATCAAAAAAGAATGCTGTCCTCGAACCTAAGATAGGACATTTTCAAGGACTTGTAGGCTTTGAGGCGAAGGCCAAAACCAAGGACTTGAAAATGTGTGCTCGGGCCAAAGATGTCCTTGAGGACTCCACCTCTAAATTTGACCGTCCTGAGATTTGAACCTAAAACCTCCCGCTCCAGAGACGAACGCGTTTCCGCTCGACCAACTCGAGTCCATAAAAAAACATATTAAAACATATAATGACCATGACACTTAACCATTGAACTAAAGTATAATTTTCGAAACTTTGTCCCTCTTTTGCCAGTTTTGGTTTAATTCAAAGGAAATCCTTTTAGTCATGGCAAAAAACATTTAATGTTTGATTTTGTAAACATTCATACGAAATTTTGTTCTTGACAAAAAAGAAAGCAATATTGGAAAAATAGAAAATTTTATTTTCAGGGAGTTTGTTTGTGGGCCAACTTCCTTTTTATCTCTTAATTGCTTACATTTTTGCCAAGAACAAAACTCGCTAATTTATTCTAAATACTGCCTACTGTAGTTTCTTTTCCAACTAACTGAAAGAGTTGACGTCAAACGTGAAAAGTGCGAGGCTTTTGCTACAGGATAAACTGCTTCGCACCTAATTAACTCGACAAAACCGCAAAGTTTTTTGACTTGATCACTCTATTTTTGTATATGCGCTGTTTTTCTAAGTCACCACGACAGAAGCAAATAAAAGACATGTAGTTTTGTCGGCAAATTAATTATTTATATTTATTAGTGCTTATAAGCCAGCAATGAGTACTTAGGCAAGTTTTTTTTGCACTAAAAAAATTGAAAAAAATGCATATATTTATAACGAAAGTTGCAAAAAGTTGCATTTATTCACAAACATTTAAAACGACAGTGATTTACTCAAGCAATTTATTTACATATAATGCCAAATATTTGCCAACATTTCTCGGGGAGAAATGACGATCTTTTGCCAACAGTTTGCAAAGCATGCTAAAACTTCGCTCCACAGTGCACGAAGATGTAAGCCAACTGTTGCGTCATAGATAACAATGAGACGCAGGCATCCGTCACATAGCTCTTTGTTATGCAAATCAAAGACAATAGAACAGCACTGAACTAGTTTTATAGCATGATTTATAAATCACACTAACATTTTGCGCCATACTTAATAAAAATTCCAGTAAAAAGTTGCATGTAAAAAAGAAAAAAACTTGCAAAAAGTTGCAAAATGAAATTCCTAAAAACAGCTTAGAACATTTTATTATATAAATTCTTAGTATATAGAAAGCTGTTGGAAGCTGTAAAAAAAGTTGCAAAAATTTGCCCTTGTGAGTACGCTATTAATCCGGACTTTCTCTATCTTTGAAATTGCTCAGATTCTGGATTTTGCCCGTTCGGGATTTTGTCCAATGCGGGATTTTGTCCAATTCGGGATTTTGTCCAATTCGGGATTTTGTCCAATTCGGGATTTCGTCCATTCTGGATTTTGTCCATTCTGGATTTTGTCCATTCGGGATTGTGTCCAATTCGGGATTTTGTCCATTCGAGATTTTGTCCAATTCGGGATTTTGTCCATTCGGGATTGTGTCCAATTCGGGATTTTGTCCATTCGGGATTTTGTCCAATTCGGGATTTTGTCCATTCGGGATTTTGTCCAATTCGGGATTTTGTCCAATTCGGGATTTTGTCCAATTCGGGATTTTGTCCATTCGGGATTTTGTCCAATGCGGGATTTTGTCCGTTCTGGATTTTGTTCAGTTTGGGATTTTGTCCATTCGGGATTTTGTCCATTTGGGATTTTGTCCAATTCAGGATTTTGTTCAGTTCGGGATTTTGTCCAATTCGGGATTTTGTCCAATTCGGGATTTTGTCCATTCAGGATTTTGTCCAATTCGGGATTTTGTCCAATTCGGGATTTTGTCCAATTCGGGATTTTGTCCATTCGGGATTTTGTCCAATTCGGGATTTTGTACTTCAGGATTTTGTCCAATTCGGGATTTTATCCAATCGGGATTTTGTCCGTAAACGATCTTCCATATTTTGTTACTTCACCGGCTAAAAAACGCATTGTTTATGATGGGAGAGCAGAGTTTGATGGTGTTTGTGTAAATGAATTTATAGAAACTGGACCGGATTTATTAAATTCTTTGGCTGATATTTTGGCAAGATTTAGGCTAGGAAAGTTTGGCATGATGGCTGATTTGACAAAATGCTTCTTTCAAATTGGTTTACGCGAAGATCAACGCGATCTGTTCCGAATCTTGTGGTTTGATAATAACGACATAGGTCAAGGTAAAGTTGTGAAGTTTCGGTTCACCCGTCATCCGTGGGGGGTGAAAAGCAGTCCTTTTATTGCGAGCTTTGCAATTCAGAAGACTCTGGAGGACAATGCTACCGGAGCATCCGACCTAACCCGAGACACTATCCGCGAAAACATTTAGATGGATGACGTAATCTTTAGTGCTGATTGTTTGGACGACGCTAAAACTATTGCTCACGAGGCCATAGAGTTGTTTGACAGTCGTGATTTTAAGTTGGTTAAATGGAGTGCTAATCGCGATTCAGTTTCGATTTTGGCAGAGTTGGATAAAGAGATCTTGGTTTCTAACATGCGCCAACTTGATTTATTCTTGGATAACGGAAATGATTTACCTGATGCTAAAGCGCTTGGGTGTGTTTGGGAGACTGGAGAAGATCGTTTAAGGATGGTTAGCTCTTTGAAACCTTTGGATAAATACACTCGTTGATCAATGTTGAGCCAGTTGGGTAAGGCCTTTGATCCTCTTGGAATTTTTTCCCCTTTTTTGTTAAAGCAAGGTTGATTTTACAGCGCTTAGCCATTGAAAAGTATGGTTGAGATGATGCAGTACCGTTAACGAGTGGAAAGTTACAGAGTCTATCGTTAAAGAATAGAAAGCTTGATTTCAGTTGTTTGATACTTTGTTAGATGTATCTTTGGCTAGTTACTATTTTGAAGGATTTATTCCTGTGTCACCCAAGGATCACGTCATTTATCAGTTGCATAGCTTTTCGGATGCTTCGAGTTCTGCTTATGGATCTGTAGTGAATCTGCGAAGACTGGTAAACGGAGTTGCCTCGGTGTCAATTGTGTTTGGAAGAAGTAAAGTGGTTTTGAGGCATCAAGGGTCTTGGCCTATTGCCTGCAAAGAGTTGGTAGCCGCTCTGACTACGACAGAGTTGTCTAGACAGGCGTTTGAGGCATTAGGATTACCTGGGTGTAAAAGGTATTTTTGTTGCGATTCTCGTAACGTGTTGCAGTGGATAAAAAACAAGGATTTGCGCTTGGACAAATTTATTTCACGACGCGTGGAAAAAATCTTGTTGCTTTCTGAACCGACGGACTGGAAGTACAGCGCCACGAGTTTGAACCCTGCTGATGTCGCTTTTCATCCAAATGGTGTTAAAAAACCGGAGGCACGTAGGTTGTGGTATGAGGGACCAGACTTCTTGAAACAGAATGTGAATGAACCTGTGATTGATGGCCCTAGCGTTTCGGTAAAGCGAGTGGCGCGTGGCTAAGAATCTGAGGAGCTTTATTTTCTCGATAATAGCCAGTGCAACAAATTGATTGAAAGCTCCCTATCTCTCTATGTTTTGACCAAGCGGGTTGCGTATTTGGCTACGTTTGTTGATTACATTAAGTGTAAAGTGAAAAATCGTGAGTTTGTACCACCTCGATTAGATACTTGCGATCTAGACATGGCGTTAAACAAAATTGTTGGTTTTGTACAGAGAAAGTACTACGGTCAGGCGTTGAGTTTGATGAGAAGTGATTCATCTGAAAGTTTGACAGAGGCAATTAAAAAGTGTGGTCGGCAAAACTCTGGTCAACCTAAAAAATGGCTAAACGAATTACGTGCTTTGAACCGATTTCGGCCTTGTGTTGACAATGAGGGTTTAGTTCGTGTTGAAGGTCGGTTAAGCAATTCACCTGAGCTTACTGAGGACATGAAACACCCTCTCATTCTGCCATCTGAGTGTGCTCTAACTCGTTTAGTGGTGTTACAGTATCGTGTCAATAGTTATCACCTTGGTGTTCAGCACACCCTTTTATCTACTAGAAAGAAACTTTTGATTATAAATGGTAATGCTGCTGTTAAGCGTTATTTGAGTCTGTGTGG
Source organism: Trididemnum nubilum (assembly GCA_963965965.1). Taxonomy (NCBI): domain Eukaryota; kingdom Metazoa; phylum Chordata; class Ascidiacea; order Aplousobranchia; family Didemnidae; genus Trididemnum; species Trididemnum nubilum. The sequence continues at coordinate 22,706,626 of OZ014476.1, forward strand.
GCGATGCTCGTTAGTAAAGGCAAAACCAGTTAGGCAATTGATGGCTGACTTGCCTGTTGAGAGGACTACAGCCGGTCATAAGGCTTTTGCGGTGTGCGGTTTGGATTACTTTGGTCATGTGAAGTATGTAGAGGGGCGAAGCACCAAAAAAGCATGGGGTTTGCTGTTCACGTGCATGTCTTCGAGATCTGTTCACGTGGAAGTTTTCACCTCTCTCTCACTTAAGGACTTCCTGTTGGCCTTCAGTAGGTTTAATGACGTCCAGGGAAAAGTTGAGGTTATTTTTTTGGACAATAGTTCTTCTTTCCAGGTGGCATCCAAGGCACTCCCACACTTATTGAAATCTCCCGAGCTACGGAACTCATTGCGGGAAAAAGGCATATGATGGGAGTTCATACTCCCATACGCCCCGGCACAGAATGGAAGTTGGGAGTTGATGGTGAAACAAGTTAAACGTATTTTGTAGAGAACTTTAAAAACAGCTACTCACAAACCGAACATAATGGAGCTAATCACTTTTTGTAGCAATGCTGTCCGGGTGGTAAATGAGCGTCCACTCACGGTCTTGAGTGATGATCCTAGGGACTTTGCTGTTGTGACCCCGGCCTCACTTTTCACTTCGGCTTTTGACCCTTACACCCCTTTGGGGAGGGCGCATGATCGGGACCATTTAAGACGGGATTACAGATTCAATGTGGCCTTGGCCGATCGTTTTTGGAAAGACTGGGTGGCCTTGTATCTACCCACGTTGTAAGGGAGAAATAAATGGAGAGAGACCTCCAAAAACTTACAAATTGGGGACCTCGTTTTAGTGGGTGACTCTGCAAATATTTCCGAAAGGGAAAAGTATCGTGCACGAAGAGTGGGAGAGGTTTTCAACCAAATGCATAATGGAAATCCTATTGTTCGAAGAGCCAAAATTGCTGTGACAGAAAATGATTCTAAAACTGACTCTTACAAAGTGGAGCATATATACCGTGACATCTCAAGTATTGCACCTGTCTAGCAGGCTAATTCCAACAAATAAACAATTAAATTTACTTTAAAATCTATGAGATCTGATTGATTTTGAAACTTGATCACGTTTTGTATATACTTGTGTGACGTTTATTATTCTGCTGTTTTGTTGTGTTTTTTGTTTTGTGTGAATAATAATACGTGCATTTCTGTTTTCATGTACAATGTGAATCTTTTTTCAATCAAAAATGCATAGTAAGGCAAATTATTTTTTAACTCTGATTTTGTGTGTTATAAAATTGTATGAAATTAAGTACCTACTGAATTTCAAAGGGGCTGCTATGTTAAAATCATTTAAAATAATCTGCCCTGCTTTTCAACTAGTGACTGAAGACCCAACTTTAAATCTTTGTTTGTGCATTTGTGTCTGATTAATTATTGGATTTCACAATCTTGTGATTTAAATTGAAAAGATTATTTGTCATTGTCTAATCGGTTTTTAAGTTAAATTACTGAGTAATTATTATCCTTCGTTAAAAGATAAGCTGCTAATTAGCACATCTTCAAAGGCACAGCTTCAAAGACCTTCAAAGGCTAATTAGGCCGTATTTAGAATCGTTGTGTTAGAATGTTTTTTTCATGCATTATTAGTGTAGACTGGCAGCTGACAGCCTTTGTTTGTTAATTTCCGGCTCTTGATGCTAGAAAAAGGCGATGCCACGTGCTTTTATGACTTGGAACTATTTAAATGTGCTTGGAGCCTGAGAGCTCAGTAGTGACAAAAAATGAGTCAAGTGAACAGTGTCAGTTTTTGGTGAGACGTGTTAAATGCTGCTTAACTTGGGTATATTGCGTTTTGCGATGCCTTCTCTTCCCTTCCTCTTCATTCTTGTTTATGGTTTCGACTATTGACTGTGAGGGAATAGTCTTGTAGATTGGAAGAAAGGCCCTGGATTGGTTTTTACATCATATTTGAGACTACTTTGTTTTTCTGTATTTTTCCTTGTTCAATATAATAAAAAATTCCATTAAAAATCAGTAAATCAAGTGTTCAGCTGTCAGAAGGAGAATGGAATTGGGAGAGTTTGGCATAGCTCTTCTACACGTTATTGAAGTTGGCTATAATACTCCATATCGTTGCAGTGCAGAAAACACAAAACGGTTTTGATTGGCAAGTCTTAGCAGATCTTCAAATTTAAGAATTAAGCTTTAACGAGAAACGGTTTGGCAAACTGACATATATTGCTAGACCGGGTTAGAAAGACTTTATCGTCGTAACACAGTGGTAGGCATAGGTCTATAGCGTTGGTGTAAAATAAGCTAAGGTTTGGTTGTACTTTAATTTGTCAAACTGCTTTCCTAATTCTGTTTGGTGTGAGTTTGAGTTAAACCTGACTACTGCTTTTAATTTTTTGATCCAAACGGTACTGAGTATCGGTATATGCCAGCAGTCAACCAGCTTGCAAAGGCGATGGACATCAAGCTTATCTAAACAGCTATTAGCAATGTGGATTAACATAGTTAAAGCACACTGGCTTATTTCAGATAAGACTGAACAATCCGGGTACTGGTTAGTAGCCCATCAGTTTGACAATCACTGGATAGGTAAGAACTTATTCCAGTAAAAGCTTTCGTGCATACCAGCTCAGTAATTTTAAACATAGCCTACTAAAAATAAAGACAAAATATTTTGATTGTAATTTGCTCTTTGTTCAGAGTCCAGACTAAATTATAAGTGTTCTTAAAATTAAATTCCTATGCCAGCCATGTGTAGCCAATGATCATTGCAAAAAATACAGTTATCATAATTGCCAAAACTTGAAAATATCCCGTGTGCTTTGAAAACTAAATATGATTAATGCAGTAATTGCCATGGCATTGTCTGATGATATGTACTATTTGTTCATTGCGCATGAACACAAATGGCAAATTTGCTATTGATGGCTGTTGTGCAATGTGAGTAACAACCAGTGTTCATTAACTTGTAATGTTATGGAAGAAACAGTTTCAACTTAAAGACTTCGTTATTAATTTGCTGCCAGTGGCATTACTAACTTGCAGAAGTATTAATGTTCATGTACCGGTACCTCAGTTAATAGTGTCGGTCCTTTGTTTTACAAGCATGATTTGATTTTTAATTTTAGTTGAATAGGGCAATGACTCAAAAGTAACCAATTAATTTGTATTGTTAATTTATAAGATAGCTTCAGAACAATAACATTTAGTGAAATTTTCTTATATGTAGTGAATGCAGTTTTATGATGTTGTGCGTATTGCAAATTGTACATTGTGCTGGAAACTTAGATTTGGTTTTGCTTTAAAATAAGTCTATTGATATTCTTTGAGTAATGCAAAAAAATAGTGCTAGAGTATTAAAACTTACCGGTAGTATAAGTAACAACACAAAGCTAATCTTTATTAAGTTTGCATTATTACAAATGATACAAGATTATTATAAATCTTTTTGTTTTTATATGCTTTTTGTTTCTTCAGAACTTCAGAGATAAGTTGTATGTATTCTGTAATTGTGAGTCAACTCGATATGTATAAATAATGTAAGCATGCTTGAATCTAAAGAAACTTTATTTTTCAACCCTTTGGTGACAATGCTGAACTCTCGAAAGCCTTGAAGAAATGAGGTGAATCTAGTCATCGATGTTGATCCGCACAACACCAAATAAAAAAACCTGGCTGTGATAATGATTACTGCTGATCTTAACCGAAGATTTTGCAAATGGAAAAGCTTTGTTGGAAAATCTTGAATATACAATAGATGAATCAGAAGTGAATATTTGATGATTACTAAATAATAAAAGATCTTATTCTAAAAGAAGATGCTGTTACAATTGTTACATGTTGAGTCTCAACGTGTTAGTAACAAATTCTGGATAGACTTTTTGCTAATTTTGAGCTGTGTGTGTGACCTTAGATGGCCAACCTGATTTTACTTTGTGTATGATGCTGTCAAAAATGATTAAAATCTTTACAGCAGAATGAATACCATAAGTTCTTGTGCTACTGCTATTTAAAGAAAGACAATTTGTCACACCTTTTTCTCATATGATTGAAGTTTCTTGATTTGTAGTGTGGCTAACATCGTGGCATGCATTGAAGTGCCTCCTACACACTTCTTTTTTTGAAATAAAAACTTCAATGACTTAAAATTGTACTAATTTCACTCAACAAATTTGTCTCATAATCATAACATAAACATTATGGCAATGGTTCTTCTTCACAGCTCATACCACTACAGACATAATTGTGTTTCCAGACAATATATACGTTTTGGGTGGTATGAGCTGTGAATAACTGTACTAAACTGAAGAATCATTGACTTCAGGTTTATATTATTATCCTCATAAACCAGCTCAATCCTCATAAACTATTTTTAAACAATACTCGAAGCAACTGGTTTGGTTTTTTATACTCTGGAAATGAATCTATTTCTTTTTAATAAAATTGTGCGTCTGCTACACATACTGTAACTTTAAAACCAATTTGGCATTACTGTAATTACTGTACTATTCTAACCCATTCTAGTGCAATTATTAACTTTAATTTTTTCAATTACAGTAGCACTGGTACTTCGTTTAATGAAAAATTAAGTGAATAATGTAATGGTTTTAAGTTTGTCCATGCTCCAGACTCCATAGGCGAGTCAGAGTAAATATTGTATTATTTTATGAGTTTTACGAAGTGAAGATCTTGCTAATTTCTGTGCTCCACTTTGACTAACCAACAACTTTTAAGCCCGGTCTATTTACTGGGCATAAATCGTGAGCGTATCCTTAGTTTATTTTAACCAACTGGTAGTTTGTAGGCTGGTAAAGGCGATGCGCTGGGAGTATCTAATTTCTGTTTAAAATAAACAAAATTCGCTCTTATGCTGACGATTTTACGCACAGTTTAGACCGGGCCTAAGTAATAGAGCTTATTTTCCGGTATAAATGTAAGTTAAAATTGTAGTCTAAAGTTGCAAGTCTCACTGTGTTGGTGTAGTTTTCATGAAGAGATCTGGGGAGCGAAGCTTCCAGGAGTTGGTATGGCAATACGTTTGCACCAAACATGTTGGTCACTAGCTGCCACTCCGCTTGAAAGTAGACCCATTGTTAATTTCAACGAAAGCACCAATGCAGGAAAAAGTCTTAGTTTTGGGTTCCTTAGTTTGGGAAGACAAGGGTCATTCGGACAGTAAGAACGTGTTTTTTTCTCGGGAAAATGATAAACTTTTGAATCTAAATTCTACTTGAAAAGGAAGTTTTCAGCAGCTAAATAATTGACAAAATATTAACTAGTCATCTTAGAACCAGTAAGCACAATTGCAGACAAAATCATCCAGTGGAAGATATTTAATTATTAGAAAAAAGTAAAGAAGAATTTAGCCTAGTTTCAACCAGTTTCTACTACGCAAGCGTGATCAGCCATTTTTAATTCCTAATTATTACGTACATCACAAACTAATATGCCAAAAAAAAAATCAAAACATACCCAATGAGATATTGAGGAGTTTAGAAGACAAAATTACAAACAGAATAGTGACAAAAATTGAAGAAAATGGGTCCACAAACGTGAAAAAAGTTTTCGAACAAAATCCTAAAGGCGTTCATTCAGTTGATGAGCATATCCTCAGGCACGAAGTTGCACCGTTAAAAATCGACTGGTTATTCTTGGAATCAGAAATCGGGAACCTTAGTATAAAAACAGACCACATCCTAGGAAGTCCAAGCTACATAGCAAATAAATATGATGGTTTTTCGAAAAACTATAAGACACAACAAAAGCTGAACCAAAATTTATTTGACGATATTGATAACCTCAACAAATCAATGAAACAAATTGCTAAACAGCAAAATGAAACAGTGAAACAACTTGATGACCTAAAATAATAAAGACGAAGAGAAAATTTAGAAATCCATGGCATTCCATTTTCAAACCATGAAGATACTCATTAAATTGTGCAAAAAGTGGCTAGAGATCTCAGATCTACGTATTGAGTTTCCAAGAGCGATATTTCAACGTCACACCGACTTCACCTGGGCAAAGTAGCTAAAAAAGTCAACACCTTCCCATAATAATCAGATTCTCAAACTGAGATTAAAAGAAATGAAATTTTTAGAAACCATCACACAATCAAGCACGGCGCGTAATCCACTGACAAGGTTCTAAAGATTTCGCTCTTTGCGAAAACTTGACTAAATTTAGAAAATTTTTATTTAGCGAAGCTTATAAAATCAAGCAAGAACTGAACTATAACTATCTTTGGACTTGGCAAGGTCAAATTTTAATCCGCAAAAATGTTTCATCAAAAGTCTTCAAAACCTCGTCTCTTCTTATGAAGAACAATGTGCTGAGAAATTAATGATAAGCTATAGTCAGTATCCAGAGTTTTAGAGACACAATCAAACCTTTGATTAACAGCCTAACCTAAAACATATGGTTTCAGAATCGACTTTCCTCTTTTATTCCTTGTCAGTATAGCTAAGACTACAGGTATGAACATGAGCCTAGAAAGACAAAGAATCACAAATTAACCAGATATAACAGCCAGAAGACTAGTTAGACGACCTAGAACTAGATGGACCAATTACATTGAGTATCTTGGATGGAGTCGCTTGGTACTTTACCCAAGCGAAATGATGGATGAGATGGAAAACCATGAAGTTTGGGGGCATAATCTCGAGCTGCTGCCCCGCAACCCTCACGGAAAAGCGGGCAATGAAGAAAAATGAAGGTCTAGTTTTATTGCTACAAACGGATTAAAAGCGCTGTTGAAGGACACAAAAACGACTTAGGTTTTTTGATCTTCAATCAAAAAAATAACTGCCAAAAAGGAAATGTTTAATCCAAATTGACAATTTTATACCAATTTAGGTGTTGCACTGTTAAAATTGTAGTATGTGACGTAGCAAAATGACCATCCCAAGTGCCTTCTTAAGCCTTGCAGAAAGTAGCCCGTAACCTACTTTGGTAGTACGCCCAAACCTACAGCAATAAGTCGTTTAAGAAAGCGCTCAACGGTATTTTTTTGGTCTTCCATTGATTAGCTAATTTAGTTTTGCATTACACATGCTTTTCTTACACAGCAAATTAAAAAAAAACACTTTTACAGCTTTAGGCCTTAGGCTTGCGTTAAAAGTGAAGCTATGAGTGGTCACCATGTTTTCAAGGGTATGAATATCTTCGTGCTGAACAGTTGATAAAACAGCAGAATGGTCCATTGTTAAAACTTTTTTTGACGTTTCAAGAGTCAACATCCATGAGTAGAACATAAATACAGAAAAATTTACTTGAGTTCTTGCAGAGATGCTAGAAAAAAATTGCCGGCTTTCTATTAAAAAGATCTTTTCTGTAAAGGCGGTAAGCTGACTAGTGTACAGCTCAAAAAGCGGTTCTCACCAAAAAGGGTTGATTTTTTTGTGGAGTGTTTGGTTACAATTTTGTAATTGCAAGGGCACTGCTGAAGATGAAGGCGCCTTCAAAATAGAAAAAAATAGGGCACAACCTACAACACGTACAGACCCTTAACGAGGATTTGGCTAAGACGGAGGTAGAGTAGTTTGACCTCAAAGCAGAAAGTTGTCAGCAATGTTGCACAAATAGGGTCTGTGGGTGAAGATCCCAGCTGCTGGACTTTAATTTTTCAGAAAAAAAACATAGCTATTTTAAAACAATTTGGATGACATCTCAAACGCATGTAAAACCTTTTAAAGTGTAAAAACAAGCTACGGCTTCTGATCTTCGATTCTATTATATCCTTGCGCCATACAAAGTTCCTTGTTTTGAAAACTTTTGATGACGTCATTGCATGAAATTTGTGGTTTGGACCCCTCCCAATTAAAAATCCTGGCTATGCCCCACCCTCCGTGGTTACGCCACTGAACAAGTGATCGAAAATCTAAAATGCATTTTGTGTTAACTCTAGAAATAAAACCGGTAACAAAGTCATTTTCTTTTTTTTTAGTTTTCACACAGCCATTTGATTACTAATTGTCATTGTAGCAAGTGTTTTTTTTTAAGGTTAAGTTTGAGAAACCGCTAAACAATTCTGAAAGAACGCAATTTTTTACCTAAATTTATAACTGAAACTGCAGTCAACAACTGTTTCAATGAACGTTAATTGTTAGCAGATTAGAGTTCATAATAAAAACTTTTCAGTTTCAAACTCATTTAATGAAACCAATTCCATTGGGCCATCATTATCAGTTTCATCACCAGCTGCCAAATGTTGGAATTCCAACATCTTTAAAGCTCGTTCTGTTGCTTACTCACTTGCCTTTTTTTTTTGTTTTTTGCCACATCTGTAAACCGTAAACTAATCACGAAACTCCACGGTCTCGTTCCAATAACTCTTTAAAAAAGTTAACTAAACCCAGTTTGTACAAATGTACTAAATCTACTAAACACTCTATGTAAAAAGTAACTACATTCTCCAAATACTGACTAAAATAGTAAACGACTAAAATACCAGTATACTTTTCTTTATCAGCTTCCTAAAAGAGCTTATCAATTACTTGAACTAAAGCAAAGTAGTCTAGCCACTAGCTAACATAATCACTTTTAGTCAAGTTAAGAAACGAATGTCCAACTTGGCTTGATGGGAAGTCATACCAAGTTCCACATTAGTTCTCTGGCATTAATCTAGAGTAGACAGCGATTTAGTGAAAATGACTACAGTGAAAAAATAACAATTGACTTTTACAAAAATCGTTTGTGACAATTTCAAAACTCGCATTGTGATGATTTCCTTCCATTTTGCCGTTAATGTAAAGCACAACTATGACAGTTAGTTTATAAATATTTTTTCTTATTCTCCCAGAGCGTACTTAGCTTTGTTTACACTTTTGTAGAAGCAGATTTTGAGAGACGGCAGGACAATTTGAGAGACCGTTTCGGTTCCCCAAAACGCGTTACAAAAAACACTGATTGTAGCTTTTTAATTTTATTTGTGGCACACTTTTTGTATGCCAATTTAATAGCAAAAAATATTAAGCAAGCAATGTTACCAGCCGGTTCACTAAATTTAGGAACCGGTTCGAGCGAACCGGCTGAAAAGCACTACTGCTAAAAGAAACAGAGCTACTTCGCTTTTGCAAACATTATTTTCTGCACTGGCTTGTCAGCTGCTCCAAGATGACACTATCCTAGATAAAGGATTTTTCGGGACAACTGAACCGTGGCAAACGATTCAAATAATGTTCGGAACATCGAAATATCTTTAAACTTGTCTGGAGGTTACTACAGTATACTGGCGAAATAGTAATTGTATGGGTCACAGGTACGGAAAAAAAATTCAAATCTTCTGGAGAAAAAAATTTTTTCCTTAAACTGCATAAACCCAAAAATCCAACACTTTCTTGCCAATACTCAAACGGAAAAACCCAAAACTGACAAGAGGGAAGAAACGAACAGATTTCTTTGAAGCTTCCATGCATAAAAGAGACGAGCGGTCAAATACCAAAAGAAACTAATTCTTTTTTGAAAAAATAGGATTTCAAAGTTAAATTCATTTTAATCAACAAAACGTTCAATTTAAAGCGTCTTTTTACCTTCAAAAAGCGCCAAAATAAGTCACATCGCTTTAGTATTGTTTATCATATCACATGTAGTTGTAAAACTATGGATGTAGTCAGATTTCCTGGAATTTGATTACTTGGCTAAAAAATCACGAACCTACTTCGCCAAATAGGCAAGACACCGATGTTAGACTTGATAGATAACACTTGATAGATAACCACGATCATAAAATTGACTTCAACGAAACAGAAGCAATCACCCAAACCAATCACTGGCGAAAATTATTGATCACCGAAACATTACTCATTCGAAAGCACAATCCCAATTTAAATGTTGGCAGAACATCTATACCACTGTATTTGCTTAACGCATGTAATATGAACGTAATATGAATAATTTTCTCCTCCTGTTGATCTATTTGATGCTTTAAATGTGTTGGATCTGCATTTTTTTGCCATTTGTTACTTTTGACGATGTGAGAAGTAGTTTCAGAAAACGTCAAGGTATGTTTCCAATCAGGCGCGTAGTCAGAAATTTGCAATGGGGGGGCTATTTTGGGGTCTGGGGTCGGAGCCCCCAGATACCAGAGGCCAATGGGGGTCTGAGGGCAAAGCCCCCAGCCGCCAAAGACTGGGAGTCTGGGGGCAAAGCTCCCAGCCGCCGGAGGCACGGGCGTCTAGAGGTGGAGCCCCCAGCGCTCGAAAATTTTGCATTTTTTGAAAAAATAACTTAATTTTTGGGCTATTGTAATAAAAAATATTGCTTTTAAAACGTGGCATAGAAATTGGCAGCACAACATGATTCAACTGGTTGCATTAATGGGCTATGTTGGAGGTGGCTAATGATAACATTGTAGTTCTCTTGTTTACATGCTGGTAAATCATAAAATCCTATTATTCAATAAAACTTACATGGAGTAATCTATCTCGTCTATATTTTGGAAAGAAAAAAAAATTTTTTGGGGGGAGGCTAATGAAAAGATATTTTGAAAGAAGTGATTGGTAATTAGCTAACACTGAATAGCCCCCTCCTACTTATTCCTGAGTTTATAATATATTTGTTGATAAAGTTTATGTTTGACGTTTCTATACTAGCAATGAAATTTGATTGTTTATTTTTGGGCATTTTTCAAAGTTTTCATTATTTTGTGACTTTAATTTTTGACAAAGTAGCCCCCCCCCCCAAATACATGTTTAAAAAGATACTTTAAATCACTTTTTAGTCCATTCCAGCGCAAAAAAACAGTCTCAGAAGAGCTAAAAACGTGGTATTTTCCTTATTTTGCATTTTTGTTGGCAGGCCAATGGGGGGGCTATAGCCCACCTTCTCCGCCCCCCCTAGCTACGCTAGTGTTTCCAATTGTTTTGGATTTGTGCTTTACATTAAAGAGTCAAATATTGAAATTCGACTTTCAACACGAAGAACGCTTCAGAGAATAGTTGCTTTCAATTACTTTTTGGAAACGGTTATTCATTAATCATGTTTTTAAATTCACCAAAAAAACGGAGTTTGATTTGACTTGGTTGAGAGTTTAATGTAACATTACACTCGCCTGAACATTATTGCAATAACTCGCTTAAAATATTGCAATGACAAAATGCCTCATAATGAAAAAACAAAAAAACAAAATAAGTTTAGCAAAACGGCTACAAAGTTAAACATTTTAGAAAGGTTTAGTGCGAGGTTTGGAATCTCAAATTGAGAGATATCAACGTGTTTCGACACAGTCTTATGTTATCTTCACGGTGTTAGATTCAAAAACTTGAGCAATACACTAAAAGAATTTAATGCAATACGCGCTGAGCTATCGCGGCGCGTTTCAACCTTGCTCAAGGGTCTCACCAGGTGACAATAACACAACATATACATCACTTAAACAAATTATACACATTGTGCGTTTGAGTTAAAATTCAGGCAAAAAAATATTCCAGTATATGCATGTGTTCAGTCTATGTACAATTCCGTGACGACAAACACTTATAACAATACATGGAAAAGTACTGGGAGAGCTCTAGTTGAATGTCATTTAATACTTAAATGTAATTTACATCGAAGTAAACCTTTCTAAAATAAGTTTAGTTTACCTTTAAAATATATCGACATGATTCTTCTTTCAGAAATTCGTCTGTTAAAATCAACGCAATTTTTCTGTTCACATCTATACAACGGTGGAGCGTGTCGATCTAAACCATTATTATGAAGATAAATACGAGTAAATAAATAACTAGATTCGAGCTTGCAATGAAGCAGCCCAGTAAACAACCGACGCATGTTCAATAATGAGATGTTCCGAAAAACTTTTTGTTTTCCTGTTAAGAAAGCAATTTAAAAAATTTTTCTTCTGCTGCACCCAGGGGGTGGTGGAATATCAAACAGTATCAAAATATATCAATCAACCACATAAATAGTGACTGATTCTAATAAAAAAAACATTATGCTGTGCTAGCTTAAGCCATTTAATAATCAATTGTTGGGGGCACAGTTCCCAAAGGGTGGCCCCCAAAACCTTTAGCATCTTAAATATCCACTAAAGAGATAAAACCGGTTTTATTGAACAAATCAAAAATACTTGAGGAATTAAAGAGGTGCCCCAAATATTTCTCCCCAATTCCCCTTATTCTCGAAAATACATTTTAATCAATTTGACTCCGTACCAATTTATGAACAAGTTTGAGGGAATGCAAAATTTGAATATGACTTTTAGTAAATTTGATTTCATTTTGGCTTTCGCAATAGCTTTTCGGACAGAATTCTTCAATTGCGATCTCTGTATAGTTTGGTATGCGGTGAGCAGGATTCTTAAAGACCAACGCAAATTTTGCGTTTGCGTTTTTTTAGGATACTATCAACAAGAAATGCTATCAACAGTAAGGAATTTTGTTTGTGCATTATCCTAAAAAAACACAAGCACGAAACTTGCGTTTGTCTTTAAAAGATCTTGCTTACCACAAAACCACAAACCACTCCAGACAGAGACGGCAACTAAAAAACTCTGTTTGAAAAGCTTATTGCGAAAGCTAAAATGAAATCGACTCTACTGAAAGTCATTTTCAAATTCTGTACCAATTTGTAACATCACACAGGCATGAGTTTTCAAAATTTTCTCGCTGACTAAGGAACGCGATGTTCGATGAGGAAGGTAATAGGATTCTGCTTTAGACAGTGATTCAGATTCAAACTAATTTCCTAATGGCATTATACGAATGAAATAGTTGTTCTAAGTTAGACTAGCTTGGCTAATGTTTTCAGTCTATGAATGATATAACATTAGAAGCCAAAAACGATCATTCTGTAGATCAATACTGGCAGCCTAGGTCTGCCAGTACCAATAGCAGTATCCAAATTTGTCCTATCTGTAATCAGAAATTAGCGCAATAATACATTTGGCCTAATTTAATCCCCTAGCTTACTAACTACAGTAGTAACAGTAAGTAGCCTAACCAAATCTGAAACCTTGGCTATTGCTATTGGTATCTGCAGACCTAGGCTACCAGTACCAATCTCCAGTATGATCGTTTTTGGCTTCAAGTTTTATACCATTTACGGGCTAAAAGCATCAGCAAAACTGGTCTAACTTTGCTACAAAAAACTATATCACTTGTATAATGCCACCAATGAATTTAGGTTGAATTAAAATTGCTGTCTAAAGCAGAATCCTATTGCCTTCTTCATCGAACATCGCGTTCCTTAGTCAGCGGGAAATTTTTGCAAACTCATGCCTGTGTGATGTTACAAATTGGTACTGGATCAAACGGATTAAATTTTTGTACTCGCAAATAAGGGGAATCTAGGAGAAATATTTGGGGCGCCGCTAAATTTTCTTAAGGAGTTCCCATTTCTTCAATAAAACCGATTTCGAGCAGTATCTCCTTAACATTTAAAATATTTGCTCTCTAGCTAAAAGAAATATTGCTCGATATCTATTTTAGTGAAGATCTGCGAACTACTTTAAGGTTACATTTAAAAGGTGCTCCCAAATCTTTTTCACTATTCCTTTCATTCGTGAAAATACGATTTAATCCGTTTGACTCCGCACCATTGTCTACCCTGCAGTTCGCATTTTTATGACATCACGAAAGACCTACAACGTAGATTAATACAGGTCAGTAGCGTAGCCAGGGGGGAGGCGGGGGGCTATAGCCCCCCCATTGGCATGTCGACCAAAATGCAGAATGGGGAAAAACACTACGTTTTTAGCACTTTTGAGATTGTTTTATGACTGGCGTGGACTAAATAGTGATTAAAACATCTTTTGAAGCATATGCTCAGGGGGGGGGGGGCTAATTTGTCAAAAATAAAACCAACAAATAAATGAAAACTTTGAAAAATGGTCAAAAACAAACAATTAAATTTGATCGCAAGTGTAAAAATGCTGAACATAGGTGTCATTAACAAATATACTATAAACTAAGGAATAGGGAGGGGAAAGGGTATTCAGTATTAATTAATTACCAATCATTTCTCTCAAATCTCTTTGCATTAGCCCCCCCCCAATTATTTTTCTCTATAACCTGTATACGAAATGAATTACTCCATGTGAGTTTTATTGAACTATTCGATTTTATAATTTACCAGCATCTAAACAAGATAACTAACATTTTACCATTAGCCACCTCCCAAATAGCCCATTTATGCCACCAGTTTAATCTTGTTTGCACTGCCAGTTTCTAAGCCACGTTTTAAAAGCATTGTTTTTTAATCAAAATAGTCCTAAAATGAAGTTGTTTTTGCAAAAAAATGCAAAATTTTCGAGCGCTGGGGGCTTTTTCCCCAAGCCCCCAGCCTCCGGCGGCTGGGGGCTCCGCCCCCACACCCCAAAACAGCTCCCCCTCATTGCGAATTTCTGGCTACGCGCCTGGTACAGGTGACCTAAGTCTACCACTACCAGTAGCAGTAGCCAAGTTTTCAGATTTGATTAAGCTAGTTCAGTTCTTTTTTTTGTCACTTAAATAATGAACGATAATAAAAGGTAAAAAAAATAGAAAAAAGCATGCAGTGACGAGGAGATGAGAAAGATCAGAGTTGCATCAATTAGGGTTGCATGGTCGCCGAGTCTGCAACCTGCAAAAAAAAAACGAGGGAGAACACCCGAAAACACGTAGAAAAACGAGAAAAAAAGACAAAACAATATTTTACGATAGAACGAACAGAAGCTAAATGTAAATGGGTCTGCAGATACACAGAAATTAGTTGTAAGCCGGGTTGAATCCATTTATTTTGTTTTTATTTTTAAATTTAAATTCAAATTCATTGACTTTAAAAAAATTAAATTCAAATCAAGTTCATTAACTGTGAAAAACCTAAATTCAAATTTATTGACTTTGCAGAAATTGAATTCAAATTTGTTGACTTTGCAAAAGTTGAATTCAAATTCATCAAAAGCTCGTTAGCGAATGCAAATTCAAAATTCAAAGTCAATCCAACCCTAGCTGTAAGTGCAAGGTGAGTTTAGTTAGAAGCTCAATAAATGAAGGAAATTTTAATTCAAGCACAACATGGATTTGGATAATAGCTATAACAATTCGAAATACTCTTTTACAAGTAACAATTAAGAAAGAAAGAATGAACTGCATTATTGCAATCTTGGCAAAATCTGTACAATGCTTGTCAGAGGTAAAGTTCTTGAGGACGTCCTCGAGGACACATTCTAAAGTCCTTGGCCTCGAAGGTCAAGTCCTTGGCCTCGAAGCCTCAAGTCCTAATATTGCCCTGTCTTCAGCTCCAGGACAGCGCTCTTTTTTGAATCGTTAAAATTTTGTAGATGGCTTGAAAAAAATTTTGAAGACCTTTTTTTGGAAATGGCCTGAAAAAAAATTTTGAAGACCTTTTTTTTGAGAGCAGTTGCGCCTCTGTCCTTGGTTCTCTGCCTCGAGCATTCCTGTCCTTGGCTTCGAAAGGGTGTTCCCTCAGAAGGGCTGTCCTTGGCTTTGGCCTCGAGCTTTGTGTCCTCAACTCCATCTCTGATGTTTGTAATATGATTTATACCCAATTAATCCAACCGTTACGTACAAAATTCAGAAGTTACATTGCAGATTTGGAACATAAACTTTTTCACAAGTGTGAGGTAGCACTTCTCTAACATATCTACTTTCCCAATAGGCTAGTGTTTCATCAGCATCTAAACTCATGCACAGCCTATCCTGAAAGCCCATCCAAACCTTCAAACCACACACGAAGGCAATTTCTGCACTTGCTATCGTACCCTCTTCCCAGACTATTCTGATCGAAGTCTGACAACAAGATCACCAGAAAGAGGATTCTCGGTCAGTATCGCACTGGCACTGCATTTAGCTCAACCGCATTGCGGTAGCACCACTAAGCATGGACATCATATATGACATCACATTTGCAATTTACCACATAATTACGCTATATGCATATTTCAAACTTGTTTGTTATCAGTGCGATACTGGTCGAGAATCTTCTTTCTGGTGATCTTGTCAGACTTTGATCAGAGTAATCTGAGAAGAGGGTGCGATGGCAAGTGCAGAAATTGCCCTCGTGTGTGGTTTGAAGGTTTGGGTAGGCTTCTAGGATAGGCTATGTGTGAATTCAGATGCTGATGAAACACTAGCCTAATGGGAAAGCAGATATGTGAGGTAAGTGCTACCTCATAGTTGTGAAAAACCATAGGTGGGCACAAGTCCGTTAATCGTTAATCCGTTAATAACGAAGCTAACTTTTTCTTGAACTCGTTTATCCGTTAAAAAGTTTTTTCATGTTAACTGACTAAATTAACTTCCGTTAAGCTCTGTTAACGGACTAAAGTAACTTCCGTTAAGTTCTGTGAACTTCCGTTGAGGTCTTTATCGTTAATATCTTGCACCATTCATTGATCGTACCGGTATAAACCAGTTTTCATTGGTAACACTTGTTGCGAATTAGCACGAGTTTTATAGAAGAAAGCGAAGAAAGGAGCTCTTTTTTGTGGCAAATAATAACCTGCAGCCTCAGAGGTCTATTAATTATCGCTGTTCGCAATTTCCAAAGATTTTCCGATCGTAACTTCGTTAGTGCATTTGAACTTATTTTTATCTTGAAATTAGATTAAACTGTAAAATGTTACTTCCAAAGCACAAAAAGACCACCTTAGCAATAAATATTTCCTTACAATCTGCTCAACAGCGTCAATACGTGTTCTAGAAGCGAGCTAATAAAACGAAATGTAAATTACACGCAAAATGTTAACGAATTAACGGACTTTATTAACTTCCGTTAATTAAAGCTGAAAATAACGGATTAACGCTAACGGAGGTGTGAAGTTTGTTAACGGACTAGTAGTTAACGAAGCTAACGTTTTGCATTAACTTGCCCACCTTTGTGAAAAACATTACATACAACTTTGAGAATTTAGAAAAAAAAAGGCTAAAATTTTGGATAAAGTTTTATGTTTGCATGAGGAGTAGCTCTTTTTTTGATTGAATCGGCCAAGTTATTCCAAATTTTAACTCCAGAAGTTTTGACTGATTGTTGAGTTTTAGAAAATTTAATCCGTTGCAAGCAGTACTTAAATTGTAGGGGATACGGGGGGTACGCGTCCCCCCATCGAGATTTAGGCGTCCCCCCATCGAGATTTGAGTGCTGGTTTATGGGAGGAAAAAGTTACTGTTTTTGGCCGGAAAAACCATTTAAATTTCTGATTTCGGCCAGAAAAAGCCTTCGGATTTCGGCGAAGACCTTTTTTTATTTTATTTTTTTATTTTGGAGATCACCTGATTTTCACTGAAAATTCGCCTCAATCCAATTCAGAAATAATGAAAATTTGGGTCAAGTTCGTTTATGGAGAACACTCCCAAAAAATCCTGGCTACGTGCTTGTTCTTCACTAAGGTTCAGTCAACGCTGAAAAAGCGTTCCCCCATGCAAAATTTTACAATTTCAAGTACTGGTTGCAAGTAATAAATTTCAGACACTGCAGCTCCGGTCGATACGAGTGGATTGAAGAAACCGTCGTAAATTCAAGTTCCTTATTACCTGTAACAGGAAGTTTGCTTGAATGGACCTTGATCATAAATTTTGCTAATTCTAATTTATAAATTTCATTAATTCGTAAAAATTGAAGTTTTTGATACAGAGGAAGTAATCTGGTTTTTCGACAAAACATTTGCACAATATTTTTACAATGTGGTTTTGTCTAAGGTGTAGTTTATGGATGCAGAATTACGAAGCTTTTCCTCAGCTAATGATTACTCATTTCAAGTGACAGACAGACAAACAGAGACATTTAGTTTGCTACAAAAGTGCAACTTTGAGTAATTAATTTACCTTTGACAACAAGTGAATAAATATAAACACTTAGCAACCAGGAGTCTGGATGGGAGTTTTCAGTTATCGAGTCAACTAACTTTTGTTGGCATATGCAATTGGCTAAATTAAGAGTTGTAGTTTGTGAAGTCACTGTTTTATATCCAAATAAATTACAAGTTATGCAAATTTTTGCAAGCTTTAGTTATTCTATGATGTTTTTCACGTATTGACGGCAGTTCTTTTTGAATTTTACAAAGAAAAGAGTTTTTATGTTTTTTGGTAAAGATTTCCAGATTTTAACCCCTTTGAATTTTATTAAATTTTGATCAGATTTCTTTTTAAATAGGGGGAGATAGAGTTTGTCGTCATTCACAATTCTCAAGCGGTGTCTACTAATATTAGTCACAGATTTGCAGTAATCATCAAATGTCGCAAGCTGTAGATGCACACAGTAATACATAAATTCGGCCACTTCGTACAAGTGAATTTGGTTAATATTGAGAAAATCATACTTTTCATACTCTGGTTTTATTCTTTGTTTTTAAGTTGCCAATTATCAATAACTCCAAGACATTTGTTTTACAGTACTTGAAGTCTTTTTAGAAGGAAGTTTGATGTAGAGCCCCATACAATGATTCCATAGCATAAATGAGGGAAAACTAATAAGTAGTAGATCCAGACCAATGTATGTTTTGGGGCAAAATGTTGAAGCCGAAATAGAATTTCCAATGCAGTTGATATTTTATCCTCAATTTTGTTAATTTGATTTGTAAACGACAAAGTTGAATCGATTTCTATGCCCAGATATTTGGCCGTTGAAGTGATACTAATCGGGATATTGTTGATAGCCAAGTTAATAGACTTAGGATTTATTTTACGATGAGAAATTAGCAAAGCTTGAGTTTTATAAGGATTAAGAGCTAAACGATTTGAAGTCATCCACTCGCATACGTGAAATAATTCACTGTTACAGTATCGTACCAAACCATCAAGACTAGTATCCATAATCAAAAGACCAGATCATTTATAAAAATCAAGAAAATCATTGGTCCTAGGATCGATTCATGGGGGACTCCGCAAGCAACTAACCTAGTCGAAGAAATCGATCCAGAAATATCAACAAATTGCGTGCGATTTGAAACATAACTTTGAAGTAGATCATTGGCCACCCCACAAATACCGTAATGATTCAACTTGTTTAGTAAAATGCATAGGTGGGCACGTTAATGCAAAACATTAGCTTCGTTAACTACTAGTCCGTTAACAAACTTCACACCTCCGTTAGCGTTAATCCGTTATTTTCAGCTTTAATTAACGGAAGTTAATAAAGTCCGTTAATTCGTTAACATTTTGCGTGTAATTTACATTTCGTTTTATTCACTCGCTTCTAGAACACGTATTGACGCTGTTGAGCAGATTGTAAGGAAATATTTATTGCTAAGGTGGTCTTTTTGTGTTTTGGAAGTAACATTATACAGTCTAATCTAATTTCAAGATAAAAATAAGTTCAAATGCACTAACGAAGTTGCGATCGGAAAATCTTTGGAAACTTTGAACAGCAATAATTAATAGACCTATAATGAGGCTGCAGGTTATTATTTGCCACAAAAAAGAGCTCCTTTCTTCGCTTTCTTCTATAAAACTCGTGCTAATTCGCAAAAAGTGTTACCAGTGAAAACTGGTTTATACCGGTACGATCAATGAATGGTGCAAGATATTAACGATAAAGACCTCAACGGAAGTTCACAGAACTTAACGGAAGTTAATTTAGTCCGTTAACATGAAAAAAAATATTAACGGATTAACGAGTTCAAGAAAAAGTTAGCTTCGTTATTAACGGATTAAAGATTAACGGACTTGTGCCCACCTATGGTAAAATGTGATGATTTAGAGTATCAAAAGCGTTTCAAATCTTTAAAGTATGTTTTTGCAGCTGAGATTATCATAAGATTGAAAAACTATGTCATTTATAGCTTGTATGGTTGAATGATTTTTTTGAAAGAAAAATTGTCGGTCGACTGTAAAGTATGTTATTCTTTTGGCAAAACTTCAGTCGCCTATTTTGAATTACCTTTTCTAAAATTTTGGAGAAACAGGTAAGTGACGATGTTGAGCGGTAGTTAGTAACTTCGTTTTTGGATTTTGCCTTTGGATTGGAACAACTCGAGCAATTTTAAGACTACTGGGAAAAATTCCAAATTCAAATGCAAAGGAAGATAAAAAGCACAGGTATGGCGATAATACAGAAGCTAGTTTACGAACAAAAAATGAAGAAATTTCATCCGCCCTAGTTGATTTTTTTTGTTTTTAGATTAGCTATTATGATATAAATTTCATAAGGAGTTGGTGGGTCTAGATAAATGGAGGGCAGTACGGGTCTGGTTAAGTAGGTTTTACAATGAAATTCGCTGACGGTTTAGTCAAGATTTGTTGAACATTGTCAGCAACGCCACAGAAAAATTCGTTAAATGCTTCTGTTTTAGTATTAGGATCTTGAATTTCTTGATTGTTAATATTGAGCAAAGTAAAAGAGTAGTTATCCTTAGATTTCGAAGTATATACGAGCTCCATAATAATTTTTCAGGTTTTCAATTGATCATATTTGCAATCTTCGAATTGTTTAAAATAATGCATTCTTTTTGCGGCTTTTTTAACCCTTGTCAGGCATTAATATAATTTTTGCACGTAAAAATATTGAGGGATGTACCATTTGGGTAAGCATTTTTGTACAGTTTTTGTTTCTTTTTAACCCTATTTGTACCGTGGAGGGGGCAAATTTGCCCCCCTTTTCAGTTATTTTAATATAGCTCCTAAACGAAACAAAATTTTTGCGTAGATGAACCCTGACTTTGAATCAAATTTAATAACACACACTTTCAGAAAGTTTGGGGTTAGTCAGACAACCGGAAGTGACGTCATTTTTGCCTTTGTCAGAGGCACCTAAGGAGTTTTATGCAGTTTTGAGCACGATGCATGCTTATCAGTGCGCATAGTCATTGTCAATGTACTGCGTATTCATTGTCAATGCTAATCTTCAGCTGGAATAAAACATTTTATTTACTGATAAATGCATTGCATCATTATTACGTCATTGATGACGTCATAATTCAAAACTATAGCTTTTTCTGCTGTTTCTCGAAATAAACTGCATTTGCGTAAAAAAATATTCATTGTCATCAGCTGTTGAATGATAAAATGATAGTAATACTGTAGTATTCTATAATTTTGTGAAATATACTACATTTCAGTCACGAAAAATCACAAACAATAATCAACACCACATATTGAAGATGACGTCATCATTTGCGGTAACTTTATCAGAGATGTCTTTGAAATAACAAAAGTCCAAACCAAAACTAATATTTCGCAACATTTAGGCAAATTTGCATGCTGTTATATGGATTTACTGGTTTTGATGACGTCATCATGATTTTCGTGACGTCACAATCTCAAAAGATTTATTTTTAAAAATTTAACAAAAAATAGCTTCAACAAGCAAAAAATCTTACTTCTACCACTTACCAATTGGTTTTTAGATAGGAGGCAAACTTGCCCCCCCGGTATAAATAGGGTGTAAAAAAAGCCCGGTAGATATAGGGTTAATTGAAATCTACATTCTCTTTGAAATCCATGGTTTAAGAGCTAATTTGGATTTTCTTCTGGATAGTTTGGTGTCAGGCACAAGTTTATCAATCTTAGTTTTGATTATTGCGATGTTTCAAAACTTTTATTATAGTTTGCCCGAGTAATACAATTGCTATTTAAGAAAAAGGTAGACAAGGACGACTCAACATTATTGGCTAGGATTTCCTTATCGTAATTTCTAAAATCCCTGCGGTAACAATTTTTAGAGGTTTGTTTTTTTGGAAAGTTGGAAAAAATTGCATATATAGGAAAATGAGCTCTGATGTCATATCGAACTACTCCAGGAGTAATACTTGAGTTTAACGAATTTGTGAGTATGTGGTCGATTAACGTTGCATAACTTTTGGTCACACGAGTAGGTACATTCATAATATGAAAGAAGGAATTAGAAGTTAACATGTTATTGCAGGCGGTGACACCGGAATCAGAGTACAAAAGGTTATTGTTGAAATCACCTAGAACAGCGCAATTGAACTGAAGTTGGTTGATAAGCTACAACGTTTCCTCGAGACGTTCAAGAAAAAAGATTTTGTTTGCATCTGGGTGTTTATAAAGAACTCCAACTACAAATTTTTTGTTGCCCACTTTCAGTGAGGGAAATAAATTTTCACAACCGCCCACTTGGAACTGGTAATCAGTTTCTAATTTGGCATCTACGTCTTTGCTCACAAAAATGGCCCCACCCTCTGCATTAGTTGGAGAATTAGCGTGAAAGAAATTGTAGTCAGAAATGGAAACAATACAGCTGAAAACATCTTTCAGTTTAGCTTTTCTAATACAGATAACATCAAGATGAATCGAGCGTTGATGCATTAATTCTTTTGGACTATCTAAATGCTTCTAAACAGACCAAATATTTGAGTGAAACAAAAAAAGATTATTGTTATTAGAAATCAAATAAGATACCTTGTCAATGTTATGATCAGGCTTGGAAAAATTATAATTGTAATTGACAAAATTGTAATTAATTACACGACTTTGCTCTAATTGTAATTGTAATTGAAAATTTTCAAAAGTTGATGATTGTAATTGTAATTGAAAATTTTTCTTCTTATTTTCAAATACAATTTATTACTCAATTATTCACTAAGATAGATAAAAACAAAATTTGTTTGAATAATATCGCTTTTCCTTCGGTTACAAATCGATATCGATATTTTCTACCGGTTGCAATCACATCTGACGTAACAAACCGAACATCGAAGTAGGTTAGGGATAATTAGAGTTAGTTTTAGAGATAGAGTTAATCATATTCATAACCTAAACTTAGCACCTACTCTAATCGTAATTAGTAATAACTCTAAGCCAAAAAATAGGTAAACATAGAATTGGCCGATGACATAAGATGTGACTATAACCAATGGTAACTAACCATTGTAACCAGTACTTAAATTGCAAAACTTTGCATGGGGGAACGCTTTTGCAGCCTTGACCAAACGCATTCGGAATGTGAAAGTACTTTAGTGGAAATTATGTCTTTCCGTCCTCGAAATCGAGTGAAGACCAAAAAAAAGGTCTTTACCAAAAATTGAAGAGTTTTTGTCCACGAAATTAAGTGAAGACAAAAAAAAATCTTCACCGCAACTTGGGACTAAATTTGGCGGGAATTTGTGGGATTTATTCGTGCTCACAGGTCCTTTTTCGTCTTATCAACCAGCGCTCAAATCTCAATGGGGGAGGCTAAATCTCGATGGGGGACGCTAACTCTTGATGTCGAGACGCGTCCCCCCTACATTTTAAGTACTGATTGTAACCATAGGTGTAGCCAGGATTTGTGATTGGGGGTGGCCCAAACTACAAACAACATGCAATGACGTCATCATAAATTTTCAAAAGAGGAACTTTTTGCAGGGAAAAGATATCGTAGAATGAAAGATCCAAAGCCTTGCCTGTTATTGGCAATTAACCAGGATTTTGCTGAAGGGAGAAGGCTTAAACTACTAATTAAAAGGTACAATTGTCTAACTTGGGAGATGTGTTGAGTAAGCTAATGTAACTCAAACGTATCACAGACAAGAGTCTGGGGGTGCAGCCCCCAGCCGCCGGTGGTTTTAGAGGTCTGGGGACGATTTTTTGAATTTTTTTGAAATAAAAAGCTATTTTAAATTTTAATTCCATTGGATCACATTTCGCTCGTGTTCAGAGCCATTTGGAAGAACTAGATTTTAACATTTAAAAGCCAATCGAAAAAATTAAATTGTTCATTCCTCCTTTTACTTGCAATTTAAGTCCAAAACACGTCAAAAATCTTGCAATTTGTTGTTGAATTTTAATTGTAAGCGATTTATTTCCCCGATAGGGGGAAGTAAGGAACATTGCCTCGTGCAATATTTTATCAGTAAATAATAATCCACTTGAAGAATTTTCTTTACAGACTTTTGTTTTGTCATGAAATTAACCAGTCATAGGAATACATGTACGGTCAGAGGGCCCAGAACCCCTCAATTCAAATTCAACATTTTATTCAATGAGCATTTCTCCTAGCTAATTTTTTTAAAGCATTTTGTGCGTAAAAACTGGCAAGGTGGAGACGAATTGTTATTGAAAAAATGGTACATTAGATGGTTACGCTTACTAACCATGTAATTTCCGGGCCGGATTTACATTGCACAGGGCCCCTGGTACTATGGGGATTTTGGCAACGTCTTCCTGCCAAATATAGGTGAAGACCAAAAAAAAGTCTTACCATCTGAGCACGGGGCCCTGACACTGTGCCATATGGTAAATCCGGCCCTGGTTATTGCATTACGTTCATAAAAAGGTAAATGAGGGCCTGAGGTAGCATTTTTCGGGACAAAACCTCTTATTAATTTCACTCGGGTTATACTATACATTTTAGTTGGTTGGCAAAATCGAATTCATGGGACCCGGGTCTCCTGGTCATCAATATTATTGGTAATTAGTGTTGTAAGCGTGTACTGTTGTACGCAAAGATGCTAAAAGAAACTGTAAATGAAGAAACAAGACTTTTTTGTCACATTTTTATCTTTGGTGGCATTTTGATTGGGGGGACCGCGGCCCCCCGCACCTGACTACGCTTATGATTGTAACTTCAATGCTATTTATGATGTTAAGATTTTGTGTGTTTTTTTGCTTGTTTGCCCTTGTGTGTATGTCAAAGCGACCCTAATGGTTCTATTTCGTATTATCATGCTAAATATGTAATATTGTTGGTAAAAGTTAAAATTGTGTTAATGAGTAGTTGTAACTTGAAGTTGTAACGTACACAATTTCAACTTTTTTGCAACTTTTAATTATGTTAAAACTTTTTTTTTTGCAAAAATAATTGTGGTATGATACCATGGTTTAGCTAAAACCATAATGTTGCTGGAAGCGATATGAATTTAATAACATACTTGACAACTACTTACAAACAAAATTATGTATTGCAAAAATTAAAGTTAAACAAAAATTGGTGAAAGAACAAGGATAGACAGAAATGGGGGTTTAATAGATCTGGTATAGAAATACAAAACAAATCCACAGCGTTGACATAAGCAAAATTCGAGACTTTGTATGTAAGTAAATTGATCGCAAGGTTTTGAGAATCTTTTCATTGTAATTGTAATTGAAATTGTAATTGAATTACAATTACTTGAAATTGAATAATTGTAATTGTAATTGAAAATTTTAGTTTGTAATTGTAAGTGTAATTAAAGCAAAAACAAGTAATTTTTCCAACCCTGGTTAAGATACTGACAGGGTTTAACGTTTTCTAATTAAAACCGTTGGACTTTGTTAGCTATGTCTTACAGATTAACATTTTGAAAGGTTGAGTAATCATTTCGACTCATGATGATGCACACGCAACTAAAATACACACGCACCAAAATCACATTTAAGTCAGTTTGTTCGCGTTTGATTCGTTTTGAGTTTCGATAACTGGTGCAGTATTATTCTTCTTTACTATAATTTTGCCATTTGCAGTCCAAAAATACTTGTAGTTGTTGGAATTGGCAGCTCGTTTGGTTGACCAAAGCAGATTCTTTCGATAATGAGTTAAATTTTCATTTACGAACAGTTTAGTCTTTTCTGATACTGGAAAGTCTTTATTGTTTTTTGCTTCTTTTCTCCTCAAATATATTGCGTTTCTAATACCTTTGTTAGTGAATTGTGCAATTATAGTTGGTGGCAGCGTTAAGCCATCGCTTAGTTTGCATCGCTTTGGTGGCAAACAATGCGCAATTGATATGTCACTGAAGTTGGCATCGACGTTTAGCTTTTTAGCTATATTTGCAACAATGTTGGCAACATTTTCGTCCTTCTGCTTTGGAATGCCCTCAAACTCCAAGTCAAGCCTGCACCCATATTGTTCCAAGTCGTCAATTTTGTGAAACTCGTCTTGCTTGTTTGTCTCAATTTCGTCACGTTTAAGGTTTAGTTGATCAGCAGATCTTTCACTTTGTTAGCTTGATTTAAGCCTTTTGCTGTTCTTTTCCGTTAGGTCATAGCATTCTGCGGATAAGAACTCATGACTTTTCTTTAGGTCAGTAATGTTGTGTTTAACACTATCTAGCTCAATTGAATAGCCATTCGCAAAGGATTGAAAAGCATCTTCAACCATCTTTTCAATTTCAGGCCTGGTGTTATTCAAAATTTTGCTAACAATTTGTTGAGAATGCGCACTAATTTCAGTTTCAAACTTTTCTTTGCAGCCATACTCATTGATTTTGACTACTATTGCACGCTTTTTTCTGAAATTGTGCGTTTGTCGCAGCAAAAACAAAACACGAGTAAGATTGGAAGTGAGAATACATTCAACTGTTGTACACCGGCACCAGTGCAATGAGAGGGAGATATTTACTTAATTTACAGGAAGCACCAGCAACTAGTTTCGTTTCTATATTTTGAAAGTGTCTACACCAGTTAAGTTTGTTTTCACGCAATCCCTGCCATCAATTTCACAACCATTTGTCAGTATCAGTAACGAAGTACCATTCTTTGCTTTGGTGAAAAACAAAAAATTGTTTTTTGCTGTATTCAAAAAGAGATAATCAATTTTTAACCAGTCGTTAATTTTGCATAGCTCTTGATTCAGACTTTCTTCGAAAAAAACAGTATTTTTGTGAGATAAGGTCAGGACACTGTCATTGGCGTATAATGGTGCTTTAAAATTTGAACAATATGCTAGGTCATTATTGTATATCAAAAATAATATAGAGCCTAATACACTGCTCTGCGGAACATCTATGTTAATGTAAGGGGGGAAAACGAGAAACCATTGCAACAAACCTTTTGTTTATGATTCGTACGATATGACTTGATTGATGATTTAGCAAAACCTCTGATACCACACTCTTCTAGTTTTTGTAAGAGAATTTTGTGATTTGCCGTCTCAAAATCTTGGGCTAAATTCGTGAAAACGGCACAAACATTAAAATTATTGTCAAATTTATTGATAATATGTTCCTATAGATAAGTTATTGCCAAGTTTGTAGAATAGCTTTGTCGAAATCCAAATTGAGTCGGTATAAATAAATTATATTTATTTCAAAAATTAAAGAATCTTTGGTGACCGAGTGAATATAATTTAATATATTTCGTCCTTGTGTAATATGATATGCAGTATCCGGTTATTGGCACATATTGTTTATTGCTATGGGTGGTATTGCACAATAAACGGATATCGCGAGACAAAAAAATTTAATTAGTATTGTCTTGTTCTTTGTTTCGCTCGCTGTGTATATATTGCTGCTTTGCTTTATGTCGCCATTCATCTATTCTGCTTGTTAGTAAATACACCTTGAGACTCAAAGCACACGAACTCAATTCAAATCTTCTTTTTATAACAGTTTCGAGGACTTTAATAAGCACTGGCATTACAAATATGGGACGATATTTTTTGGCTCTGATTATGAACTACTTGTGTGGAAAAGAGTAACCTTTGTAATTTTCTAGACATCAGGATATAGACTATTATCTAAGCAGTTGTTAAAAATTTTCCTCTGGTAAGGTGCTCATGAATATTTTGCAGCAATAATTACATAGCTTTGTTGTTATTTCATCGATAGGGGGTGCTTCATTCGGATTTAAAAAACTGATTATCTCCAAAATGTCTTTTTTACTAGTAGGTTCTAAATAAACCGAGTTTTGAATTGGTGTCCAAGAAACGACTGTGACAGTGAGCCCGAAGAAGCAACATTTACAGATTTGGCCATTTTGTGACCAATATTGCAGAAATGTTCATTCAACTCTTTGCACACAGAACGTGGATTGCATGTTATTTTTCCGTTTACGTTCAACTCTGAGGGCAAGGAGTTTAAATTACGTTTGTTTTTTCGTAAAAATTTGTTAACCACTTTCCAGTTTCCACGTTATAGACGTACCTTTATTTTTTTTTCTATTAAGTTTTGACAATATGTTGCTTTTGCAGCGTCTTTACTGTGAGTTAAATTATTTCCAAAAACTTTATAGTTTCTAAGGTCATTCTCATCTTTAGATCTTTTAAACTAGGCAAAAAGTTTATTCTGATATTTGACGGATTTCAAGATTTTACGAGTAATCCAGGGTTTTTTAGCTTGCTGATTTTGCTTTTTTGATTATCTAACGTTTAGAAAAATATTATCCGTCATCGTAACCAACAATTGATTAACTCCTTTAAATTTATGCCATTACTTTCACTCTCGATATGGGTCTTTAAATTCTCTACAAATATTTCACACTGTTGAGGTATAATTTTTCTTATTAGAGGTCTAAAAGTTTGTTTTTGACGAGGATTATACTATAGTTGCATTATGGTTGGAAAATGATCGGTAATATCATGTTATATCACAGCAATAGTAGCCACGCCACATTATTTCTCATCATTAGGGCATCATTATCACTTATCATCATTATCATCATTTTTGTTGCATTAAAAAATTGAAAAAGTTGCATTTATTTTTAACAAAAGTTTCAAAAAGTTGCATTTATTCACAAACATTATAACCAACAGTGATTTACTCAAGCGATTTATTTGCATATTATGCCAAGTATATGCAAACATTACTTGGGGAGAAATGGCGATCTTTTGCCAACAGTTTGCAAAGCATGCTAAAACTTCGCTCCACAGTGCACGAAGTTGTAAGCCAACTGTTGCGTCATAAATTACATTTAGACGCAGATAATCCGTCACATAGCTTTTTGTTATGCAAATTAAAGACAATAGAACTGCACTGAAATAGTTTTATAGCATATTTTTTAAATCACACTAACTTTTTGCGTCATTCTTAATGAAAATTGCAGTAAAAAGTTGCATGCAAAAAAGAAAACAGTTGCAATATAAAATTCCTAAAAACAGCTCAGAACATTGTACTACATAAATTCCAAGTACTTAGAAAGCTGTTGGAAGCTTTAAAAAAAGTTGCAAAAGTTGCAAAAACTTGCCCTAATCATCATGTAGCTGTCATCATAAATATGATCTGTGATAGATTATCTGGTAGGAGCAATTCTAGTTGGCCAAATGATTAGTTGCTCACAATCAAGGCCTGTTATGTTGTCGGCATAATTTTTGACTGTAGAAGAAAAACTATAGCAAGCATAATTGATCTTTTAGTGTTACATACGCTTCTCGCTTTCATCATTTCATCATCATCATTTCATGTTGGATCCGGTATTGTCCCCGTCGATGGAGTTGGCCGGATTTCGTATGGTCAATGTCTTTACCACGCCTCCCCATTTTGTTCGATTACATGCATCCTCTTTCACCAGTCCATTTTTCTTCATCTTATACTTTACTTGGTTTTTCCACGTTTTTTTGGTCTTCTTCTTCCTCTACCACCGCTCACTTCAAATTTCAAAGCCTTCACTATCACATTTTTATCTTCTTTCCTCAAAACATGACCATACCACCGCATACTACTTGCTTTGGCCATCCTATTTAAAGACTCATTTATGCCCAACATGCCCATCAACTCCTCGCTGTTTCTTCGATCTAACAGCTTTACACCACACATCGCTCGAATCATAGCTCTTTCTGTTCTTCTCAAAATTGCCATCTCTTTTTCTCTCAAGCACCATGCTTCACTTCCATGCAACATAGCTGATCTTACACAACTTTTGTAAACCTTTCCTGTCATTTTCAATGAAAACTTTCTGCCTTTAAGTATTTCGCTGCATTCCCTGAACTTTATTTAACCAATTCTTGATCTAGCTGTTACCGCTGTTTCGTACCAATCGGTTGCATTCAATCTTCCACCTAGATAAGTGAACTTGCTTACAGTTTCACACCATCACAAAGTTTTTCATCTGCTCCCTTGAAGTTTTTTACCACACTTCTACATTTCTTGCACACAAAATTTTTATTCAAATAAACCGCAACTTTCTTCTTATCCGTGCATCTTGTGTGAACTCACTTTCCACATGCTATACATAATACCGAGTTAGACATAACTCTTGTTCCACACACGCCACAAAGATCAATCACATCCCACTCACCATCAACTTAGTCTTTCCAAGATTGACTCTCATCCCTTTGCTTTCAAATGCCTCTCTCCATCATCAAAGTTCTCCCTCAATTCTTCCTCAGTTTCCCCATTAGGACCAAATCGTCTGCATAAAGATTTTGCTTCATCCAACGTTTCCTTGCATTTTCTGTTACTTCATCTATCACCATTGCAAACAACAAAGGCGACAACACAGATCCTTGGTGTACACCAACTTTCACAAAAAAATTCTTTCGACAAGCCCGATCCAACTCTAACTTTCGTTTCTGCTCCTTCATAAAGACTCATCACCGCCTTGACCAGGATTTCAGACAAACCTTTCTTTCTCATAGCCCATTCCTTCACTCGTCTTGGTACTCTGTCAAATGCCTTATCCAAATCAACAAAACGCATGCACATTCTTTTGTCTTTCGCTCGATGTTCTTCTTGCAACCTTCGTACTAAGAATAAGGCATCCGTTGTTCTCTTTGCAGGCATGAAACCAAACTGCGCTTCATCAAAATCAACTAATGCTCGTATTCTTCTCTCCAGCACTCTTCCAATAACCTTCATGCCATGTTCCAGCAACTTTACTCCTCTATACGAACCACAGTTCGTCACGTCTCCTTTTCCCTTAAAAATTCGCACCACAACGCTGATTTTCCATTCATTCGGGATTCCCTTTCCATCCAAAACTCGTTGGCAAAGCTGAAACATCACTTCCTCAGCAATTCTGCCGCCTGTAACAATTATCTCCGTTGTTAGCTTAGAGAGCCTCGCAGCCTTTCCCTGTTTTATTTTCCTGATGGCTTCTCTCACTTGCTTGCAAGAAACTTTCTCTACTGGCCCCTCAACCATAGCAGCTTCCACCTTGTGGTCCCAAGCATTTTCCTCATTCATAATTCTCTCCATATGTTCTTCCATATTTTACATCGATCTTCTCGACTAAAACTAATTCTTCCATCTCTACTCTTAATCCATTTTTTCGCCTTCAACATCTTTTTCATCTCTTTTAATAAAAATTTAACGAATTTGACAATCTTGTTTGGTTTTTCACGTAATTCTTCCATTTCCTTTTCAGTTTCCGTCTTCATTGCTTTAGCAATCACTTTCTTAGTTTGATTTCTCATTTTCCTATAGGATATTTTGTGTTCTTTCAACCCAGTTTTGCAAAACATTTTGAATGCTTCCTTGCTGTAGCATTCCTCACTTCTTCATTTCACCAGCATTTATTTCCTCCATTCTTTCTGACTTTCTTCTTCCCGCATAGCTCATCACATGTCGTCAGGATTCCATCTCTAAAAGATTCCCACAAATTTGTTGTTTCAACATCAACTAACTCTTCAACTCTTCTTTCAAATTTTCTTGCATTTCCCTTTCTTTTAATTTCCAGACCATGCGGCTTTACTCTTGATTATTTCTTGACAACTTTATTCAGTTTTCTTTTATCCACATCAGCAACTAGCAGTCGATGTTGCAATTCCCATAGAATTACCTCTACGTGTTTCAAAAATTTTGTGTTTTCTTTACTAACTAAAATAAAATCAATTTTAGATTCATTATTGCCGGATTTAAACGTTATTTTTTTTTGTCCGTCTTCTTAAACCACGTGTTTGCCACACATAATTCTTTTTCGTCACAAAACTTAAGTAGCATTCTTCCTTCCGCATTTTATTACCTATTCCATTTCCTCCATGAACACCCTCAAAGCCTTCTATCTCTTCACCAACATGTTCATTAAAATCTCCCAGTCCGAATACCGCTTCACTAGGATTCTGTAGCTCGTATTCGCCTGCCAATTCGTCATGGAACCGGTGCTTCTCTTCAAGTGGCCTCCCTGCTTGTGGTCCATACGCTGATATTGCTCATATCACTTGCTTTCCAAACGCTAACACTACCACCATAACTCTGTCACTTTTTCTGCGGCCATCTACCACCTTCTCACATAGCTCTTTTTTTACCAAATTTCAACCCCTGCGATACCAGAGCTGTTTCCAGACTACCACAATTTATTCCTTTGTCCAAAAACTCCGAGAAATCGAGTATCTTTGTTCTTCCACCTCACTTCTTGTAAGCCACATACATCTGCTTTCCTCTTCCTCAACTCTTCACATATCTCCACACCTCTTCGACAAAGACTTCCCACGTTCCAACTTTCAAGTCTAATAGGAGAATGTTGCTGATTTTTCAAACGAGCCTCTTTGCCTAAAGCTCGAGCTCTCTAGGTTGCAGATTGACGATCAGTGGTAACCCTGGAGTGAATACTCAACCGACAGAACGATTCAGCCTGCCCAAGGGGCCGACTCTCTTCTGCGCTCTTATCTTTTGGTTGTTTATTTTTCATTGGACCATACATTTTTGGAGCAAAATTTCTACGGAGAGCATGCCCTTGCTTACCACCAATCTCACTTTTAAGGCATTAGTGGTCTCGAGACTCAAGTCTCTCGCACAGTTTTCTAACGTGGTACAAAACTATACTGACATAGTCTAGCCGACCAACCGAGGCCGTTACTGTGTGGTGGGACTAGGACCCATATGTCAGCAATTGGTATTTGCAGCAAGACCAGAGTATTGAGGCTTCAAATTTCACTACAGGAGCGGCTGCCCAAAGTACAAAGGTACTACTTGTCTGCATACCTACCACTCTGCACATACCTACCACACTGCACATACCTACCACACTGTACATACCTACCACACTGTACATACCTACCACACCGTTGCCCGAACCTGCCTACCACATCGTTAGCAAAACTAAAATAAGCAAGAAGCGTTAGTGACACTAAAAGATCACAAGGACAACTTTGTCACCCACCCCAAACGCAACCTCATCAATCCAGCCAAATCCGAAATAGAAAAAATTAGATTAGCACTACTCTACATAATTAGCACTACTCTACGTAAGAAAACCAAGCAATTAGCACTACTCTACGTAAGAAACAATTAGCACTACTCTACAAAAGAAAACCAAGCTGAACCAAAGGCATAGCACTTGTTCAGTAATCGCATGGTTTCCAAATATCCCAAGAAAAACACTTTGCTAAGCAAGCATAATTGGTGTTAAAATCTCCCTCAATTACAAATTTTTTGAACATTTTCAGTTTAGACATAGTATTTTCCAAAGTTAATAAAAATTCTCTTTTTTTTAAGGGGTTGTTGATATATATTACTTATGACTAGAGAGGAACTGCTGTCAAGAATTTCCTCTAACCAGACATATTCACAGCCGTTTAAATTCATGTGCAAGTCAACAAGTTTGCAGCAGTTTATGGAGTCTACAAAATAGATTTTTGCTTCACTGGCCATTTGATTTAAAATTAAAATAAAAAAAAATTTATTCAGGAAGGCTAGCAAGATTCATATTAATATTGTTAGTAAGGGTTTCACTTATGCAGATAGCAACGGGCTTCTTAACAAATTTATTTAAAAAATCTTCAAGCTTAGATAAGGTTTTGGTGAGGCTCACCATATTTAATTGACAGATGGTCAGATTTGCATTAGGCTGTGAAAAAGCGGGATTTATATTGCTGATCCCATCAAACAGCTGACACCTAAAAGCTTATCTTGATTGCCCCAGGGGCAATGCTGATTTACATTATAATGCATTGTTAAGGTATTCATACATCAGTCATGAATAATAAAGTAAAAAGATACATTACTGTTCGAGTTTGTTTATATCCCATTCAGTTTGAATAACAGCACCAGCAGAATTTTCGTTTTTACGAACATATATCTTTCCATTGACTGTCCATACAAAAATCATTGTCTAAAGATTTAGTACGCTCTTTAGTTTTCCATAAAAGCCGTTTTCGTTTTTGGGTTAGATTTCCGTTTTTGTACAAATCCTTCATTCCTGGGTCAGGAAAGTCTTCCCAAGGAACTCCTCTTGCAGCAGTGCGTTTACTATAGATGAGATTGCGTAAGTTCCGATTCATAAATTTCGCAATAAAAGCGGGCGGTTCACTGAGCTTTGAATAACGTTTGGGACGCAGTCTGCGAACAGTCGAGATGTCGTTTTTAGTAACATGAACGCCTATAAGTTAATTAATTTTAACTACTAATTCTACTACCTTTTCATTTTCAATCATGGGTACACCTTTAAATTCAAGATTTTGTTGTCGTCTGTACTGATCTATTGCGTATAATTTGATAGATTTTGCATATGACTTCTTTTCAATGTCATTCGAGTTTGCATGCAGTTTGTCGAGTTTGTTTGTCTGGGTTTCGTTGCAAAAGCTCTAGTGCTCAATAGAAACGATTTATCATTTCGTGCTGTTAAAGAAAGTTGCTTAATTCCCAGTGTTAGTTAAATTTGTTCTGGTTTAATCTTTTTTAGTGTTAGTTCTTTCGTATTTTGTTGCGATGCTAATATGGAGAAATTATTTTTATAAGAACCGCTTTCTTTTATTTTTGTACGCACCTTTACATTTATCTGAATGACATAGCCCATCTTAACAATGAATTTTTTCGTAGCCTTGCTTTGAATTTTTTTCGTTAGTTGTTCTACTGCAGCAATGTGTGGGATCGTTTTTCAGTTTGCTTTTTTTGCTATCAGAAGTTGATGGCGATTTGCTATCACTACTGATAGCAGTGCTCTGATGAAGCTAGTTGATTTTAACTGGCGAAACGTTAGCAATAAAGTTAGTCTTGTGAGTAGCACCTGAGTGATTTCTCAAAGCAATAAACTTAGTCTTTTGAGTTGCACTTGAGTGATATCTCAAAGCTAGCTTAAAACACCAGAAGAACTTCAAAAACTTCTTAACCTTCAAATTGTTATAATCAGTTTTTAGTTTGTCATAATCAGTACAAAGAAACTCGTGTTTCAGTTTCAATACATTAAATTCGATTGTTTGCTCATTTTTCATTTTTACAAGTTCATCATACAGACTCTTGGCTTCTGGTTAGTTCGGGAACTTCAGCTCGTAGTGCTGCATTTCATCTTTAAACTTAGCTTGATAGTCCTTGAAAGCCTTTTCACACATTTTTTTCAAGTCTGTTCTCAGCATTTCAGCAACTCTGTTTGCACAAATTTGAACAAGCTTATCGTTTTCTACAACACTGCTTTTTGACCTGTTACTCGGCATTACTGACGACTTGTGAAAGTTTAATTTGTAAAAAGCAACAAAAACAGGTCCTTACTGCTCGAACTTTGTTTCTATGCCACATCTAAAAGCGTTAATTTTTATCAAAATAAGCCTAAAATTAAGTTACTTTTGCACAAAAATTACAAAACTTTAGAACTCTGGGGGTTCCGCCCCTGACCTCCGAGACAGTCTCTCTACTGAGAAAGTTCCCCTACTACGCCCCTGGCACGTGTTCTAATATTGCCAAAAGCGATCAAAAAGAAAAAATTATTTTTTCTTTAATTTTAAC
This sequence comes from Trididemnum nubilum, assembly GCA_963965965.1. Classification (NCBI taxonomy): domain Eukaryota; kingdom Metazoa; phylum Chordata; class Ascidiacea; order Aplousobranchia; family Didemnidae; genus Trididemnum; species Trididemnum nubilum. The sequence goes on from OZ014476.1 coordinate 22,741,763, forward strand.
AGAATAGAAATTCTCTGTTAAGGCTTCCACAATCATGAATGTAAATGCGTTTAGGATCTAAACTAATCCGTAAATTCAAAATGCGTAAAGCTATTGTTCTTCATAATTTCTTCATATTTGTTTTATTTCGTTCCATTCAAAACAATAAACAAAATCTCATGGACACCCATAAATGTAATTAAACAAAACAGGAAGCTGCGAAGGACTTCTCGGTCTTCGAGTCAAGCAGCCACCCAGAAATTAGTCATTTCAAACTGTTGGGTGTGTCGGTTTTTCATGTAGATTTGAATACGTTGTGTATAGATTAAACTTGAGCTTTTATCAATTTTAATTAATTTAGAATTGTGATTTATTTGTTATTTAACAATAAATATTTTTTGTATTTTAATTTAAATTGATCGATTGTTAGTTTTTTAATTCATATGGTACCTAGTACCAAATTTTTGCTCCTTGATACTTAGAAATTTTTTGCAATTTTCGTGTTCTGTACCTTGGTACATACATCTTACGTTCAGATAAAGCGAGGCGCGTAGTTCGTGTATGTATCACTCTAACAGGAGTGAAGTGACAATTTAGGCGGTTTGGTAGCTTTTTCAATGAGTTTTTGTGCATTAATTTTGCTACTTCATAAACATACAAGCCTTTCAGTTTTAAAATTTGTTATCGGTGATAAAATGGTGCAACGTGGTCATGTTGCTGTCTACCTGAAACTATTTCAACAGCTTTATTTTGAAGAATAATAATCAGTCTTTTCAAATGATTATCGTAAGTGTTACCCCAGACTACAATGCCATGTATTAAGTGAGAGTGAACCATACTATAATACAATTTACGAAGAGCTGTAAACGGCAAAATGTTCCGCAATTTAGAGAATATACTTACAGATCTTGAAATTTTTGATGTCAACTTGGTGATATCTTCTGCAAAGTTTAATTTTTGACCAATAGTAATTTCCAAATATTTTACTGATTTAATGGCGGAAACTGGATTACTGTTAAAAAGTATTTCGATCGTTGGGAGAGAATTGGTGATTTTGAGGGGCAATATTAAGGCTGAAGATTTTTTGGGTTAACAGTTATTTTGTTGGCACTCGACCATTCTAATCATAGGAGTAGCCAGGGCGGGCCCATGGGGCCCAGGTCTCCCCCAATCAAACTGCCACCAATGATAAAAATATGACAAAAAGCCTTGTTTTTTCAGTTTTAGTTTCTTTTTATAACATCTTCGCGTAAACAGTACAGGCGTACAACAGTAATCAACAATAATATTCACAACCAGGAGGCCCGAGCCCCCTCAATTCAATTTTGCCAACCAATTTAAATGTATAACCAGGGTGAAATTAATGGCTTTGTCTTAAACGTTGCTACCCCAGGCCCTCATCTAACCTTTTTATGAACGTAATACAATAATTAGTATAATATGAGCATTTGTAGTCATTATTTTATGTTCTTGTTCGCCAAATAAATTAACCGAATCACCAGGGACAGATTTACCACATGGCACAGTGCCATGGGCCCAGCACTCAGAGGGTAAAACTTTTTTTGGCCTTCACCTATATTTGGCAGAAAGATGCTGCAAAAATTCCCAAAGTACCAGGGGCCCAGCGCATAATATATCTGGCCTGCGAATAAGATATTTAGTTGGCGTACCCATTTTTCAATAATCCTTTAATGCCCTATTTAGCCAATTGGTACACCTGTTTTTCAGCTCACCTAGCGTCCTCCCTCCAAAAAAAAAACATTTTGTACTTTGTAAAAGTAACTGACGTTATTATGCACATTGTTTAAAGAGAAGAAACTGGCAACTCTTTTCTTTCTCCCACAATGCTCTGCGGAGGTAGGCGTGTTCATCTGAGCTAAAATTTTCTAAAAAATGTTAATTTTGAAGTTTTTACACAATTTTTCTAAAACCAAAAAGATAGCTTTATTATTATTTTTTTGTATAAAAATGTGAATGATTGATTGTATTTATAATACGGGTTTGTAAAATGCCCAAAAAGTCATGTAAAAACCGAAAAAAAAATGAACGACAAGTAAAAAATGAACAAAAAGTTACCTTAGCTGTCCAGTGTTGCCAACTGGCAACAACAATTATTTTACGATATAAATACGACATAAACATGAACGTGATGAAAATGTGTTGAAACGAGCCTTATCAATCAGAAAATGTAAACAAAAAATTTTCAAAACGCTTCTGTGTCCGGGCATTAAAGGGATAACAATTCACATCCACCTCGCTAGTTTTTACGCCAAAACCTACTTTTGAAAAAAAAATAGCTAGGAGAAATGCTCATTGAACAAATTACTGAATTGAATTGAAGGGACCTGGGCCCCCTGACCGTACATGTACTCCTACAACTGGTTAATTTCATGACAAACAAAAATCTCCAAGGCAAGTTTTCGAGTTGATTATTATTTACTGCTAAAATCTTGCAGGAGGCAGTGCATCTTATTTCCCCCTACTTGGGCCATCAGCTTACAAAATTTAACATCGAAATGCGAGATTTTAAACGTGTTTTTAATTTAAAGTGCAAGTAAAAGCAGGATTGAGCAATTTAAAGTTTTTCGTCGGCTTTCAAATGTTAAAAATCAGGTTCTTTCAAACGGCTCTGAACATGTGTGAAGTGTGATCCAATAACTTTAAAATAGCTTTTTTTTCCAAAAAGTTACCAAGAATCGCATTACAAAGGATCGCATAGCGGATCTCATACCCCGTCTGTGATGCGTTTCAGTTACACTAAACTCTCAACACTTTTCCCAAGTTAGACATTTGCACTTTTTCACTTTTGGTTTAAACTATCTTTTTTTAGCAAATTCCTGATTAAGTGCCACACTAGGCTGCAGCTTCTGATCTGCCATTCTACGATATCTTTGCCCCATAAAGTTCCTCGTTTTGAAAATTTCTGATGACGTCATTACATGTGATTTGATGACGACAGTAGTTTGGGCCCTCTCCAATCAAAAATCCTGGCTACGCCTATGTTCTAATACATTCCGTAACTCGTGATTTATATTATCACGCAAAATTGATGGATTGGCAACGTGGATTACAAGACTCGTATCATCAGTAAATAATCTGGGGGTGTGTTAAGGCATTAGATATGTCATTTATATATATCAAAAACAATAAGGGGTCTAAGTTACTGCTTTGGGGCACTCCAAATTGATTGGTGACTATTTCCGATTGCATCTCTTGATGGGCAAGATATTGCTGTCTTCCAAGTAAAAAAGAGCTTCTAAGTATGTGGGCTACTCCTCGGATACTATATTATTCAAGTTTACTTAACAATGAGATATGGCAAATACTATTGAAAGTTTTTTGGAAATCTAATAGTATTACGCAATAAAATTGCTATCATTGATTTGGTCGTAAGAGTTGGTTAGAACATCCAAAATAGCATGGGTTACAGACATATTGTTTTGAAAACCGTATTGAGACTCAATCAGTACAGAATGCTTTTGAAAAAAATTTGTTAGTCGCTTGTGAATTACCTTTTCAAAGATTTTTGAAAAACAGGTTAAAATTGATATGGGGCGGTAGTTGGTTAAGTTATTAGTTTTTCCAGACTTAAACAAAGGAATTGCTCTTCCATTTCACAACTGTGCAGAAATATTCCAATACAAAAGGCATTGTCAAAAAAAAAACATCTTGAGGACGCAAGATTACGGGAAACCACACGCAAAAAATAAGACGATATACTATCATGACCCGCTGATTTACGTAAATTTAGCAAATTGATTACATTTATTACCTTGTTTATTCTTGGTGGTTCCATGTAAATTGTAGAACTTATTTTATTTCGAAGAAATCGTTTATACGTTATAGAATCACTAAATTTATCAGTTAATTTTTTTCCAATTGTTGAAAAAAGATGTTGAATTCTCACAACATTATTTGCTGATCGGTTACTTTTCTACCGTCAGATCAATAGCAGAAGGTAAAGCAGAAGGTTTCGTTGAATTACTTGGGAGTAAAAAGCGCAGTATCTCCCACGTTTTTCGCGAGTTGTCTGTATTTGCTTCTAATTCTTTTGCGTAATATTGTTTTTTGGCGATCGATTCAATTTTGATCAATTTATTTGAATACTTCTTGTACTCTTGTTTCATTGTTTCATTACCTGAAATATACTGTGCTTTATGCATTATATTTTTGCGACAAATCATGGCGTAAATATCTTTAGTACTCCACCGTTTGCGTTTAAGTTTTCGCTTTTTGCGTGATAATCGTTTAAGAAGGCCGTGGTTCTCAATTGCGCGAAAACGAAACAAACGCATCGAATGTAGCATCAAAGTTGAATTCAGTCATCTCGTCAATTCCACGTAAGAACTTGTTAATCGATCTATCCATTTCTTCACAGGGCCTGCGAGAGGGGGTTCAGGGGGTACATCGTACCCGGGCCCGGGCCTAGGGGGGCCCGGAAGAGTTCAGGTTTCCGCGTTAAGTTTTGGTATTGCACCATAACACCGTAATCAACCTTGCCAACAGCAAAAATATGAGTCAGCCTATTTAATACTGGTAATTGGTCGCTATTTTTGCTAGACAGCCTTTAGGTCATCCAATAGTGGCCAATTTGATTAAAAAAAGAGGAAAATGTATCAAAAGCCATACACTTGCACCAAAATTAATGTTTTGTTACATTTTTCTGACTTGAAAGCCCTAATTCTACGGTATAACATTGACAAGGGATATTTCTTTTCCAGAATACCAAAAAAATTTCAACCTCAGAGAACGGAATCAAAGTTGACATACTATACTACTATAAGTAACTCACTCTATCTGTGCTCCTGCCTTATTTGCCTTCTATGTCTATCTAGCCTCTAGCTCAATCTAGGCACTGGTATATATTACCCGTATTTTAACAAATAAACTTATTGCCAAGATAATCAAGATTTTAATTTTAGAAAATGTTATCCGACTAGCTAAATTGATAAAACTTTCATCAGTAAAATACTTGGATTTGCAGTATTAAAGTCATTATATTGTATAATATTGTGTCAATGTCATCATCCACCACTTCACATACCGGTACTTTCTTTTTCGTATATCACGTTTTCTGCTTGTCAATTTAAGCAAGTTTGGTGCTGGGATGTTGATCAAATGCTGTATTTTACCCTTGAGAAACATAAAAAGAGCTCAAGCTTCTGGAGCTCTGCCCAGGACCCCGCTGATCACAGCGCTCCCCCAAACCCCATAGCTGGATTTAAACCAATTTTATGTCTAGTTGTGTTTTTCATAGGTCCTAACTGTATGCAAAAATCGTTATCCCCTCACTTTTGAATAAAGATCTACCCCAATCAAACAAAAAAGGATTTAACAGCATGGGCCCGATAAGGCTTGGGGGCCCAATAAGATTTGGGGGCTCGGTACCGACCTTGGTACCCCCTGAAAAATTTTCTCTCTGAGGCCCTGTTTCTTCACACTACGCCTCTGCTTTAAAATTAGACTTGTCGCGAATGGTGAAGAACGATTGTTTCTGGGATTTAGTAGAATATTTATTTATGGTACAAAATACTACATAATGGTCAGATAATTCATTATTATTATTACTCCAGGGTTTATGATATGCGCGTAATCATTAGTTATAATATGGTCAATTATAGTGGACGAGTTTTCAATAACGCGAGTTGGTAAGGTAATGATATGAAGGGAACCGCAGCTAGTCAGGTGATCAAGATAAAGTGAGATTCCCACTGATCTTTTATTAATGTTTAGGTCTATATTTATATCTCCGAGAAGATAAAAGGTGCCATTACGTTTGGTTATCTTTTTAATTGTATTACATAAAGTCTCGGAAAACTCTTCAATACCATTGCTTCTAACATTTGGATGGCGATACATAGCTCCGATTGTGATTTTTGTTAAAAGATTTTCTTTTGTTACTAACTTTTACCATATTTCTTCGCAACCGTTTAAATTCAAATTAAGCTCGTGATCTACTTGAAACCTAAACTTCGACGAAACATAAACCTCCACCCCGCCGGCATTAGTTACAGGGTCCGCGTAAACAAAGCTATTATTTGGTATTGTAGTACTAATTAATGGATAGCCGTTCAATCGCGTTTCTGATACACACAGCACGATGTCGGGGGTAAATGGGAGCAAGATTGAGAACTTAAAGAGTGCATCAAAATTTTCTTGTTTTTTCAAGGATCTAATACTGACATGAAGAAGGGATATTGTATTTTTGATGTAACGAACTGAAGTAGTAGGGATGTTGAGCGGTACATCAAAGTATTGGCATTCACTAATATTATTAAGTAAGCAGCAAAAACTTAACTCAGTTAAATCACAATTTTCTGTACGGTTAGGGCTCATTGAGCTCATGCGGAGAAGTTCAAGCAGCTTCCTGTTAGTCACGATCAAATTATTGTTTGCAACTAAAATCAATCTAAACAGTAATCAAGTATGTGCAGCAGGCAATTTCACATGCAGAATTATAACAGTAACCATTAAATCATTATTGAAAATTAGCAGTTGCGATTACATTTTTATAACACATTTTCAAACTTTTATATCGATCATTAGTTTCTGTTGTTAGAGAAAACATTGCACGCAAAATATATCTGAATGCTTAACATTAGATACTGTATGCTGAACCCACGTTTGCATGAGGTCTATATTGAAATGATTGGATTGAGAGACCGGTGAAAGTTACTAGGTTGGTGTCACTCAGCATTGTGCAAAAACTATGCATTCAATGAAAAAATAACAAAAACTAACACAATTGTTAATGGACCAACTACAATTATATTGTAGCATAGGTTACTAAAATACTAATGTTGATTCATGAGTTGCAATGACACCAAAATAGCCAATGAATAGAGATGAGTTATATCTTAAATCATTAAAAATGTCACGCTGGACTGTTTACTACTTTTGGTGAAAGAGGCTTAAACTCAACTCGATTAGTACTTGAATTTGCGTTCAGGTAATTAGTATTACGACATTACTAATTATCACATATCGGTAAATTCAATATCCGTTTTAACTCTTAGGGCTAACTCATGATGACTTAAGACCCCAATGCAGTACAAGAAACATAAGTGGTAACATGCAAGGTTAAAAGGCACATCTTATAAATGATTTAAGGTTCTCAGATAGTTTTTATGCGGTGTTAGGAGGAGGAATGCGTTTGTTATCGACATACAAACAGTATTGAATATTGTAAGCACCAAATCGTGCGTCTTTTTCATCGTTTTTTGCGTCTATGAACAGCAGCATTAGAAGCTGTTTTTGCGTATAAAATAACTTTGGTAAATGTTTAGCGATGAAAGAAGTCAATACCCTGTCGCTGTTATAATCCTTGAGTTTGGAAATGTTTTCGTAAATAATATATTTACCGAAAACCGTCGAGACCTTGAATATAATTGGTCGGGTTTTCATTTTGCCAGCTTTTTTTAGGGAACGCTGAGGCAATCAGCGTGCGTCCACTAGTTTGATAACATCGGGATCTAGTTCCAACCATCCCTCAAAAAAGTTTCTAAAGTTTTTTTTGTCTGCCGTTTCGATTCGTTGTCACTTTCATTCAGTCCGTGAAGTAAAATATTCAAGCTCATATCGTACGACTCACGCATGACGTTATCTCTTTCAAGATTTGCAAAATTTTTGCATGAGCATCTCCTGTCCTGTTTCATTCATTTCTTGCTTTTCATTAACGTCGTCAAAATTATTGTCTAGAATGTATTTATTCACATAAGAAAATCTGCACTATAATTTCATCGCAGATCAATTTTTTACGTTAATAACAGTAATTCTAAAACTTTATCTCAAACAGATGTCCAAATTTTTGGTTGTTTTTCTTTTAAGTATCTGCTGAGATCCAAAAAACATTGTTTTTGCTCAAATTAGCCGTAAAGATTTTGGGGATCTATTTGGGTGGTTCCGGAGAGGGTAGAATTCTTCATCCCAAGCAAACATTTATGTTTCAAAGACTTACGTATATCAAAAACAATTAGCTCTCAAGCTCAAGTCGTTCAAAAAATTAATTTTTTTTGGCGGTAGGGCAACTTGAGTGGATGGCATCTCTGAATGATCCATATGTAGCTGAAAAATTTCACACAAAACTTGGGTTTCAGGTTTTTGCGGTTTAGAAGAAGAAGGTACAAGATTTAGAAAAAAATGAAAAAAATGAAAAACCTCATCCCAGCCAAAAGTGGGTTGGTAGGGATGGAAAAATATCTTAAGATATACAACCATATGAAATATTTTTGCTGTACTTAAGCCATTTTTGTGTGAGACCGTCCTCTACGCCAAACTTTGCAGCGGTTTTCGGGCTCTAAAACTAAAGCTTCGCGCCCTAAAACGAAAAAATACGCCATGTGAGTGTCGGTCATTCCATTTACAAATTTGCACCCATCCAATGGTTCTGGTGTTTTTTTAAAGTGTTTAGCATAAAAAAATATTTTGTCAGAAAAAAGCTTGACCAACGCTGTTTTTTCCCTACGGAATTATTGGTTTCAATGCTAAAAAAGTACCCTGACAAAAATTATTGTGATTTGTGATCGACATTAGAAGGTAGAATTATCTTACTTGAATTGTTTTTCCAATTGTAAACACTGCAATTTTAAGAGGACGATAGGTTTTGGCATGTTGTTGTGGTGGAGCAGCCTTTTCTTTTCCATTTTCTACTGACTCTTCTTTCGTCGTATGAAGTTTTGGGATGAACGCATTCATCACCCATTTCTGGTTTAGATCATGACATAAAATAGCAAGATCATTGATGGCGTTATTCTACAAAAATAACAAACAATAAGAACGAAGTACAATAACAAATTGCCGAAATGAAAGAAACACTACTATGATTTCTAGCTTAAAGCATTGATTTTGCTTTCAAAGCAATCATCAAACAGAAAAGAAAAACTTGCGGAAGAAAAAACGAGATATAGCAGTAGTAGCAATAAAAGTAGCATTAGAATTTATTCTGCAATCAAACACACAGACAAACGTATAATAGCACTGCGAATGACGCAATATAAAAAAATCAATGTTGTATTGACTGAGCAGGAAAAACGAAATAACCTTGAGGTTTTCAGAGTCAAGGTGCTTTCCAATATAAGGTTATTTGCATTCCTTGAAAGCAACGACACAATGTTTGTTGTAAGACTTTAAAGTATTGATTGCTAATTTACTTTTATATTGGAAAGAAATTCGTAATCAAAAGAAATTCGTAATCAAAATCTATTTTTCTTGAACAACATGGTCACTCGCTTAGAGATTCAATGACAACGAGCTCAAAAATCTCAGTGGTAGTTATGAGTGCACCAATTTGCGTGAATTTCGGGTTTGCGGGATGAAGGATATGTGGGTCCCCAGAATCAAAATGGCGGAATATGCGGCGTTAATCAATCGTGGCGTCAAAATTCTGCGATCAAAAATGCGTGGCAAAAAACTCTAACCTTAGTGTCCCCTTTAGTGTTAACCCTAAGAACCGAACCTTTGGAACCCAACCATTTCAAGAGTCGAAGAGTGCCTGAGAATCAAACTAACGAGCTGTGTCGGCTCTGAGGGTCGAGCTTCAACGCGTTTTCTTCAACTGAGATGTATCAAAGATGAAGCAAGACAAGTGATTTTGTAAAGTGTAAAAATTTCATCCATTGTTTATAAAGAGAGTTTGTTCAAGTGCGGTGAACAGTAAGCAAGTGTGTAAAGTTTCTCAAGTCCACTATCTTTTTAACGAGAGTCTGCGCTGTGATAAACGAAGATAATTTCCCGGAAGAGGATCCTGCCTTGAATCTAGGAAAGAATTATTTGCACAAGGCAAAAACTGTTCAAAGACTCCGAAGAAATGCCTTTTTGTTTGACAGCGACCTCGTCACAGACTCGAATCTAGGTGTCTTGGAGCTACCGCTAGTCTTAACTCTAACCTTAGTCCTCACCTAAGACGCGAACCTGAGTCTTGGAACTCAAACAACTTGTTCAAGACTAGAAGAGATTAGCGCCTCGCCTGAAAATCAAACCAACGAGCTGTAGTTTAATAATTGGCTTGCTTAAAAGTGAAGCTTGAATGTTTGCTTTCAACTCAGATGCGCCAAAGAGAAAGGCAAACCAGTTGAACTAACACAGGTCATTTTCTAAAGTTTAAAAGTTCATTATGTTTTCAAAAAGACTTCAATTAGGTTTTGTTAAATTGCTTATTGCAACAGCGATGACTTTTTGAGCTGATATATAAAGGCGACTTTTGCATTAAAATATTACAACACTGCTAACTGTTGCGACTTTGTTTAAGGAAAAAATTAGCGACGTAGTTCAAGGCTGCAGATTTTAACCCTACGTCATCGTAAGTTGGAGCGGTGGCCAGCCATCACAAATTTGCTTAAAATTTTTTTCAATTATTCTCAACCGAATTAAAATTTGCAAGTACTTTTTGGCCTGAATGGTGCAATATTATCCAATTTGTTTAATTTCCGATTGCCTCGGAATCACAAGTACTAACGCGTTTGTTAGCCGCTATTGATACTGGAGAGTTTTAAGGCTCTGTATAGTCATTTCATCAAAATGAACGTATGTACCTATCATCAGAAAACCTTTACTCGAAATGGTGATTTACTTCATCTCAAAAGAGAAGTACATAAATAGGTTTTGAAATTAGAGTGCGAAAAATGTAACAAAAATTTTAAAAGAAAACCAGATCCTTAACCGCCGGTGTCATGTCCTATTGCAATCTCCCTAGAAAAAAAATAATCATTCATGCAAACCCCTTTAAAAAATTGCGAATAACACACTTAACGGAACACGCAGTACCGGTTCAATGACCAGGGCAAGTGGTTTATTACCCAGCAAAAAAACAGCCTCCTAACCCTCCACCTACCTAGATTAAAAGTCTGGAACCCGTTTTTCAATATCAATGACATCGACTTCAAATATTTTCTTAGGGAGTAATTTGAAACATATGAAACATTTATACCCAGCGGAAACCTTTGAAATTTTATAGCATATAGAAATTTTATAGATTCGTCGTAGGTTCTAATTTAATAACTTAATCCTAGGCAAGTTGTTTAGGTAAATCCACCGACGCAGTTTATTGTAATGTGACACCTGTTTTCAAAACCTGTACATTTGTACAATTATTAAACCAACCTCAGTACTTTAAATTTCTACACATCTGAACTTGTTTTAAGATGCTTGGGAAAACCTACAGATGCGGTTATTTTTAGTTTATCGCAAGGTGTGACATAATATATTTGCTATATTTAAGGCTTTTGACACGTCCAAACTAGAAGTTTAGACGAATCCCCAGATGCTCTTATTTTTATTCTACTATACTTTGTGGCCATTTTACTTAAAACTTCTACAACCAATAAAGCACTCTTTGAACTCTTAATCCTTGACACGCCCGAACTTGTTTACGAAGTTTAAGGAAATCCCCAAATTAGCGACATCTACAGTATATATTTTCTTTAACCGTTGCGTAATTAAGGTAAATGACCTTTGGATGCTAGCTTCTGACATATCTGGAACACTTTTAAACTTGTTTCTTCCACAATCTTTGTAAAAAACACCTGAAGCGCCTCAGACATCTTCGATTTCACCTTGAAGGAGTAATAGTATTTGTCCGAGGTTAAAAACTTGCATCACTACAGGCGTCTATCATTTCATCCCGAAAGGGTAAATCTATTAAGATTAAATGAAAACTGCCATGTTCGCAGATGTCTTCAGTTTCGCATGACTTAACGCATTGCAGACATCTTCAATATTTACCCTGAAGGATAAATCGTTTTTACCCAAGATTTAAAGCTTGCATCGCCGCAAGTGTCTTCAATCGTGCTCGGCGAAAAAACCTAACTAAAAGAATAAAATAATTTCTCAATTAAATTTAAAATTCTTATCAATTTCGTGGAGCTGTTTGACTCGAAGACCCTCAAAGGTTACTTCACAACTACTTTGTTCACTTTATATTATTTATGCTACCGGTATTTCGCTATTGAAAAAATTCTTTTTTGTGCATTGTTACAGTTAACAATAAAAAGTGTCTATCTGTCTGTCCTAAGGTTGTTTTTACAGAAATTTGACCGATATGACTTTATACCACTCCTAAAAGAAGTCGCTAACTATTAATTGATACAATAATTTTACAAAAGTTCCGATTTTTAAATTAAAATTGTAAGCTTTTGAATGTCGTAATCAAATCGTGTCTACGAAAACAAGAGAATTTCTAAAACCTTTAAAGTAAAAGCAGTATTCGAGATAAAGAAACACACGGTTTTCAATATTTTGAACAAATTGCTATGACATAAAGAAGAAGTTTATGAAAAGTTCAAGTTTTAGACAAGTTCTTTGATTATTTTTCGTTGTAGTTTTCTCTCAAGACAAAGAAATTGTAACGTGTCATAATATTTTATTGAATTTTACCCTATAAAACAAAATATAGTTTCTAAAAAATTTAGAGCTTAAGAAAGCGTTTGATGCTTTTCATAAAATTTTTATTCAAGACAAAAAAATTGAAAGACTTGGAATGGTTTGCGATCAAACTATTTCTGTGAATACAAGAAAACTGCTAAAAATTTACAATGTTGGATACACGAAACCGTATTTAAGACAAAAAAACACAATAATTTTAAATTTTTTGATCAAATTTTCCTGTTGCAAAAAGAAAATTAAAAGTAATTAACTTTTAAGCAAGTTTTCCGATTATTTACGTTACAATTTCCACTCAAGGCAAAGAAAGTAGAAGGATTTAAGAAATTTTGGTGAACTTATCCCCCAAAAAACAAATTTATGCTAGCCAAAACAAGATTTTAAAGAAATTTTGATTAAAAGTTATCAAATAATATGATAGGATTATCGCTTTAAATGAAAAATTTGTAAGACTTCAATTATTTTCCACAAAACTATCTGTATATAAACAGGATTATTTCAAAACTTAAAAAATTATACGTAAGTTTTCGATTTTTTAGATGAAACTTTTATTCAAGGCAAAGAAATTGTGAGGTTTTTATTACTTTTAACCAAACTTTTAATGTTAAAGCATTCTTCAAGATAAAGAAATGTAAGATTGTAAATATTTTTTATAAAAATATCCTTATGTAAACAAAAATACTCCGAAAAAAATATAAGATTTTAAGTATTAACTAGTTACCGACCACCACAATTTAACATGCCTCAACAGTCTGTTTCGCACTTGTGGGCTCTTCAGGGGGCTAAAGTTTAATATAGTCTTATTCCAATAGAATTTTCCTGTTCAAAGATTCTTTCAAAGATTCTATTGGAATAAGACTATATTAAACTTTAGCCTCCTGAATAGCCCACAAGGGCGAAACAGACTGTTGCGGCATGTTGAATTGTGGTGGTCGGTAACTAGTTAATATTTAGCTGTGATTCGTCATCGAGCACTTTATCTGGTTTGCCGACCCCAATGCAAGCATTATTAAGATTATAAGTAAGTTGTTAATGTTCAAGATAAAATTATTCTTCAAGTCAAACAAATTGTAAAGCTTTGAATGTTTTTGATCAAACAATTTCTATGCAAACAAGGAAGATAGAAGATAAAAAAATTTAAGAGCTTAGACAAACGCTTTTGTTTTTTTACACTACAGTTTTTGCTCAAGACAAAGAAATTGTAAGGTTTTACGATTGTTTATTGATTTTATTTCTGCAAAAAATATAAAGCGACTAAAAGCCAAAGTTTTAGAGAAATATTAATTAGAAGTTATTGAATGATTTTCATTGTGGGGTAGAATTATTGTTTTAAACAAAGAAATTGTAAGACGTTAATTATTTCTTCACAAAACTATCGACAAGATTACTTCAAAACTTGTAAGATTTTACTCAATAAAAAGAAATTGTATGACTTTGAGATATTCTTTAACAAATTATCTCCACCAAACCAAGAAAATTTTTGAAATATTTTCAGAGGTTAGAAATTTTGATTCTAAGTACAAAAAACTTCTATTTTTCAGGCAAATTTATAACGGAGATCATGAAAAAAGGTTTAAAATTGAACGATTCTCCAGAATAACTATAAAAATGATGTTTTCGAATAAGAATTTTAATTCACGGTAAAGCTGTTAAGATATTTTACAAAATTACCCACATGTTTGCAAAAATATTGCAATAAAACTTAGGGTAAATTTTCGGTTGTTTAGATAAAACTCTTATTCAAATCAAAGAAAATACAAGCCTTCGAAATGACTTTGATCAAACGTTCTCATGAAAACAAGAAAACGGTTACCAATTATTCTATGTTAAGTAAGGTTTTAAAGTAAACGCAATAATTAAGATAAAGAAATCCAAGATTCTTATCAAATTATCGCAACACAAAGAAAAGACTTAATGAAAAATTCAAGTTTTATTGAAAAGCTTTTCAATTACTTTTGTTGAAAATTTACCTCAAGACAGATAAATCGTAAGGTTTTGAGATCTTTTGACAAATTTACCCATTTTGATTAAAAGTTTTCAAATAATACGTACTTGCTTTAAGGTTGAATTGTCGTTTTAATCAAAAAACATTTTAAGATTTTAACATATTTCCGCAAAAACATTTTGCCATAAACCAGAAAGTTGCTAAAGTGACGTAAAATTTATAACGCGAGACTATTAGACAAGGTTTAGTATCGCACGAAACCAAAAATTTTGCAAAAGATCTTGTTTTAAAGTACAAGTTTAACATCAAGATAGAGAAATTCAATAAATTTTTTTGGTATTGTAGTGAAACGATCAGTGTAAAACTAAAACATCGATAAAAAATTTAAGATTTCGGGTAAGGATTTCTTTTTTGTTTCAGAGTAAAAAAAGATTATTTTTACTTAAAATTTCAATTTAAAACAAAGATACAAAACAGTTTTAATATTTTTTTAAAAAGTATTGCTGCAAAAGCAAAAAAGTGTAGACTTTTTTATTGAAAGTAATAAACATTATCCTCCGTTTTAACACAGTAATTTACTTCAAGACAAAGAAAATTTAATATTTTAGAATATTTTCTATCAAATCGTGGTAAAATTTGTGGCCTAAAAAAATTGTTTGGTTAAAAATTGTTAAAAACTACCCTTTTCAAGGAATATATTCACTTCAAAATAGACCAAGCGAAAGAATTTAGGCTATTTTGGCAAAAAGACTTGCACTAAAGCATGGATATAGACAAACAAATTAATATGTTAAGCAAGATTAATGATATTTAAGGTAAGAACTTCATTCAAGACGAAAGAATTATAGTACGGTTTTAAAATAGTTTTGACAAAATTATTCTTAACGAATGCAAAAAAGTTAATTAAAGGTGCGTTTAGACTGGACACGAAGCGACGTGAAGCGACGCGAAGCAACCAAAATTTGACGTCATCAACAGCTCCCGAAAGGTTGCAACTGGTTGCAACCTTCATAAGCAATTGCACAACATCGCTTGCTTGCAGGCTGTAGTAAGATGACCTACTAAATCACTTATCGGATTTTTACGATGGTAGTTTACTAGAAAATAATGTAAATAGTATTTTTGTATGGTTTAGCGCCTATTTATCAGTCTAAAGAGTAGGTTGTTGGCAAAGTTAGATTCGGGATAGCCCTAGGCTAGCCAAGTTAATTTGGATCTAGACAGCTAAGGCTGTAAATCCTAGAGTGATTTTTTATAGCTGTGCTTGATCTCCGAGCTTCATTATAATTAATTTACCAAAGCAGTAGGCCTAGCCCCACGGCATCTAGCTTTTAAAACAAAGCTTTTTATTCTGTGCAGCATAGCAGAAGCTATTGTATCCGTCCATTGTTTTTTTGGCTGAGCAGCTTTTGCTTTTTTGTCTTAAACTAACATGTTTTTTTTTTCAGAATATAAAATAACCCACCAACAGGCTAGTTTTAAATGTGTTGATAGTGTTTTTACCCATTGTTTGTTAGCTTGTTGTTTTAAAAGTAACCTCAATTGAACAATTGCTTGAATGCTGGAAAATTCGCAAGTTTTTTCGCTGTCTTCTTGGCCAAGCCAACTTGGTGAATAAAACTGCATTTAGAATAGGTTTCAAGCTACTTGCAAGTAGCTTCTTGTTTCTGAAGGTTTGTGACAGTGATGAAGTTGAACTGAAAGCAATGGTTTTGGACTCCCCGAAGTTTTATAATCATGAATATTGTAGTCTGGTAGTGATTTTTCACTCCAGTCCTATGTGATGAAAATAGAGGTGTCAAGTGTGTTAAATATTCATGTACTGTGTGTTTGTGTAATATCTGAATTTAGCTGTTTGTGAATTTCAAAACATTTTTAGTGTCTCTTAAAATTTTAACTGCTTTACATGGTGAATAAAGTGACAAAGTAAACTATTTTAAGTCTGAAGTTTAATCATTACAATTACAGTCAGTGTAATCAGATAGAACTAGAAAGCCAATATATATCTAACCAGTAGAAAGTAAGTTCAATTTTTTGCTGAGGTTACTGTTATTGGGAGAGAAGTAGCTGCCAAGCAAGTCCATTAATATTGTTCCATGCTCATTAGTCACCACTAAACAAAAAACTTTATATAGCATTTATAATAACAATAATTGGACTGGGTAAAGAAGCGTCAGTTACATGAAAATATGAGAACTAACAGCAATTTTATTCAGATGCTTGAGTAACAATTTTCACATAAAAAATTCTAAATGTTTTTCTTTTATCAGGGGCTTAACCAAAAACTTGCTCAGAAGAGGGGGCTTGACCTTACAGCTACAAATTTGTCTGTATCTTACAAACGGTGGTTTGGAGTAAAGCTTTTTGAGGTAAACGCGACCGTCGCAACGTACTGGTACCGCAAGAAAATGCTAACTAATAAAATGCTCTCGAAAGTATTTGACTTTGCACTAAACATTGATAATCACTCCGCTAGCGAATAAAAAACCAAACTTAGTTTTAAGAGGCTGACTTTTCCTCAAAGCAACTGCTGGTATTACTGTGCTAAATTTTTGTTCTTCGATGATAGTGTCAAATCATACAAAAACTGCAATGTTTTTTTGCTTTCTCCAGCAAATCAACACAGCAATCCATTGCACAATAAGCAAAAAATCCACTACATAATTGATGAGAAATCCAGCTTTCAGATTCACTCATAGCGTTAACATTGGGAGTCCTCATAAACAGCAATAATTAACAAATACAAACAACTGTTTAAGCTTACTACAGGTATCATAACATGCTTGCCTGAAAAACAAAAATCACATCAAAAAACAACATAGGTTACGCTTTAAATGCACCTCTAGACTAGCCTATTGGTCTACACTCTACAACATAGATCTACCAGTACCATAATGAGACATGGATGGTGAAAGCGTTTAAGGATTTGTTAACAGAGTAAACACCTAAAGAGAACTTTTGACATCTGCTTGCAGCTTTTTGTGTTTCTGCATTAAAACCCAGAACTGTCATCGTCAAAACAGATTATGGCAAGTTTTCAGTGAAGGATTTAAACAAAGCATTGATAGCTAGTAAATAGGCTAAGTACTACTACGTTTTTGAAGAAATGACTAGTCTTTTCATTTCCAAATTCGATCTACTGTACTTCGTTTTTCACTTATACTTTACAAATTTTTTTTCTCAAGATTGTTTCGTTACCTAGGCTATAAGTCTAGACTCTTCTTCACGGTTATTGCGTGATAACATAATATAAACTCAATCTTCGTTTTAATTTCAGCGCGCTATGACGAAACAGAACCTATGATTACTATAATAGCACTTCAATAATAAAGTACACAACGCTTTCTGCTCATTGAATACATTTTAAAAGTAAGTTACTAAAATTAGCCTATGAAGCGACCAGTAGCGAAGATTAGCAACCGCTTGTGAAGATTGGCAACCTTCGCGAGTGCCGTAAGCGACCACTCGCGAAGGTTGGCGAAGGTCGCCAACCTTCGCTTCCTGTTGCTTCACGTCCAGTCTAAACACACCTTAAAAGTTACGATTTGCTGACATTTTTTTGTTTGAAGTAGAAAAACAAATAGCTGCTTTTTACGTTAAAATTGTTTATCAAGCCTTAGAAACTTGAATTGGAAAAAAAGCAACAAAAATTAACTCTTTAGATTTTGCATAATTGTGTGTCGAGCGACCAAAATACCGATACTTTGAAACTCTGCACCAACGTCCTGCCACCTCAACGTGGTGGTGCAGTCCCCTCCCCAATGGGGATGGGTCGAAATGGCAGGACAGATCTCCCGAGGGGCTCGACCGAAAGGTCGCCCCCATTGTCTCGGACTGTTTTTTCGCTGGGCCGCCCGTTGACCGGTCACAACTGGGCGGCTCCTCTACTTCTTATTGACCGGACCCCCTTTCGGCGTCTCCTTATCCTGGCATTGCTCCTCATTAGTGGCAATGTCCACCCTAACCCAGGCTCCATCAGCAACCATCCTCACCCCAGGTACCCCTGCTCCATCTGCCATCTAGATGTGGGCAGAGACTCTCTTCAATGCTCTGCTTGCCTTAAGTGCGTGCATTTTCTTTGCTCCTCCCTCACCCGTGCTGACTTTCGCACAATCTGTGCAACTGGCACTTCAGTCGGCTGGCGATGCCCAGCGTGCCATCCCCAAATCACAACTCCCACTCAAACCAGTCTCCATGCAACGCCGCCTGCGTCCCCTCCACCCCCTCCCCCAGGGTTCCCCCCACTACCGCCTGGCTTTTACCAATCACGTCCACCTCGGGGCCCCCCACGTTACCCTTGCTCCATTTGCTCCCTCGAGGTTGGTAAGGATTCTTTAAAGTGCTCCACCTGCTCCAAGTGGGTGCACTTCTCCTGCTCCTCTCTGACCCGGGCTGACTTTCGCAAAATCTGCGCAGCTGGCTCCCCCATGGGTTGGAATTGCCCTGTTTGTCTTAATGGGAACCTAGCCTCTCCCACCCTCCGGCCAGCGTCCCCCCGCCCCTTCTCTCCAGCTCCGCCCCCTCCCACACCCCCTCCACTTGCTTGCTCGGATCTCAGGGATTCATCTCTGCCTCTCCCCTCACATCCTCCCCTCCTTAACACCTACCCTCCTTCCGCCTTCACCCTACCTGCCTCATCACCACCACCCTACCTGCCTCATCACCACCATACCTTGCCACCCCACTCTCAAGGAAATCCACGCCCCTCACAAACTCTTCGTATTCTTCAATGGAATGCCGGCGGTCTTCCTTCTTCCTGCCGTGCCGAACTGATCGCTTTTCTCTCTGGCAACCACTATGACCTCATTTTCCTCCAGGAAACTCATCTTTCCTCAACCAAAAAGTTCCAAATCCCTGGTTATTATACCCTTCGCACGGACCGGACATTCGGTAGACAAGGCCCTGTTTCCTCCGGTACTCATAACACAGGTGGTGGTGTCCTTACTCTCATCCACTCTGACCTGGCTTTCTCTCCTGTTTCTGTCTCCTCTCTGTCTTCCCAGGACCCCTACTCAGACTACACCTGTGTTAAAGTCCTTCTCTCCAACCACTCTCCTCTTCAATTTCTTAACCTCTATTCCCCTCCCATCAGAAACACTCCTTCTGACTATCGCACCAGGACCTTTTGTCCTGACATCCTTCCTAACTCCCCTGACACTTTTATTCTCGGAGACTTCAATGCTCACCACCCAACATGGGACAGACTCATTCCCCCTAACCCGCTCGGAAATGACCTGTTTCGCTGGATCACTTCCTCCGGTCTGGAAATTCTGAACGACCCCGCCTCGCCCACGCTCCTTCACCATTCCACTGGGAGCCGTTCTTCCCCTGATATCTCGTTAGCTCCTGCGTCTCTCGCTCCCCACTGTGAATGGCGCACTCTCCCTGGCCTTGGCTCGGACCATCTCCCCATTGAAATTGTCCTCCCCCTCTCTCCAGTTCGTCACCCAAACACTCGTCCTCCCAAATTCAACTACAAAAAGGCCAGTTGGGATATTTACCAATCTTATATTGCTGAGCACCTTCCCTCTCTTGATTTTGACGCACTTAACATCCACCAGGCTGCCCACTCCTTTTCCCTCTTCTTAGTTGAAGCTGCCAAGGCCTCTATCCCTTTCGGCCGCCTTGGTCGTTCCCCCAAAGCCTGGTGGTCCCAGGAAGCGGAATCTGCAGTGCGGGAACGACGGAGGGCCCGCTCCGTAGCACACCGATCTGAGTCACACCGCCTCAGATACATAGACGCTTCTCGTAGGGCCTCAGTCATTTCTAGAGCCAAATCTGCAACCTGGCAAGCCACGTGTTCTAACCTGTCTCCCCGTTCTGATCCTCGTGCTGTCTTCAGGCTTCTCAATGGCATCTCTGGCAAAAAGAACACCTCCCATGACCCTTCTTTTCCTGATTGCACTTCCCCTCTTGATACTGCCAACCACTACGCCTCTTATCTTCGCTCACATCTATCTCAAGCGACACCCCGTTCCGCGCGCAGAGCTGAACGACAGTTCATGAATGAACTCCGGAAAGCTAGCTGTGAGGATGCTTCTTCCCTCCATAATTCTTTCTGCTCTCCTTTCTCCTTGAATGAACTCTCCACTGCCATCAGTAATCTCTCCTCTTCCACTGCGTCTGGCCCTGACCAGATTGCCTACCCTTTACTAAAGCACCTGCCCGAACCAGCACAGCTCCTCCTTCTTTCTCTTTTTAACAGGTCCTGGCACTCTCACACCTTCCCCTCTTGTTGGAAACCTTCCACTATCATTCCCATTCACAAACCTGGAAAACCCACTTCCTCTCCGTCCTCTTTCCGCCCCATTTCCCTCACCTCCTGTATCTCCAAGCTTTTTGAGCGCTTAATTCTTTCTCGCCTAACTTTTCACCTTGAATCTAATCATCTCCTCTCTACTTGCCAGGCCGGCTTTCGTCCTGGTAGGTCATCCCTTGACCAAATTCTAACTCTGTCTCAATCAATCTGGGACGGCTTCCAAAAGAAAAAACCTCCAGACCGAACCATTTTGGCTTCTGTTGACTTCTCCAAGGTTTTCGACTCGGTCTGGCACTCTGCTCTTTTTCACAAACTCCTCTCGCTCAAACTCCCCCCTTGCTTCGTTCTCTGGGTGCGCTCCTTCCTTTCTGATCGTAGAGCTAAAGTCCAGGTTGGTGGTTCCCACAGCCGCTCCTTCCGCATCAGACGTGGGGTCCCACAGGGCTCGGTTCTTGGTCCAGTCCTCTTCATTCTGTTTGTTGATGACATCACTAAGGATTTACCTCGGGACGCCCATGCCTCTCTGTATGCTGATGATCTGGCCATATGGTCCTCTTCCCCAGACCCGCTCAAAGCCACCTCTGTTGTCCAATCCTCCCTCGCCGTCCTTGAAACATGGTCCAACTTATGGAGACTTCCACTCAATCCAAAGAAGTGTGAGTCCTCGTTTTTCTCTACAGATCCCCATCAAGCCACTTTCCAACCCCGACTGAACCTCTTGGGCTTCCCTCTTTTGTTCAATCCCACACCTAAATTCCTTGGAGTAACCTTTGATCGGACTCTATCCTTTGGGGCCCATGTCCAATCCCTGTGTTCCAAATTCTACCCACGCCACAAAGCCCTTCGCTCAATTGCCACTGCCTCTTGGGGTCCCACAAAAGAATCTCTCTCCCTACTCTACAAAGCCTTTGTCCGTCCGGTGCTCACATATGCCTCTCCTGGATGGTTCCCGTTCCTCTGCAACACTGCAACCAATCATCTGGAAGTTCTACACAGAGCTGCATGCAGGGTCATTACTGGTTGCCTCTCTTCCACCCCCTCCTCACTACTCCTTCTCGAGGCCCAACTCCCTCCTCTAAAACTGACTCTGGAGCATCAGACCCTCTACTCCTTTGAACGTGCTCTGCGCCTTCCCCCCGACTTCTCCAGCCTTTATGCCTTGGCAATCAAAAACGTTCCCTGTCGACTAAAGAAGAAACCCTCCTGGAGATCATTCTGTTCTTCAGCCACACTACCACTCCCATCCCCACGTGAGTCTCTGATCATGTGCCCCCCTTTTCCACCATGGTCCACAATCCACTTCACTGTTTCCCCCTTCATTCCCGACTGCACAGGCAGCAGTACAGCCCGACTCCAAATTGCTTCAAACCGACTATCCTCCCTCCCCCCCTCTGATATCCAAGTATGGACTGACGGTTCTGTCCCCTCCCTTTTTGGTCCTGGTGGCGCTGGAGTCTATGCTACATGCTCCAAATGCAACACATCCCATTCCCTATCCTTTTCCTCTGGTCCAATTGCCTCCAGCTTCACAGCCGAAACCTTTGCCCTCAAGCAAGGTCTTGCTTGGTGTACTAGCCATTTCATGACCTGCAAATTCCAGTCAGTTCTTTTCCTAACCGACTCTCAATCAGCCCTCTCTATCCTTTCTTCAGCCCCCACTTATTTCCTGCCTGAGTCCCAATGGAATGTTTGGTCCCTTGCCTCTTCCCTCTCCAAGATTACCACTTTGAGCTTCCAATGGGTCCCCGGACACGCAGGTCTCCCCGGAAATGAAAAAGCCGATTTACTTGCCAAAACTGGTGCCTCTCTGCCCACTAATGCGATCCCAAGCCTCTCCTCCCAGTTATTGCCAAAGTCCGTTATTCCCAATACCGCAATTGGAGACGTCACATCTCTCACTCCCACCTGAACTTCCAAGTCCCCGAAGTCTCTTCGGAGGAACTCCTTCTTTCTCGCTCCATACGCAGCGAGCTCTCTCGTCTTCGCTGCCATGGTCACAGTCTTCTTTTATCTTCTTATCTTCACAGGATCAGTCGGAAGGAGAATTCTGATTGTAGTGCCTGTGGACACCCTCTACAGGACCTCAATCATCTCCTCCTCGATTGTCCTGCTTCTGAACCCCTTCGCAAATCTATCTTTGGCTCATCTCTTTCTATTCTCGATCTATGGTCCAGACCTTGGGGTGTGGCCCGACTGTTGGGTCTCCGCGGAGTTCCTCCGCGCCCCCATCCCTCGGAAGGGGTCGGGTAGTACCACCACCACCACCACCATACTTTAAAACTTACCGAAGGATCTAAATGTTTGGTTTTTAATATCTTTAAAGCTCAGCTAGTTGCAACTCGTTATCAAAAAAATTCAAATTGGAACGATTAGTTTTTTCAGGTTCGTTCATTCGTGTTAATATCATAAAAAAATAATCTGCCCTGCTCTTCAACTCGGACTGAATACCCAATTTCAATCTTTGTTTGTGCATTTGTGTCAGATCAGTTGTTGGTTTTTCGCAATTTTGGGACTTAAATCGAAAAGATTATTTGTTATTGTCTAATCGGTGTTTAAGTCAAATTACTGAGTATTTATCATACTTTGTTTAAAATAAGTTGTTAATTAACGCATCTATTAAGGCCCTCTTTTAAGAATCGCTACATGTGTTAGAAGGTCGTTTGCATTATTTGTTTTTTTGAGACAACCTTAGATTGCTAGCTGCCAACTTTTGTTTTTCACTTTGCGGTTTTTGGGTGCTATACAAAAGCGATCTACCACGTGCTATCACTGCTTGGAACTACTTAAATCGTGCATGGAAATTGAGGCCTCAGTAGTGACTGCAAGGATACTAGAAGCAGTGTCAGTTTTTTTTTGTAAAACGTTTTAATGCTGCTCAACTTGGTAAATTGCGTTTTGCGATCCTCCTTTCCTATGGATTTAAGTATTGACTGTGAGGGAACAGTCCAATGAAGAGGAAAAAAAACTTGAATTGGTCTTGACCTCGAATTTAAGACTACTTCGTTTTCTGTACTTTTCTTTATTCATTATAATAATAAACTTCAGTAAAAAATCATTAAATCAAGTGTTCAGCTAGTCCAAGGAGAGAGAGATTGGGGGCGTAGCTCTCCTACACGTGATTGAATTTGGCTATAAAACTCCGCATCGCTGGCGTGCAGATAATACAAAAGAGTTCTGATTGGCAAGTCGTAACAGATCTTCATTTTAAGAATTCAGCAATTCACGAAAAACTGTTTGGCAAATCGAAACAGTTCGCATGAATCAGACACTCTGCGTCCGTCTAACCACCCCAACGCAGGGCACCTTTTTATGGTTTCTTTATGCAAATCTTTCGTCAGGCTGGGCCACCACAACGGGTAGGCTGCTTGGCCCAAATGAAAACTAAGCGTAAAGTGTCTTTCCTAAGAACACAACGACGCATTTCCGGTTCGAGAACCAAACCATAGATCAGTAACCTTTCTATCACTAACCCAACCCTCTACCACTGAGCTATCGTACCGCTTTTTTCAGGTCAAAGCATATGATTCGCTCAGTTATAACCGTATTTTTCTGAGTTTTAAATGGCTGAGACTTCAAATTTCGCATCGTATAATTTGCAAGAAAAGCCCATTCTCACATTTCTTTGCATTTTGAGTCGGGTTTAGGCTAGGCGATACTTTCATTCATTCAATCATTCTTTTTTATTTTAGACCACCACAACAATAGCAAATGCATGGTAACACAATAACAACACGTAGAGTAAGGAAAAGGAAGTAGCGGCAGAACGTCAGACGTTAATACTGTACATGCAGAGGATATTGCAAATAAAAAAAGCGATTTTTATTCGCATGGTTGCTACACCTGTCACATTAGTTTTATGTAAAATGTAGGCCTAATCAATTACACTCATCAACATACACATACAGACACACAAGAAGTAAGTAAAACTAACGGCTGGAGTAGTTGATCGAATAATTGATGAAGAGGAGATACTGCTGTCGGATGTTTGATTTTCTGTGTCGCAATCATAGTCGCGCAATTTTCTACTTTCCTAAGTCGAAGCTACGACTGTGTTATTCCAGGTTTTTATAAAATTTAGAATCTTTTGCCACTTTATTTTGAAAGTTTTTTCTTGGCGGCACTGGTTTCGAGATTAAGGCTTTGTGTATATCTTCTACGTATCAGAATCTAACGTGTTTGTACGAATATGAAAGATTTTACGAATATGAAAGATATGACTAAACATTTCATTCAAGTTGTACAGGTTTTGTGATGAATCTCTCTTTCGGCCCGCACAACCGATTGAATAGCTTTTAAAACGCTCAAGATTTGCAGAGGTTGACAAAGCGCAATTAGTAACCCAAAGCGCAACTTTCGCAACTTTTGCAATTGCGGAAGTTTCTTTGCGGACTAAAGTCTTTAAAATTTATTGCGCTTTCAATTTTTTTTTCGGTTAATAGCGCAATTCTATTCATTAAACTTAATTTTGCTCCATTTCGATCTAATATTGATAAATTTTGACCTTCTATAGCAAATTATTTGCTAGTTTTCTGTCTAAATTGCAAAAAATGCGGTATGTGCATTGTGTAGTGAAATTTCAATTGCAAAAGTTAGGTTGCGCTTTAACTTAGTACAAAAATGCCGCTTCGCAATTGCGGAATTGCTTTGCACTTCAACTGAAGCAAAAACTTCATTGCTTAAGTTGTGCTGCGCTTCAAAAATTTAGAAAATTAAATTGAGCAATTTGCGCTGCGCTTTTACTGGTTGAAAAGATCATTGCGCTTTGTTGCGCTGCACTTTTAATATAATGTTATTTGTGTCCACCTCTGAAGATTTGCTTTTCCAACGTTCGGAGACCGGACAGGTCGGTACAATGTAACGTGAAACAACGCGTATAGTGCGTTTATTAGCAATGTTGCGTAGGGTGTCGGCGACCGCTCGAAAAGTTTCACTTAATATTGCAAATTAACGCACTATACGCATTGTTTCAAGTTGCGTTATACCGACTTTGTACCGCCTGTCAAACAAAAACGCATTTCTACGGAGTCTTTGAGCAGTTTTTGCCACGTGTAAACAATTCGTTCTTAGATTCAAGGCAGAATCCCCTTCGGGGAAATTATCTTCGTTTATCACAGCGCAGACTCTCGTTAAAAAGATAGTGGACTTGAGAAACTTTACACACTCACTCACTGTTCACCGCACTTGAACAAACTCTCTTTATAAACAATGGATAAAATTCTTACAGTTTTGCAAAATCACTTGTCTTGCTTCATCTTTGATACATCTCAGTTGAAGAAAACGCGTTGAAGCTCGACCCTCAGAGCCGACACAGCTCGTTAGTTCAATTCTCAGGCACTCTTCGACTTTTGAAATGGTTGGGTTTCAAAGGTTCGGTTTTTAGGGTTAACACTAAAGGGGACACTAAGGTTAGAGTTTTTTGCCACGCATTTTTGATCGCACAATTTTGACGCCACGATTGATTAATGCCGCATATTCTGCCATTTTGATTCTGGGGACCCACATATCCTTCATCCCGCAAATCCCGCAAACCCGCAAAACTTGCAATTCACACAAATTAGCGCACTTATACCTACCCTCGGTTGCTAGTACAACTTGACCTAACACAAAGGGTTGAACCAGAATTTTCTGGTCTGAAGAACAAGGAGTTTAAAAAAGAACCCAACTGCTAGGAATTGGTTTTGGATTGCAGAGAAATATTTCTTTTTCAATCCACAGGGATGAAACATTAAGTGCTTTCACAAAATCGATTAATGAATTCTTGAAACCAACTAATTTCTTTTTTTACTTATTTTAGTGTTGTTTTGCACAAGATGTTGCAGTTTTTTTTTTTTTAATTTTTCAATTAGCTTTTTTTTTATAGAAACTGATGATGGTCCTTTGAGACGGAAATCGATTGTTTATTTTATTATTTTTATGAAATTTCAAAAGGCTTAAATTATTTTTTTTAGGATTTATTAATAGTCGAGTGCATTGATGAAAAAATATTGGCCTTACAGCTAAAAAATTGCAGAAAAGATTTCTTGACTGATTTCAATAGTATTAGCTTCAACCCTATTTGAACCAGGCAAAACTTTTTGATTAATGGACCAGGGGGGATCGATTCGATACAACAAATTCAAATGTTAATAACTCCCGAATTACAAACGATGAAAAATCCGTTTTTGCTCCATGAGAGGCTCAATTTTTTGACCAAAAGTCTAAACTTTTTGTCATTATATTTGCAACCTTAATCTTCAATTAATTTGAACATAAGTCAAGGACTATCAGAAGCGATCGGTTCGCTTTTTATCTGCATAATGTTAATAAGCGTTTGATTGCCATATCCCGGCATCGCAGCTGGCCAGAGATAATTACGGATTAAATTAAAAGATAATTTCTACTGAGCTAAACTATCTAAATAATTAGTTTATTGCGTAAATTAATTGCAAGCTGAATATTTGTTACTGTTCTTGTTCCTTTTGCTAAACACAATAAAATATGGTATTTTTTGTGTGCCACAAAAAATTTATGTAAGAACAAGCATCAAACCACAATTTTTTCTCATTTTCATTTTCTGTGTAAATGTTTATGACATAGCTGTAACAAACGTCAATAAAATTGGTTGAATTTTGACGTAATTTTTAGTATGCTGAAAATTCGTTGTCTAATATAACATAGTAATCGTTTTCACTTGGAATACTCGTACTATGGGTTTCATTCTCAAAATGGTAGATTTGACAATGCTAAACCTAATCAAAAGTGCAGCATAGCATTCAATATATAACAACATTGTTATAAAATTGTTATATAACGACATTTTTATCATTAGTCGAGTGAATAAAGCGTCTGCTGCTGATACAGTAGATTTGGGTTCGATTATCGATCTGGTCAAACCAAAACTTGAAAAAAGTTGGTACTTGTTTAATATCACAGAGTAATTTTTTCTCAAAAATTCAAAAATTCTGCAGTTTTATCAAGTTTATGTAAGAAAACCTGAATTAATTTGATCATTGCTCGTCATAAGATTTTCCAAAATTTTATGTAGTACCCAATGAGCTCACCTTCTAATGTATTATCACAAATGATTTCAGAACAAAAAAGCAAAAATTACAATTGTTTCCAACATTGTAATAACAATTAATGATTATACTGATCGAAATCAGGGGTGCCGAAACAAGGGGAGGATGGGGGATATATCCCCCCAATAATTTGGCTGTATCCCCCCCAATAATTTGAATGGATGTACAGTACTTTTGAGCAAAAATTGGAGAAAAAAGTGTTCTATTTTTGATAAAGACCTTTATTCTTTTTTTGGTCTTGACCTGAATTTGGGGAAAAGAAGTGTTCTCTTTTTAATGAAGACCTTTTTTATTTTTTTTGGTCTTCACCTGAAATTGGGAAAAAAGTGTTCTATTTTTAAGGAAGATCTTTTTTTGTTTTTTTTTGTCTTCACCTGAATTTGGGCAAAAAAAGTGCCTTTATTTATTGGGTCTTCACCTGAATTTGGGGAAAAAAGTGTTCTATTTTTAATAAAGACCTTTTTTTGGTCTTCACCTGAATTTGGGAAAAAAAGTGTTCCATATGCATTTTTTTTGCTCTTCACTAAATTTCCAAACCTGAACAAAATCGTGGTCGAGGTTCATCCTCCCCAATGTGTTAAAAATAGGGCAAAATTGAGGTAAAATTGCAAATTATCCCACCATTGCTTAACTAAGATCGGCACCACTGATCGAAATACCATTCTTTTTATGACTATTCGTATCATTCTACAAAGACTGTCTAATTCACAAACGTAACGATTTTATCTTGATAATCTTTCAGATTTTATTTCAGAAATGGCTTTGTAACAAATTGTTCCAAACTTTGTTTATTACTGAGATTAGTGCTGAATAAGCTTAGAAAAAACAGTAAACAAATAATATAATCCCAAGTGTAGAAATGTATTTGCCGGCTTTCATCTTTGATCAAAATCTTCAACGCTATTTTACTCCTATTGTTCTCACATCCAGAACCAGCAATATTGTTTGTATGCGATAAAGCCGTTAGATAGTTGCAGCAAATTAGAAACATTAAAAGTTTGCCTACGACATCAGTGAATTTAGATATCTTAGTTATTTATGATCACAAAAAAATCCAGTATAAATTCGTCAACTAAATGGTCATCTAATTGAATTGTTACTTGCAAAGTATGTTAGTAGAGAATTTGCTTTCCGTTTTTATATTTTGTATCTACAAACATAATTTTTGTTGGTTGTGAATGTACACACATAAAAGCAAAAATTGAAAAGTAATGAAACAACATAATTTTTTCAAATTTAGCATGCCACGGTTGCCGCCTATCCATATAGATCACAAATGAAAAATCAATGTGAAACTCAGTAATATTTGCAATAGTACGCCATGCTATAGGCCTGTAGTAGCATCTAATAAGAAATTAGTAAATGCAGTAACAAGTATAATACACCACATAGCACATTTTACAATGTACATACCCAATAATACTTTAGTTTGATGTGAATTTTATAAAAAATTGATAGCATTTTACACTAGCTATTGGGTATTGCTTCGAAAAGCCTTTTTTATCGAAAGCTTTTAGTAATAATAACCTTGAATAACAAAACAGGGAAAAAATTGAAAATAATGATTCTGAAACAAGTATTATCAAAAACTCTACTTTTTGCAATGTTATTGATATCGCAAAGGCATATGAAATTTTGCAATTTAGTGAAAACAAAGCGCATGCTAACAATGAAGTTATCAGTGTGTTGCTACATCACGCGCAAAGACACTCGGGCGAATTTCTGTTTTGGATGTTTTCACTTGAACTTCATGAAAAAACTGTAGGCAGTCAAAATTATGTATATGTTTGTTTTTTTTTAATGAAATGAACATTTTTTTACTGATACTGCTACTTAGCAGAAACTAAAAATTCATTTAAAATTTGCGTTTTTTTTTTCTTTTTTTAGTCACCAAAAACAAATTTCGAGCACAAAGACTACCGAAATTCATGCTGCATACCACACACTTGATAACTTGTGGACATTTTTGACTACTGTATATCAGCAGCGTGAAAAAAATATTGGCAAGAAACAAAAGGATTTGCGCTTATGCTGGCCTCTAATTCTTTTGTCAATAAATACGTTTATTTTGCTAAATTGCAATTCTTGTTCATCAGCGAAATGCTGAAAATGAAGCTTGGTTTGAAATTTGGTAAAATTATATGAAATTGTCTGAGAAATTCATCTGTGAGCTTTTAAAATCATAATGA
This sequence comes from Trididemnum nubilum, assembly GCA_963965965.1. Classification (NCBI taxonomy): domain Eukaryota; kingdom Metazoa; phylum Chordata; class Ascidiacea; order Aplousobranchia; family Didemnidae; genus Trididemnum; species Trididemnum nubilum. The sequence continues at coordinate 22,771,568 of OZ014476.1, forward strand.
AAATTATAATGCCTTAGGCAAAATAGTAAATGAAAATCTATTGTTACAACTGTTTTTGAACATCGATCGCAACAAAAGCCCTTCAAGTGGTCACTGGATTTACGTTCAAAAATGCGTCAAATTATTAATTGCGATAGAGCAATTGGGACTAACAGGATTAAATTAATTTTTCAAAACTTTAGCCAGAAACGCAGGGTCGACCTTGAGAAACGTTTAATAACTCCGAATCTATTTGTCATACAACAATGGTTTTACAAATGCAAGTTGAAGCAGCAAATTTTAGAAAGAGTCAAGAAATTTGATTATTGTCGCTTAACTGCGTCATAACAAAATTTCGAAATAAAAGAAGGGGGGGAGCGAATCGATCCCCCCATGGGCCAAATAGGGTTTAAGTTTTGTACCACTAAACACCTGTTTAACCCTATTTGGCCCATGGGGGGATCGATTCGCTCCCCCCCTTCTTTTATTTCGAAATTTTGTTATGACGCAGTTAAGCGACAATAATCAAATTTCTTGACTCTTTCTAAAATTTGCTGCTTCAACTTGCATTTGTAAAACCATTGTTGTATGCAAATAGATTCGGAGTTATTAAACGTTTCTCAAGGTCGACCCTGCGTTTCTGGCTAAAGTTTTGAAAAATTAATTTAATCCTGTTAGTCCCAATTGCTCTATCGCAATTAATAATTTGACGCATTTTTGAACGTAAATCCAGTGACCACTTGAAGGGCTTTTGTTGCGATCGATGTTCAAAAACAGTTGTAACAATAGATTTTCATTTACTATTTCGCCTAAGGCATTATAATTTTCATTATGATTTTAAAAGCTCACAGATGAATTTCTCAGACAATTTCATATAATTTTACCAAATTTCAAACCAAGCTTCATTTTCAGCATTTCGCTGATGAACAAGAATTGCAATTTAGCAAAATAAACGTATTTATTGACAAAAGAATTAGAGGCCAGCATAAGCGCAAATCCTTTTGTTTCTTGCCAATATTTTTTTCACGTTGCTGATATACAGTAGTCAAAAATGTCCACAAGTTATCAAGTGTGTGGTATGCAGCATGAATTTCGGTAGTCTTTGTGCTCGAAATTTGTTTTTGGTGACTAAAAAAAGAAAAAAAAAACGCAAATTTTAAATGAATTTTTAGTTTCTGCTAAGTAGCAGTATCAGTAAAAAAATGTTCATTTCATTAAAAAAAAACAAACATATACATAATTTTGACTGCCTACAGTTTTTTCATGAAGTTCAAGTGAAAACATCCAAAACAGAAATTCGCCCGAGTGTCTTTGCGCGTGATGTAGCAACACACTGATAACTTCATTGTTAGCATGCGCTTTGTTTTCACTAAATTGCAAAATTTCATATGCCTTTGCGATATCAATAACATTGCAAAAAGTAGAGTTTTTGATAATACTTGTTTCAGAATCATTATTTTCAATTTTTTCCCTGTTTTGTTATTCAAGGTTATTATTACTAAAAGCTTTCGATAAAAAAGGCTTTTCGAAGCAATACCCAATAGCTAGTGTAAAATGCTATCAATTTTTTATAAAATTCACATCAAACTAAAGTATTATTGGGTATGTACATTGTAAAATGTGCTATGTGGTGTATTATACTTGTTACTGCATTTACTAATTTCTTATTAGATGCTACTACAGGCCTATAGCATGGCGTACTATTGCAAATATTACTGAGTTTCACATTGATTTTTCATTTGTGATCTATATGGATAGGCGGCAACCGTGGCATGCTAAATTTGAAAAAATTATGTTGTTTCATTACTTTTCAATTTTTGCTTTTATGTGTGTACATTCACAACCAACAAAAATTATGTTTGTAGATACAAAATATAAAAACGGAAAGCAAATTCTCTACTAACATACTTTGCAAGTAACAATTCAATTAGATGACCATTTAGTTGACGAATTTATACTGGATTTTTTTGTGATCATAAATAACTAAGATATCTAAATTCACTGATGTCGTAGGCAAACTTTTAATGTTTCTAATTTGCTGCAACTATCTAACGGCTTTATCGCATACAAACAATATTGCTGGTTCTGGATGTGAGAACAATAGGAGTAAAATAGCGTTGAAGATTTTGATCAAAGATGAAAGCCGGCAAATACATTTCTACACTTGGGATTATATTATTTGTTTACTGTTTTTTCTAAGCTTATTCAGCACTAATCTCAGTAATAAACAAAGTTTGGAACAATTTGTTACAAAGCCATTTCTGAAATAAAATCTGAAAGATTATCAAGATAAAATCGTTACGTTTGTGAATTAGACAGTCTTTGTAGAATGATACGAATAGTCATAAAAAGAATGGTATTTCGATCAGTACAACCATTAATTGTAATTACAATGTTGGAAACAACTGTAATTTTTGCTTTTTAGTTCTGAAATCATTTGTGATAATACATTAGAAGGTGAGCTCATTGGGTACTATATAAGATTTTGGAAAATCTTATGACGAGCAATGATCACATTAGTTTAGATTTTCTTATATAAACTTGATAAAACTGCAGAATTTTTGAATTTTTGAGAAAAAATTATTGCTCTCCAATATTAGACAACGTAATCTTTCACAACCTAAGCAACAAAAGAAAATATTCGAACGCCAAAACCTATTATAGTACTCCAAATTATCCAAACTATTATTCTAAAAATTAACCAAGAATCCGAGTATCAAGTTAGACCAATTTCTTTTTTTTCTTATAATTCAAACGTCCGTGAAAAATCGTACCAATCGTAGTCTTAAAAAATTAACATTTACTACACTCCGTCCGACACATTTTGAAAGTTTTTTTAGTAAGTTCGAAGTAATAGCATTTTTATTTACCAAGTCGTCTACAGACAGCGAAAAAATTGTTCATTTTTCGAGAAAAGGCTGTCGTTTGCCCATCTGCCTACCACACACCGTGAAAGCTTCACACTGCCCATTTTCTTGCTAATATCTAGCCGGGAAGCTGGATATAAATACAAACTTTTCTCAAGTTTTGGTTTGACCAGGTCGATAATCGAACCCAAATCTACTGTATCAGCAGCAGACGCTTTATTCACTCGACTAATGATAAAAATGTCGTTATATAACAATTTTATAACAATGTTGTTATATACTGAATGCTATGCTGCACTTTTGATTAGGTTTAGCATTGCCAAATCTACCATTTTGAGAATGAAACCCATAGTACGAGTATTCCAAGTGAAAACGATTACTATGTTATATTAGACAACGAATTTTCAGCATACTAAAAATTACGTCAAAATTCAACCAATTTTATTGACGTTTGTTACAGCTATGTCATAAACATTTACACAGAAAATGAAAATGAGAAAAAATTGTGGTTTGATGCTTGTTCTTACATAAATTTTTTGTGGCACACAAAAAATACCATATTTTATTGTGTTTAGCAAAAGGAACAAGAACAGTAACAAATATTCAGCTTGCAATTAATTTACGCAATAAACTAATGATTTAGATAGTTTAGCTCAGTAGAAATTATCTTTTAATTTAATCCGTAATTATCTCTGGCCAGCTGCGATGCCGCGATATGGCAATCAAACGCTTATTAACATTATGCAGATAAAAAGCGAACCGATCGCTTCTGATAGTCCTTGACTTATGTTCAAATTAATTGAAGATTAAGGTTGCAAATATAATGACAAAAAGTTTAGACTTTTGGTCAAAAAATTGAGCCTCTCATGGAGCAAAAACGGATTTTTCATCGTTTGTAATTCGGGAGTTATTAACATTTGAATTTGTTGTATCGAATCGATCCCCCCTGGTCCATTAATCAAAAAGTTTTGCCTGGTCCGAATAGTTTTAAGATTGCCTTGATCAGTATTGGATTCATTGCCAATCGTTTAAAAACTTTGGTAGCCTTGAAAAAGCTGTTTAAAAAAAAAAAGATTCGAACGGTTTTCGTCTCGCCTGTGTCAAGAATCAACACGAGAATGAATTAAAGCAGAAAAATGCGGCCTTTTATAGTTTTTCGAGACGTCAAAATTTCGATCTAAATAAAAAGAAAAAATATATCACGTGAATAATTTTGATTGGATGATTGTCAAAACATGATCAAAATTATCAAATCAAATTTATTCACGTGATAAATTTATTCAAACCAATCAAAATTATTCATGTTATATATTTTTTTCTTTTTAGGTAGAAATTTCGACGTCTCGAAGAACCATATTAGCTTTACTAAATAAGATACCGGGACTAAAAGTTTACAACCATCTGAGCCTGTGCAATGTATTAATTTTGCGACCAAATTATGGCTTTGGACAGCAATTTTTCTGCTTTATTTTGATGTTTCAGGGTTACTTTTTTGACCAAGTGATCCGCAAAACATTGTGACATAAGAGAAACTTTAATTATTGTAGAACTAATGAAGAAATAATATTTGTAGTAAAACTAATATTGGAGTAATTGAAGCATTTTTAGATCGAATATCAAAAGAAATCAATCTTATGCATTTTTTTTTTAAATATTTGAGTCAAACATGAAATTTTGATGGTACGAACTACGAAGGTTAGATTTTGAAAAATATCAATAAATAATATTTGCGAAATATCTAAGCCTTTCAATGACTTACAAAATAATCGCTGAATAAAGCAGGGGTGCTGATCTTTGTTGAGCATTGGGGGGGATAATTTGCAATTTTACCCCAATTTTGCCCTATTTTTAACATTGGGGGGGATGAACCTCGACCACGATTTTGTTCAAGAGAGCAAATTAAGTGAAGATCAAAAAAAAGGTCTTCACCAAAAATAGAACATTTTTTCCCCAAATTCAGGTGAAGGCAAAAAAAGGTCTTCACCAAACATGGAACACTTTTTTTCCCCGAATTCAAGAGGACACCTACGCTCGGATGCACACCAGCGCCAAATTATTGGGGGCATGGAGATGTAGACCATCCGCAAACTATTGGGGGGGATACAATCAAATTATTGGGGGGAATATATCCCCCGGGTTTCGGCACCCCTGGTATAAAGTTTCTTACCGACTTTCTTATTTGGATTAGCTTTGTTTTTTGGCATAGGCCATTTAGAACCTTTGAAATTTTGTTTTCTAGTACTAAATAATCGAAAGAACGTAAAGTTATAGGCTCTATGATGCAACATTTTATTTTGTGTTTCAAATTTAAGTTCGTCAAAAAAATTGAGTTTTGTTAAAATCGTATTTTCAGCAAAAAAACAAATTGTAGATACTTTTAATGGATAGTGATTTGAATTTCAATTACATTATATTGTATTTGCAAGAAATCAGTTTCAGTTTTACAAAAGCTTCTCACTTTTACTAAGTTATTTTTCCCAGCAAAATCAAAATTGATGTACAAATGTTTTTTTCAAAACATTACCAAAACTTTTCATTATCTTGGAGCTTCATCTCATTTTCTGCCCAAAGATTAGCTCAACTTATTTGAAAATTCAATCAAAAAGATTACTATATTTTCATAATTTTGGTTTTTATATTAGCATTTTAGAGGGCTAAAAAAATCAACTTAAATGATCTTCTTAAGTGTAATAGCTAGTTAAAACGGTTTCAGTTTTATTTTGAGCGGTAATACAGCAAGTTCTGATCAAAGCAATAAAATCAAAGCTTACATATACTTGTATTTGCAATAAATGCAGAAAAATTAGCCGCATTTATGATTTGAAACTTGACCATCATGCGAAAAAATCAAATTTGCTGTTCCGTAAAAGTTTTAATTCCATTCAACTTCGCATATTTTTCAGTTAAGTTCAACGTTTTCTGCAATTAATTGACGTTATCAATGACGTCATTGACCTTAATGTGTATAAAGATTAAGGCATGCTTGGATTTAGTGCCACTACTTACAATATCATATATAAATGAAGGTAAGGACAAAATAAGCTAAACATTAATATATTTTTCTTAATTTTGACCACTACGTGTAAATACTGTAGAGTACATATAGGTGAAAACAGGGGCACTAAGTCAGATGTCCAAGGATGTCATAGTGACAACAAGCAGAGTATGTTGAAATAGGTTCAGAACTGCTCAGAACTGTCAAAACATTTTAAAGCGTCCCAAAATTATAAATTCCATTACTATTTTGCCAAGATAAAAATAAATGTAAGCCTATTAGGATTTGTCTTTTATATAGTTTTGGCATTTTACATTTCATAAAGTCATTTACAAAGTTTAGAAGTTACATAGCTAATTTGGAACATAAACTTTTTTTGCAACTGTGAGGTAGCACTTACTTCACATATTTGGTTTTCCATTACGCTAGTGTTTCATCAGCATCTGAATTCACATGTAGCCTATCCTGGTAACCCACCTGAACCTTCAAACAACACACGAGGGCAATTTCTACACTTGTCATCGTACCCTCTTCTCAGATTACTCTGACCAAAGTCTGACAGCAAGGTCAACACAAAGAGGATTCTTGACCAGTATCACACTGGCATCCACTAAGCTCAAACGCATTGCGCTAACATCACTAAGCACAATGCTAGCGCAACGCGGTTGAGATAAGTGTCTGCATTTTTTATAATCATTTACAAAGGTCTGCGAATTACCAAAACATCGTGTTTTGGTTTACGAAACTTCTTTAAGTTAATGAAATTGATCTTTTGTTTCCATGAAGTGCCAAAATTATAGTTTTATTATATTGTTAATGAACTATCATAGTAATCTCTACCAAATACAAAAAGGGACGTTTTGATGCTAAATTGTACGTTTTTTTGAGGTATTAATTCCAGCCGAACGTGGGAAATGACGTTATTGAAAAAAAAAAGATTTTTGCATGTGGTTAGATTTTTGTAGACTTTTAGTATGTGATTCAGTAGTCCTAATGCGATTGAAATCAGTCAAAAAACCTTTTGTTGCAATTTTTTAGGGGTAAATCACAATTGCACCCGACTATGACTAGTTTTGTGAAAACACTCAATGTTTCAACATCAATGAACCTTCTTTACAAGCTCGTCAGCTTGTATAGTTAACCCTTCGGTCTAGGCAGGGACGCCTGCAGGGGGGGCACTTGCCCCATCCCCTGGAAAATGAGATGTCATGTATTTTTTATGCTTAAATTTGAAAAATAAGTCTAAACACATCTTTCTAAACCAAGAAAACAACACTTTGTGGAGCTTTTTTACCATTTTTGTGTTAGTGCAGAGGTTGGGGCAGAAGGAACAGGATTGCCATGTTACGTGAATTATCATACAGCAAATTCTTAAAAACGAGAGTAAGTAACACCCTAGAATTAAGCATTAAATCGTTTGATTAAATAATCAATATTAAACATTTCACCATCTGTCATTGCAGTAGCGTTGCCAGAAGAGGTGGGGGCAATAGCCACCCTCCTTTAGTTCTATATGCCTGTCGAGCAAAACGCAGAATAAAGGAAACATCACGTTTTTTTACTTCTCAGACAGTCTTTTTGCACTGAAACGGACTCAATATGATTTAAGGCATCATTTAAAACATGTACGAGGTGTGTTTGAAAAGTAACGGGACTGGGTCTATAAATGTTTTATTTTATTTGACGAGTAAATTTTACAACGTGTCGCCTTCCAAGTAATGTCCTTGGGCTCGAATGCACTTTTCCAATCTCCTCTGCCACGATTCCACGCACTCCTGGAAGGACAACTCCGGGATAGCTCGGAGCTCTTTCGTCACGGCTGTTTTAATGGCTTCTGAATCTTGAAAACGAGTTCCTTTGATGACTTCCTTCAGTTTGGGAAACAAAAACAAGTCACAAGGGGCCAGATCTGGAGAGTAGGGTGGTTGCTCCAGTACAGCAATGTTATTTTTGGCAAGAAACTCCCGAATTCCCAAGGCAATATGAGCTGGAGCATTGGCATGATAAAGCAGCCATGATCTCGTTTCCCATAGTTCTCTTCTTCCTCTCTTACTGAGCGCATCAGACGTCGCAAGATGTTTTGTACACGTGCTGATTGATAGTTTGATCTTGTGGCAAGAATTCTGCGCGGACAATTTCATGGACATCAAAAAAAGCGATCAGCATCACTTTGGTTTTGGACTTGAACACCTTCGCCTTTTTGGGTCTTGGTGACAATACGCTCTTCCGTTCAAGGCTCTGCCGTTTGATGAGTGGATCTACTCGAAGATTTATGACTCATCGCCAGTAATAAATCTCTTTTCAACAAGTTGGGTTCAGTTTCGATTTGCTCCTAAACGTCTTGACACACTAGCACACGCCGCTCCTTTTGTGCTTCATTTAGCAACCTCGGTACCATTTTTGCACAGATCTTCCGTAATGATCCTCTATACCTTCTCACTATTCATACCCAGCTCATCTGTCATTGTTCTAACATTAAGACGGCGATCGCTCCGCTCCTTTTGTCTGACACGCTCAACATTTTTATCTGTTCTGCTTGTGGATGGCTTCCCACTCCTGTGATCATCTTCCACTTCCTCTCTTCCTTCTTTGAACCTCTTGTGCCACTCAAAAAGACGAGTTCTTGACATCGTATCATCACCATAGACTTCTCGAAGCAACTTTAGTGCTTCAGTTAGAGTTTTTTCAAGAAGGACAAGAAATTTCAGGTTGATTCGTTGTTCGACGCTCACCCTTCGCACCAAAGAAAAAAAAGCCAAAAACTCTTAATTTTATCAAATTTTCACAAAACGGTCACAAAGAAAGTGCCTTGACAGAAAAACGGGCAAAAAAGAATGTAGTTGTCACAGAATGCTGAAATTTGGATTTCGAAATCATAAGACATTGTGACATCATAGAAAGCAATGCTTTTTTCTCTGCGATAAAAGTTGTTTGTGCAGCGTGCACAGTCCCGTTACTTTTCAAACACACCTCGTATTCTGGCGGGGAGGCTCATTTGTCAAAAATAAAACTCACAAATCACTGAAAAGTTTGAAAAATGGCCAAAAATAAGCAATCAAATTCGATCGCTAATATAAAAATGCTGAACGTTGGTTTCGTAAACAAATATAGTGTAACCTCAGGAATGGAGGGGTAGGGGCTATTTAATATCAGTTAATTACCAATCCTCTGAAATCTCTTTCCATTAGTCTCCCCTAATTGTTTTTCTACATAAAACCTAGACGAAATAGATTATTCCGTGTGAGTTTTATTGAACTATACAATTTTATGATTTACCAGCATCTAAATACCAGAACTAAAATTTTACCATTAGCCACTTCCCATGTGGCCCATCTTTGCAATAAGTTTAATCATGTTTGTACTGCCAATTCCTATGCCACGATTTAAAAGCATTAATTTTTTATCAAAATAGTCCTAAAATTAAGTTATTTTTGCAAAAACATGCAAAATTTTCGAGCGCTGGGAGCTCGGTCTCCAGACCCCATTGCGAATTTCTGGCTACGCACCCGTGTCATTGAGCTCTTATCAAGATCTAAACACAATACAGCGTTTGATACTTCAAATTTACGCTGTGCTTATATGAACACTAAAATAATAATTACTTCACCATTAAATTAATTTTGCTCAGAAACCGAAATCAAAACCAAACTTTTAATCAATAGCGTATTCAAGAGGGCTGTTCCCCCTTGGATTGACTTGTAGACCAAAGTGCACGATAAGGAAAATACCACAACTTTTGCCCTTCATAGGCAGTTTTTTGCAGTAATATGGTCTCTAAAGCGGTTTAAATCCACTTTTGAAACATTTATTATCATTTTTTTTTTGGGGGGGAGGGGTATTAACTTATTTGTCAAAAATACCGCGTACAAATTAATTGATAAAAACTTCAAAACATGGCTAAAAATAAGCGGTCAAAATGGATTGCTTAATACAAAATGCTTAACGTAAGCTTCTAAAAAAAAGAGTATAGGGGGAGGGCTATTCAGCATTTAATCTATTTAATTACAACGAATTTTGGAGTTGACCTGTAAATAAAGTAGGGGGTTGAAGAGGCTGAGCAATTCAAATCTTTTAAATGGTTTTAAATTGTATTTATGTTGTTTTTTAATGGCTTTAAAAAGAAGGGACATTTGATTCGAATAACTCTAAAATGGCTATTTTTTTCTGGAATATCACAAAAAGTGCCCATCAGTTAGGGCTTTGCCCCCAGACCGTGGTTTGTGATATGCTTAAGTTGCACCTGTTTGTTATTTTAAAGGCATTTTTGAAGCAAAAACTCTCAATCTTTAGCTAAATCAAGCCCCATCATCCCCCTCGGCAAAATTCAGGTTGCAGTCAGTGTCGCAACCGAGGAAGCTAAGGAAGCTTAGCCTCCCCTTCTGCTTATCCAAGTCACTTGGAAAACTTGACTCACGTAATTATGCCAGCGTTTAAACGTGGTTTGAATTTGATCTGGATGTAAAGAGGACCGAAAGGGATGGGCAATTTAAGAGTTTCAAGTAGATTCCTAATCTCAGCAACTTTGTTCTTTCCAATGATCTAAAAAACGTTCGAAATGTGATCCATTGACGGTAAAATGGTTCTTTTTTTCAAGAAATTGCGAAAATTGCCCAGCGACTGGGGGCTTTGCCCCCAGACACCCGTCAATAATACACTTGAATTGCATCAGTTTGTTCAACATTCCGCCCAATTGCAACATTTTTTCAGCAGGATTATTTTAACTTTTGGTTCCAAGCCCCTTTCCAAAATCCTTGTTGCAGCTGTAAGGATTTATTTGATCCGGTAGATACTGAATATGTCGCTTGCCCCCCCCCCTGAAAAAATTTCTGCGGGCGCTTCTGGGTCTAGGTTTAATTTCTAAATGTCCCCATCAGCCATCACGTCAATCCACAATGGTGTAATATTAATAGCACATTTTTTACCTGAATGTCGATGTCGCATTCTCCATCGTACTTCGCGTAGGTTGACACAACCTTTTTTTGACTTTCATCTTTTTGTGAACTACAAGAGCTACAGCAAGCACAGCAAACATGCTTGCCATTGCGTCGTCTTTTGATCATCAACAATGTCATCACGAATAAGATGATCACCACCAAGCTAAAAGGAGCCCCAATGGCAGCCCACGGTACAGAATTAAGAAGTTCACCACAGGTTAATTCATTCACGATGTCAAGACTCATCAACGATCGGTCTCTTAGGTTAGGAGGCTTAAAGCAAGTGTATCTTTCTGAAAAACACAAGTTGGTGATTGTCTCATAAATAATAAATTATTGTTTTTTAAACAGACTTATACGAAAAATAAAGGTTGAAAAACGAGAATTTTTTCGCTAATTTTTCGTTACTCAAGTCGCAAATATTTTAAATTATTGGACGTTACAAAGTTTTCTTTACTGCTTAATGGTGTTCTACGATCGTAAGCGAGAACATGACATCGCAAGCGATATCCAGGGACTTCGCAGCATTATCCATGTTATACTAAACTTTATTAGGCTTTAAAATAGTGACCCGATTGCTTTGAATGAATTTGTAAAAAAATGAACGTTGATAGTCAGATCAATGGTTTAAATGAGCTCCTTTCAAACTTTGTTCCACTAAATTTTACAGGTTTGTGGTCATTCGAGTTCAAAATTTAAATCTCTCAAAGCTATCAAAACTAATCGAGTAACGTCAATCAAAATGTTCGCATAACAGTTTACAAAACAACGCCGAAATTCAACCCTTTTTAGAAGTACATAACAGTTTTTCGCTCCATTTGAAAAAACAGAAAGCAGTCTTTAAAATTCCAGAGTCTCACAAGCAAAATTTCATTACATCAACCAAATGTACAGGCACAGTCATGAATAATTGTGAGAACGCTCTTTCACATCGCAGTTCAACATTGTGAACATACAGTATTGGATACTGGATGTTTTGAAATTAAAGCCCCCTCCTCTATAGCATAAATTAGAATAAAAAAAGTACTAGTGCTAAAATTATACAAATTTAAAACAGACATTTATTTTAGTTGTTTTTATTAGTTAATAGTTTTGCTCATAACCTGCATTCTCGAGGGGTATAATTTAACAAATTGCAAAAAAAGGCAGAGAATCAAAATTTCTTTTTTCTAGTAGCTCACTCACAAATCGTCACAGGTCGATGAGAATAACTTGGTAAACCAACGCAGTTTTCTATACGCCTTTAACAAACACGATTTTCGAGATGACTACCCAGCATGCTTTGGTGAAGATTTAGGTCAGAAGGTGAGAGGTGCTGAGAATGCACCGGCATTTCAGGATTTGTTTATCAATCCATCTAATTTTTTCTGAATTATTAACTGTGTGGGTTTATCTAACTCAGCTACTCGACATGAAAATGAAAGAAATTTGAAATGAAAAATAGCGCAGTAGAAACTTACGCGAATGAACTTCAATGAAGTCTAATGAAGAACACTTCATAAAAGCGGTAGAGGGAACCCTAATTTTGAAACACGCGGTATATTAAACACATTAATTTGCACTAAAACTTTCCTAATTAAATTCTTCAAAAATCTTGAGCCATAAGAAAAAGTAAGTAGGTTTTCTTAAGGTCACAGGTGAAAGTTTCGTAAAAGAACTCGGCCATCTAGCTCAACTCTATCGAAGCCGTTAAGCTCAATAACATCAACGCTTTAAATGTTGGAGGTAAATTTTGGGGGAAATTTCCCGATTTGGAATCCCCAATTTTGACTTTTGCACTTTTTTGTAATAACAACTTATTCTGAGGCTTTCAGTCATCTAGCTGAGGGCATCCCCAAGTTTTTGCTTGCGACCCCCTCCAATATTCTAAAAACTTCAGCGATCCTTCACGGTTAAAATAATATAACTGCTAGTTGTGTATTTGTGGTAATGATTTAGCAGCAAAAAATAATAACAAGGCATTGGTACTCAAACCTACTAGTTTACACGTAGGTAAAAAACGCAAACACATTTGCAAACACACTATTTTTGGGACTTCGCGTGAGCGCGTACTGCCTTCGTTTTTGTTTGTGAATTTTGACAGATAAGGATTGGTTTGCTTATAACTAGGAAAAGGTAAAAAGTCGAAACTTGAAAGTTGACTCAACATAGGAATTAATAAATGCGTCATTTGTGCCAATTTTAGAGATCCTAGGTCACGTGATCGTGAATTGAGACGCAAAAGAACAAAAAAAATGCGATTTTTGACTTGAAAATTTATTAATTTACCTATCTCAAAAACAGCTGGCGTGGACAGTTGAAGTTTGTACACAACGTGTGTAATTGTAATTGGTTCATGCAAACCCAGTTTGGAGGAACCCGGTTACGAGACCAAAATTTTACAGGCCGAAAATGGGCAGAAAGTGGACGATTTTCAACAAATATCTCTGTGTAAAAACCGATTTTGATGGTGAATGATTTGTACTTTTTGAGCACACTATCAACCGTCTTTCTTTTGGTTGTTTTTGTTTACCCCAGCCTGAATACTATTTTTCTTCTTTTCTTTTTTTTTCTTACTTTTTTTTCTTTTTCTTCTGCGGCTATCTACTTTTACACCGCTAAGCGTACTGTATTCAAAGTTTGAGCAATTGAAGATATCAGGGTGAATTAGTCCGGGAATAAAATTGGGGGTGCCTGGTTGGAGGAATCCCCCTCAATCAGGCCCTCCAAAATTTTGAACTTTTAAACTGTTAAAGCTAGATAGGTCAAAATTTCGGAATACGTAGATGTTAAAAATTAACTAAACCTTGCAAAATTTGGGGGTGCCACGATGGAGGATTCTTCCTAAACAGGCCCTCCAAAGTTCAAATTTTTTAACCTCTTAAGCTGGCCCACAAAGTTTTTAAGATAAATAAACATAAAGAAAAGATGAAATTTGACAAAAGTTGGGGGTATCAAAATGAGGGTCCCCTAAAACAGGGCCACCAAAATTGTAACTTTTTCACCACTCACGTTAGAGACATGAAATTTTCAGAGTAGGCAAATATGAAGAAAAGATAAAATTTGACAAAATTTGGGGGTACCGGTACTAAAAACGGAGATCCCCCAGAAACGTGGCCACCAAAAATTTGAACTTTTAAATCATTAGAGCTGGATGGATCAGTTTTCGGAAAGGGTAGATATTAAAAATACACTAAACATAACAAAAATTGGGGGTTTCTAAAAGGGGGTTCACCCCTAATGAGGCCGTTCATAATTCAAACTTTTTAATTTTTTAAGCTGGACATATGAAATTTTTAAGGTAACTAAACATAAAGGAAAAGATGTAATTTGACAAAGTTTTGGGGTACCGAAATGGGAGGTCCCCCCCAAACGAGGCCGCCAAAATTCAAACTTTTCAACCACTCAGGCTAGATGCGTGAAATTTTCAGGATAGGCAAGTACGAAGAAAAGATAAAATTTGACAAAATTTGGGGTACCAAAATCAAGAAATTTTTCTCAAACAAGAACGCTAAAATTCAACTTGAAACAATTACACTAGACAGATGAAATTTTCAGAATAGGTAAATATGGAGAAAAAAAAAATTTGACAAAATTTGGGGGAACCACAATGCGGGGTCCCCTCAAACGAGGATGCCAAAATTCAAACTTTTTAGTTGTTTAAGCTAGACGCATCACATTTTTAGGATAGGCAAATATCAAAGAAAGATAAAATTTGACAAAATTTGGGGCACCAAAATGGGGTCCCTCAATTGGGTCTTTCAAAATTCAAACTTTTCAACCATTCAAGTCAGACGCAAGAAATTTTCAGAATAGTAAATATGAAATAAAAATAAAATCAGAGTAGGTAAATAAAATATGGTTAGGTGCCGCAATTAAAAAGTTATTTTCCAACGGGTCCTTCAAAAATTTTAACCACTCAACCTAGACAAATAAAATTTTAAGACAGGTAAAAATTTAATATGAAAAAATATTGAGAATTTCATACTAAAGTGATCCTCCAATTATGCTGACACCTCCCCCATTAACTGCAAAATTTAAACGAAATAAATCTATTGGGTAGTTTAATATAAATAAAAGATAGATAACAAAATTTAATGGGCCACATTGAGGAGGATATGCCAAATAGGCTCCTTAAAATTTTTAAATCTTAAATACGAGGTTATCCAGCTAGACTTAATAAATTTTAAGAGTACCGGTAGGCTAATATTGTTACGTCATAGCATGAAATCCTGATTTTCTGTATTGCATTTTCAAATTTTTGATTGGGTTGTCTCCACGCGAAGAGCGCGGTTTACTAGGCATTCTTGCAACTGGTGTAATTTAGCTCGAAACTAGTTACAAATCGCTAAAATTTGCGCGTGTTTGAATTTGCATATAATCAAGCTTGTTTCTTCATTAAGTGTAACGCATAGAAGGCAAGCTTTGCGATTCTTGTTTGTGATGGCAAGCGTTCTTTAGATCATTCTTCTTGTTTATGACCTGATGGTCAGACGTTTTAAAATGACGTTACTTGTTTTGGGTACATTTTGTTAACGTTCATTTTTTGGTTCAACCAACTGGGCTTTCGTTATTTTTTGATTTAGCTCGCCTTCTTCTTCTTCTTCTTTCTTCATTGCCCGCTTTTCCGTAAGGGTTGCGGGGGCAGCAGCTTGAGATTAAGCCGCCACACCTAACGTTCTTCCATCACCTCCATCATTTCGCTTGGATAAAGTCCCAAGCGGTTCCATCCAAGATCCTCAATGTAATCGGTCCATCTAGTTCTAGGTCGTCCAACTGGTCTTCTCCCATTTGCTTTTGTAAGTAAAGCTTGTTTGGGGAGTCTTTCCTGCGACATTCTGCTTACATAGCCAAACCATCTAAGCTGAGATCTCTCAATTCGGAGAAGTAACGGCTCGATATTGAGAGATTTTTGAATCTCAGAGCTACGCCACCTTCACATGTGGAACCTCGTCCGGCAGGGGGGCTCGTTGGAAAAATAAGCAACAATCTCCACCAGCCAGCCCTAGTGGCAGCTGCATTAATGTGCCCGCTACACGTTTGGAGAGGCTAATGGAGGCAGCGCAGAGTATTCGTACTCGAGATAATGTCGCACACTCACGGATTTAGCTCGCCGGTTTTTAAATTTATTTGAAATCGTGCTGTGCGTGTTATAGTTATTCATTCGTTTCATCTTGGGTTTCTGAATAAGAAGAACTCGATCCGCAGCAGAACGCGTCTTGTAAGAACTCCAGGCAAGCTTAGTTTGATTTGGAGTTCGTTACAATAGAAGAAAAAGATAAAACATGCCAAACTTGGTGATGTCAAGTTGGACAATAATTATCCCGAAAGTGCGTTAATTAGAGGACGTATAAAAGTTGAAATAGTTACCAAGTTATTCTCAATTGACCTGTGACAACTTGTGAGTGAAGTATTAACTAGGGAAACTAAATTTTGATTCTTCTCCTTTTTTTTTGCAATTTATCAAATTATACGAATCGAGAATACAGTCTATGTGGCAAAAAGGTAAACGATTGAACAAAAAAAGTTAAATAAATGCCTATTTTAAATTCGCATAATATTAGCACTTATTTGTGTTGGTTAATTCTGTTGAGGAGGGGCTTTAATTTCGAAACAACCGGTTTACCAAAACTATAACATTTAGGATTGCTATGCGGTTTTATTGATGTAGCAAAATTTGCTCGCGAATTGCTGGAATTTTAAAGACCGCTTTATGTTACAGTACGTCAATGGAGTAAAAAACTGTTAAGTAAATACTGCAAATGATGTTAAAGCAGCGGTAAAGTCAAATGCTAGAACGATATCACGTTCTAGTTGCATTTGACTTTACCACTGCTTCAGTATCATTCGCAGTATTTAGTGCCGTTATCGTTCGACATTTTTAACCAGCTATCCATTGATTAGAATCTAATCAGTAGTAGTATCGCAGTATAAATATCATATGAGGTTTATACTGAGATAATACCATGGTATTTATACTTCTACTTGATTTTACGCTCATACTCTACTAAACTACAGGTACTACAGCACTATACCAGCATTGAATTTGAAGGTTGTTACGCGGCCCCCTGCCCCAGTTTGCGAAGTCCTCATCTATTATTATTATTATTATTATTAATGGGCAGTAATGCAAGCCAAACTGTTACCGATAGGTAAGTCTACCTACTGGTTGCGTAGGCCCCATTCGGGCTGATTGCAACTGTAGCTGCTGCATTTAGTTTGGTTACTGGTCGAACTCAGAAAACCTTCCAGCTTCTTTCAAGTACATGGCCAGTTTGTTAGTGTTACATTTCGTTACCACATTGTGAACAGTGGTTACGGTGGTTCCAAAATAATTGACACGAATATCTTGGTAAAACTTGCAATTGCCTACATGATGATTTGGTGTTTCATCATCTAGGCTACATTTTGGACACAGAGAAGACTCAGCACGGCTTGTAGTTTTCTTGTGTCGCTGTAGATTGCAGTGCCCAGTTAAAACTTGCACTACTCCATTTAATTGAGGCCTCTTAAGGTTAAGAAGACGTATTGTTAGTCGTAATGACATCCAACCTACAGACTACTTCGTTCTCAAGCAGTCTTTCCATTTGTTCCACATAGCTTTCCATCTATCTGTGGACCAGTCCTTAACTGTGTAAACACAACTGGCATACGGGACTGCAATAAAAAGTTCAGGACCATGCATTTGTGATTTAGATCCTGATTTGGCTACATAGTCTGCCACTGCGTTGCCATATACACCTGCATGTCCAGGAATCCAGGCAATACTGCCGTGGTTTTGTTTACCTGAATTAGGTTTCTAATGCAGTTGAGCACTGTAATTGATATTACAGTGCACTTCATGAGTGCTTTGATTGCTGCCTGGCTATCTACTTACGGCCCTGATTTAGCTTACGGCATAAAAATCTCAAAGCCAAATCTTCCAACATGGCATCCACAAATTTTGTAATTTTTTCTATTACGTGGAGTGCCAAAAACTTTTAGGACTATGGTCACTTTGTAAGTTATAGTAAAGTTAAATGGTAGACGATTTAATAACTTCTTGGGAGTATTTAACTGCAATTTCAGCTTACTGTAACATTTATTGTGCATTTCCGAAGTAGAAGAAAACAGTTAACATATCTATTGTCGTTTTATAAATTTTGTGTTTATGCCCGACAATTTTGTAATGATAACAGAGCAACTATTCAACCTAAAATTTCTGGTCCTCTTGGAAAAATCTGGTTCAGAAGCTCTCTGTATGCTTGAACAAGTCTACCAAGAGATGACTTTGTCTCGTTCAACAGTTTTTCTCTGGCACAAAACATTCAAAGAAGGAACTGAAGATGCTCAGGATGATCCTAGGTGTGGAACCATCTTGGCACCATCTTTGATCGCAGTTTGCGCGTTTTGAGATCTTCTGTGTTTATTTGCCAAATCCTATTTCGGTTTAATCCGAACTCATCTGAGATCAGTTGCGCAGTTAACCGACGATCTCCACGAATCATCTTCTTTACAAGCTCGACGTTGGTTTCATTTCTACTGGTGGAAGGCCTTCCACATCTGAGATCATTCTCAACATTCTCACGTCTTTTTTTGAATCTTTTGTGCCAGAGAAAAACTGTCGAACGAGATAAAGTCTACTTTTTGTAGACTTATTGAAACATACAGAGAGCTTCTGAAGGACATTTTCTCAAACGGAAAAGTAACATGAAGTTGGTTCGTTGCTCTGTTGTCATAACAAAATGGTCGAACAAAACCATAAAATTTGTAAAACGACAGTAAATATGTTAACTATTTTCTTCTAGTCCTGAAATGCACAATAAATGCTACAGTGAGCTGAAACTGCGCTTAAATACTCCCAAAAAATTATTAAATCGCCTCAAATTGTTATTAAATCCATAAAAACTTAATCGTATAGCTTGACTATAACTTACACAGCGTGCATAGTTCTAGAACTTTTTTGACGCACTTCGTATTTTAACCTACTTACTATGTCTAGCTGGAGTAGTTAGAAATCTCAAATTTTTGAAGAGCTAATTGGCAAGGTTCTTTAATACGGCACCCTCAGATTTTGTCATGTTTTATTTTTGATTTGCATTAATCTTTCTTAGAAAATTAATTTGTTTATATCAAGAATAACATTTAGATTTTTGGAAGCTCATTTGGGGCTTCCCCAAAACGTGACACCCGAAAATTTTGTCGTATTTTATGGTTTTGGATATAACCTATCCTGTAAATTAAATTTGTTTAGCTTGATAGATAAAAATCTTAAAGATTCGATTTTTGGTGAACCTCCAACGTGGCAGCACTAAAATTTGTATTTATTTATTATCTTTAAAATTTCAATTCTCTAACTGAAGTGGCTTAAAAGTTTAAATTTAGACAGGCTATCTTAGCGTAAAAGTCTAAATTTTGAGAGGCTATTTAGGCCTAAAAGTCTTACTTTTGAAGGGCTATTTTGGGGTTCTCTATAACAATAACATGGTATCACAAACCTTTTTGTTAATTTTAATGTTGTTTTTTAAAATTATCTATCCCGAAAATTTCATCTGTCTGGCTTGATGTATTGAAAATTTTTGAAGTTTGGAGAACTCGTTTGAGTGGTACTTCTATCGTGGCATCCTAAATTTTGTCATATTCTATCTTTTGTTATATTACCTATCCAGAAAATTTTATCCGTCTATCGTGAGTGGTTAAAATCTTTGAATTTTTTGGTAGAACCCGTTTGGATGGAATCCCCGCTGTAGTACCCTTAAATTTTTTTTAAATTTATGTTTCATTTATATTTACCTATCCTGAAAATTTCATTTGTCTAACTTGAGTGTAAAAAAAGTTTAAAATTCGTAGAACCGGTTTAGGAAGACCCCTTTTCGTAGCACCCCCAAATTTGGCCATATTCTATTGTGTTGCTATTATAATCTACCCTGAAAATTTTATGTGTCTACTTTGAGTGGATAAAAAGTTTGAGTTTTCGCGGACCCATTTCAGAGGGACCCCCACTTTGGTATCCCAAAATTTCGTCATATTTTATCTCCCTTTATTTTTAACTATTCTAAAAATTTCATGCGTCTAGCTTGAGTCGTCAAAAATTTTCAATTTTAACGGACCTGTTTAAGGAGACCTCCCCCTTTTGGTACCCCCAAATTTTGTCATGTTTTATTTTATTTTATTATACCTTTCTCTAAATACTTTATGTGTCTGCTTTCAATGGATAAAAAGTTTGAATTTCGTTGGACCTATTCGAGAGGACACCTGTTTTGGTACCGCCAAATTTCGTCGTATTTTATTTTCCCTTTTATTTACTTATCCTGAAACTCTCATATTTAGGCACCACAAAATTTTGTCATTTTCATGTTTTTTGTTATATCAATTATATATCCTAAAAATTTTGTGTGTCTACTTTGATCAATTAAAAGTCTAATTTTGGCAAATCCGTTTTGAGAGACCCCATTTAGGTATCCCCAAATTTTGTTTGATTTTTTTCCATAATATTTACTTATCTGAGTAGGTTATTTTATTTTTAATATCGACCCATTCTAAAAATTTGATCGATCTAGCTCGAGCGGTTTTTAAAGCTTGAAATTTTGTAGGACCCATTTGAGGGGGTTTTTCAATGTAGCACCCTCGATTTCAGGCGGTATCTAGTCCTTCCTAAAATCTATAATCGCTCAAAGTTTGAATACTGTGCGTTTAGCAGTTTAAAAGTAGATAGCACGGGAAGAAAAAGAAACGAAAAAACAAGTAAGAAAAAAAAAAAAAGAAAGAAAAGTAATGTTCAAGTCTGGGTAAATAAACTCAACCAAAAGAAAGATGGTTGATAGTGTGTTCAAAAACCACAACACTTTTATAATCAATATTGGTACTTACCGAGATATACTAGTTCAAATTTGTCCAATTTTTGGCCTCCAAAGTATCGGTCACGTAACCGGGCTCTCCCAAACTCGGTAAGCATAAAGCCTTTATTAGTGCCCATGTTGTGTCCGAATTTCACTTTTATACGTTTAGTGGTTTTTAGGTTATAAGCAAATTAATAAATTCTTACTCAAAGTTTCAGTTTTTACCCGGTTTTTAGTGTCCTACTTCACGATCACGTGGCCAAGAATACCCCAAAATGGCAAAATTGACGCTTTTATTTATTCTTATGTTGAGTCCAAAATTTAACTTTGTAGGTTTAACCGCTCTATAGTTAAATAAGTTTTCCTGCTCATCTATCAAAAAGACCGGGTAAAAACATCAGTCATCGGCGCGCGCGCGAAGTTCCAGTAACACACTGCCCTGTAGGTACAAATAATACACGTACAATTAGTACTGAAATTGTAGGAGAGGAGCGTCCTCCATCGAGAGTTAGCGTCCCCCATTGAGATTTAGCGTTACCCTATCCAGATTTAAGCGTCCCCCAGAGAGATTTAGTGCCCCCTTCCACCAAATGAAAGCTTTCTGGACATTTGGACGAAAAAGTGGCCGGTAATTCCAAAAAATCCAAATTTTCCGCCGAACTACCAAAATGCGGCGAAGACCTTTTTTTTGTCTTCAGCCAGATGTGAGGGTAAAATCCGCACCACAGAGAAGACGGTGAAATTGGAGCAAAATCTTCACCAGAATGCTGGCGCACTTCGAATGCGTCTGATTACGGTTGCCAAAACGTTCCCCAATACAATATTTCACTGTTTAAATGCTGCCTATAATACGATTTGCAATAATTTATTCGATCTGCTGACAAAGTGAAATTGCTGTTATCCAGAATTCATAAAAAAGAATATTAAAGTAAAAGGTTAACAACAAAACATTTTCGACCTTTATTATGCGTAGATGAAATATTTTGAGCATATAAAGGAGCACGTTCACCTCACTTTAGCTTCTTCAACAATTATAATTTGTAGTAGAATTAGTAGCCAATTCAGGTCTTACTTGAGGTTGCAGATAAATGTCGAAACTTGACTTCTTCGTTGTAAGCGGAACCCAAGAATTTAAGAAAAGCCCGCAAACGGCAGTCGCAGTTATAACGATTGTAAGAAAAGTCAGCCACAGTTAATGACGGAAGTCGTGGTTTGGTTAGACCTTTTACTTCAGAGATGAAGTTTCTTTCAGCGTAAAGTTCTAAAAAAAGAATTTTTTTAATTAAAAAAGGTATTAACAAAAGTAATTAATGTTTGTACTGTTCTCATTTATAACTGTAAGAAATAACGATTTGATTTTTCGTCTGGAGTCTAAAAAGATGCTGGATTAGATCCCTCTTAACTTTGTTGTTGTATTGATTATAAGCTTCAATTGTAAAGTGTATCTATTAAGGTTGCTACTTGATGCTAATAATGCTTGAACATATAACTTTGGCTTCAAGTATTCTTTTCCTTCTTTCTTATCGACACAGATAGTGCTGCCTGTGTCTCAGGATCAGACACAGGCCACGTTTTTGGTTGAGACACCTGCTATATAGTTTACGATTACTACGGCATCTCGCGCAAGAAGATAAAGTAATTACATTTCAGGATAAACCATATCATTTTCGAATTTGTATAAATGTTGACAACGCTTGATCTAATTCGAATCAGATATTGCCATTCTTATAATGACGCTAGGTGACCGGAGAAGGAGATTTAGCTAGCTGGTAAGCATCTCTTGGTGGAATTGGTGAGCAGAGCTGGGCACCCGCTACTTGAAAAGTAGCGGCGTTGCCGCTATTTGGCAAAAAAAAGCAGCGGCGCTGCCGCTTATTGCTACTCAAATAAAAAAGTAGCGCCGCTGCCGCTACTTGCATGCAAAACAGAGGCCGCTGCCGCTTCTCGCTGCCGCTGCTTTAAAAAAATAAATAGTGAAAAAACAATGGCATTCAAATACGGTATCTAATGGTGAAATTTCAACTTTATTTGCAAAAGTTAATTATTCAAGCTTTTAAGATATCGGTTCAGTTTACAATCGGCATTAGCAGGCTTAAATTGTAGACAAGTAAGCAAATCACCATTTACTTAGTTGTTGGCATGCTTCTTTCAAAAAAACAAGCATTTTAAAATGCTGATTGGTTAAACCAGCGCTTTAGAAGTTACTTAGGAAGTTACCCTTGGAAGTTACACTAGGAAGTTAAATTCCTTATCGCATTTTTTACACAAACAAAAGGCAGTAAGAAATATCGACTCAAATAAGTTAAGGTTTTGCCATTAAAGCACAGTGACATACAGTATTCAGCTTCTATGCAATTCTGTCCCAGCGCTTCGAGCTCTGAAGTAGTCGATCTGTTTATCATACTCTCGGCCCTCAACCACCAAAATAATTTCTAGCGTAGAGATCCGAAAAGAAAATTTATCAATCGACCGAGTTCCAAAACATTTCTTGGAGCTTTGTAGAAATGGTAGGTGATTCACGTCCCTGCGATGATTTCGTCCAACTTTGACACAAAAATAGATCGAACGTTCAAGATATTGGTGTTTACGAAGTCGAAGGAGATAAGTAGTAGTGACGCACATGCTAAGCAAATGACGCTTACTGCGATTCATGTTATACTGAGTATTTTTTCCACGAGTATAACTCCATAACTAAGTTGTCTTTGAAGCCTATTTATTACCTTGTTCAATTCATTAGTTCAATTTTCAGCGCACTATAAATTCAATGCTTAGTTTTATTGTTAACTATTGTACCAAAATCTACTTTACTACGCATTGACGTAACTACTCAAGCCCAGCGCCACGGGGCATAGTCGTAGCCAGAGGGGGGGGGGCCAGGGGGCCCGGGCCCCCTCCAATTGAAGTGCTACCTATGACAAAAATGTGACAAAAAAACTATTGTTTCCTCAGTTTCAGTTTCTTTTAGCATTTTTTATGTACAACAGTAATTAACAATAATATTGACGACCAGCAGGCCCGGGCCCTCTAAATTCAATTTTTGCCAATCAATTAAAATGTATAACCCGGCTGAAATTAAGGGGTTTTATCGTAAAAGTTGCTACCTCGGGCTCTCATCTAACCTTTTTAAAAACGTAATGCAATAACAAGGCGGGATTTACCATATGGCACAGTGCTTGGAGATCTGCGCTCAGATGGTAACACTTTATTTTGGGTCTACACTTATGTTTGGCAGGAAGATGTTGCCCTGCGCAATATAAATCCGGCCCGGGCAATAACATGGTAATTAAGCGTAACCATCTATTGTACGGTTCAGAGATGGAACCGGTCAGGATTTTCTCGACCCGACCGGTAAATTTCAAAATCATCGCCGGTTGACCGGCCGATCAACCGGTTTCTGACCGGCCCGGTCGACCGGTTTTTTCACAGATGGTTTTTCTTCACTATTCAATGTATTTAATGAAAAATTTTCAAAAGGGGGGAGGCATGGGTGAGGTGCTAAAATTTGTGACTTTAGACGGAGGTTTCAGAAAACAACGCAAAAAATTTTTGCGTTTTTTGCAAAAATGACTCAATTTTAAGACCTTTTTTGGTTAAGTTTCGGTTTGAAAGACCTGTTTTGAGCAGCGCAAAACGTGGACAAAAATAAGCATAAAAAGCACTGGAGGGCATAAGCTAAATTATTAGACGTTCTTTCTGATGATATTTTGCGAAAGGTCAAAAAATAAAGTTACAATTTTTTAGCTATTGGCGACAGATTATTTGCAATTTGCCAAGCAGCAAACACTAAACTTTTTTTTGGCAGTGCTGCCTTTACAGTTACAAAAAGATAAATGAGAAAAAAATAACAGCAAAAGATAGGTAACAGTAAAAACATACGAACATCACAATACTTGCGCTATTATACCCAAAAACATTAAAATGATGGAGCAATATTATTTTATAATATTGAAAATTATGTCGCTAACAGCGTGAAAAAAATTAATAATATTCATAACAACTAGGCTGCTTCACTAGCAGTTTGAGAAAGTATGAGAAGGATCTATTGCAACACAATATGTACTGGAAAAGGTTTTTAGCTCCATAAAGATTTATATTAATTGTTCAGTCCGTACATAAATCTTTATGGAGCTAAACACCTTTTTCAGTGCATAATGTTTTGCCATAGATCCTTTTCATGCTTTCTCAAACTGCTGATGAAGCAGATTAGTTGTTATGAATATTATTAATTTTTTTCACACTGTTAGTGGCATAATTTTTCAGTATTCCTTTTTTCACGCTGTTAGTGACATATTTTTCAATTTTATATAATGTTATTGCTCCATCATTTTAATGTTTTTGGGTATAATAGAACAAGTATTGTGATGTTCGTATGTTTTTACTGTTACCTATATTCTGCTGTTAATTTTTTCTCATTTATCGTTTTGTAACTGAAAAGGCAGCACTGCCGAAAATTGTTCTGAAGAAGCTTCCCGGTTTGGGAAGCAAAACATCAAAGCAATAAATAAACTTATTGGTAGTTCAAAGTGGTTATGAATAACTATATCCCGATGAACGAAACGCGTCCGTTATTTTTGTAGAAAACACTAAACTGTTATGACATTGGAGTAGTATGTAATATGAGGGTTCTGGGACACTTTTAGGTCACGTGATAAATGTTGGGGAATTTTTTGTTATCACGTGACCAAATGTAATGTGATGGTTCTGAGACACTTTTGGTTTGGGGGTTCTTTCAGGTTCTGGGACTTTGATTATACTTATTTTTTGAACGGCGGTTCTGAGACTTGATCACGAATGTATGCAATATGAGGTTTCTGAGACACTTTTGGCTATAGAGGCTTTGAGACTCAGGTAAACGCAATGAAAACTGTGCATTTGGTTGAGCAAATGCGTTTGGCACATACGCACATAATGCTTGAGCGCATATACAAGTCTGTCACGCTAAAAAAAGTGTCACGGTGAAAATGAAATCGCGATGAGAAAATTTATTTCTTGTCTGAACTTTCATTCAAAATCAAATCGCGCGAGAAAATTTATTTCTCGTCTAAACTTTTTCTCGCACTCAGCAACTATCGCGTGATGAAATCAGCTGTTTTTGCTTCACACAAAAACACGCAACGTAAGTGGAGATAGTGTCGACTTACCAACAGTCACAAGATAGCGCGGTTGAGAAGCTTAATGACTTTTTTCATGATATTGTGATCAATCAGCGGTAACAATGTTTGCTGGAGCCATGATTATTGATGCTAAGGAAAGTTTTTATAATTTTTCTAAATCTTTAAGTGGAACCCAACTATTAGTCTTGTAACCAGACCACTTGACTAACGCCATTTTCTTTTTGTTATCTTTTCGAATTACTTTTTCAATTCTGAACTTATTTTGATTTGTTTTTAGTAGTTCTTGTTCATAAAAAGATCCAGTAATTAATTCACCCTGAAGATCTGTAATTTTATATGTATGCGGATTTGTATTTAAAACTTTTGAAATTAAAAAGATTTCTTCAGTCCAGTTTGGAGTGTAGCCTTTATCAAACAGTTTTCGTTTGTACTTTGATATTCTTGGTGTTGGTCACTTCACTAGACTTGGTCACCAACTTCAAATTTTGTTTTTGTTTCTATAGGTTTGATATGACCAAATAAATTATAGTAAACTAACTATCCCTTCATTTTTCTTTTTGCTGGCATCTATTGGACTCATTTTGATAGATCTGTGTTTTTGGTTATTATATTCGTCTAATATTTCAGGAAGCATGTTTAAGTAATGAGTTGAGCTTTGTTGTGTAAATCTTTTCCACATTTTGTTTTTGATAGTACGATTCCAACGCTCAACAACTGAACTTTTTTCTTCATTTTCAGTTGAATATAATGTAATTTTATGTAGATCTAACAATTTTTTCATATTCTTATTGTAAAATTCTTTTCTTTTATCAGTCCAAATAAATTTTGGTATTCTACCTCCATTCAAAATGTTTTTAAAAGCAGCAGCAACAGTTTCACCAGTTTTGTTTTTCAAAGGGACTATCCATCCAAATTTAGAAAAAACATCAATTACCATGAGTAAATATTTGTAACCTTTATTCCATTTGCTAAATTGTTGCATTTCTACCAAATCTGCTGCCCAAATTTCATCGATTGACTTGCTTATTACTCGGCGCCGTGGAAACTTTTTTTTGACTGGTTTGTGGAGCTCATCAGCTAGTTGTTTTTGCCACGACGCCGTCTCTCGTTTTTTGCACCTTATCCTAGTTTATATTTTGTTCCAATTGCTGCTTGAACTAACTTTTTATCAAAAGATTCTCGAATACCTTTGGTTTTGGTTTGTGATAAACTGTCTAACATATTTTTATCACATTTTAGTTTACCTTTTTTATTGTCATTATCACGATAACAAATATCATGTTTCATTGCAATAGCATCTATTTGATTGTAAGGTTCTTGCCCAGATAAAGGTTGGTCGTTCGAATCAAGTTGTTTATCCAAAGGATTATATGGCCCAGTGTACTTGTGACTTGGAAGAGTAAACCCACCTTTTGGTTTTGGTAATTTTCCTATCGCAGCATGAAGGTCTAACAAGCCTCCTTTTTTGTTGGTTTTAATGAAACTATGCTTTGTAATACCACAACTAGCACAAATGCAACGTAACATCAGGGGACCATTTCCTTTTGCTTTTATGATTTCATCAGAACCTGGAACACATTTAGTTTTTTTCTTTTCTCTAACACAATAAGTTTCCATCTTTAATGTAAGTTACATAAAACTTCATAAACATTTCATTAAAAGGTGTAGGTTT
The DNA here is from genome assembly GCA_963965965.1 of Trididemnum nubilum. Classification (NCBI taxonomy): domain Eukaryota; kingdom Metazoa; phylum Chordata; class Ascidiacea; order Aplousobranchia; family Didemnidae; genus Trididemnum; species Trididemnum nubilum. The sequence goes on from OZ014476.1 coordinate 22,798,926, forward strand.
TTCATGAAAATCTAACAATAGTTCGTTTGCTGTTCTCCCCTTATTTTGCTCTGTTATATAATACACACAGTAGTAACCACAAAGAATTGAGTTAATATTTTGAATTTGTGCATCATTGTAAATAATGTTTTTGTTTGTGGTGCTTATATATTTAACAACTACATTTGGGGGTACAAGTCCAAAGCTGTCGAAGTATTCTACTTTATCTGATTTTTCTTCGTTGTAAACACAAACCCAATGAGTTCCACTACCTGCAAAATAATCTTGCAAGTTTACGACAGCTGCCTCATTTTTATTCATTGCTTTTGGTAACATATCTTTGCTAAATGTTCCTCGATAATTGTCACACTTAATCATGATTTTATCAATGTCTAAGTTTGTTAATGGTTTCATTTATTTACTGCTTTATTAGTTGCTCCTTGGATGGCCCCGGAAGCAGCTGCTAATCCCAAAGTTGGCAAAACCTTTTTAGCTAAAAACGGTAACACTAGTTTTCCTAAATTAAGTAAGCTGCTTAAGAAACCACCTTGTTTTTGCAATTGTGTTTTACTAAAGTTTATTTGTATACCGTGTCCAGACGCTTTTGCTTTGTTAATTCTATTTATCTGTCGACTCGTCAGTTGCAAACTAACGTTGCCTTTAGTCTGTAAATTTGCATTTGTTAGTCTAACACTTACACTAGTTTTGCTTTTATATGCATTTGCAATTTTTTTCTTTTGATTTTGTGTCAAGTTCAATGAGTAATCGTGGTACATTTTATATTAGACTTTATAAAATCAAACCCAAGATCGGAACATTTTTGAAAGGAGAATTTTTTCCTAGTATTAAACCTTTTCCGAGAATCTGAGGTTCGTCGAAGCGATAAGACCTACCTTGTCTTTTTGTTCCAGGCAACATAAGCCCTTTACCCTTTGATCCAGGTAACACAAGTCCTTTTCCTCCTAACAAACTGGGCAGCAAGCTACCTGCTAAACCTGCTAAAAGAGTTCCAATAAAACCACCCTGTTTTGAAATTTGTAGTTTTGATAGCTTCAAAGTAACACCTGAACCTTTTGCTTTAGCATCATTTATTTTGTTAACTTGCGTCTTTGTTAAACCAAGAAAGTCTGATCCTTGTAACTGGTGGTTATTAAATGTGAGTGTAAGCCCAATTTTGTTTTGAAAAGCTTGTTTTATTTTTTGTTTTTGAAATTGTGATAAATTTAATCCGATTTTAACATACATTTTTATTTATACTCAGATAATTATATTCATTCGACCTGAAAGTCCTTCTAACTGAAGGTATCTATCAGAAAGTACGACTGCATAAACATAGAAAGCTTGGTCAGCGTTATTTGCAATATTTCTAAAGTTACCACCAAGACTAAACCTTATTTCAATATCTGCCGAGCTGTTTTTAAGTCGTTCATTGTGTTTACTAACATCAAAATGATGAATTGGATACAAACTAGCCCAGTCTTCAGCTGATAATTGACAGCCCGTGTCGGCATCTTGGTATTTGTTTACAGCCTCTAGAAAACTCATGTATAAGCGCGAATAATTTCTATTTTGTGGAGTAAAATTACATTCAAATTCTCGTTCAGGATATTGAATGCTGTTTATTCTGCAACTAATACGTCTTAAGTTTGCATTGTCAAAAATCATATTATTTAGCTGCTGGTTGTTATCTCGTTCACTCAATTGAAACGCAACAAACACATGCCTAGGAAGTTCTATTCCCAGCTGGGTTGTTATTCTCCAAGTCATGCTTGGTTCTGTTGACTGAAACATTGTTCGATACACTCTCATTTGTTCAAAGTATAGCTGTTTTATATGTCCTTTTACTAACATAGCATCTATTTCCGATTCAACTCTTAAACTTGGTTTCACTTTAGGCATCCACAAAGAGATATGACTTATGTTAAACTCACCAGCAGCTACACTATTTGCACGTAAAATATAGTTATTAGATGTTTCTCTATCCACGACTATACTGTGTTTAACACCTCTAAAAACCTTATCGATATTACGACAAAATCCAAATATTTGGGAAAGAGGAAGCATTAAAGTAATTTGCTTATTTCCTGTAGTAATGTTCTGTCTTGCGGTGAAACCAATATTTGCTTGTAGATTGTTGTTGTATATTTCTACAACTGCTCTAATACCATCACGTACAGCATTTGCATTTGCATCATCAGCTACACCACCAAAATTTTGTTTAAGAGATGGGGAACCAGTTCCAGTGTCTTTAAACCACAGCAAGTTAGAGGCGGTTGATCTTGAATAATCATCACTAAAGCTAACTAAACTGAGTATTGTTGATGCTTGAGGTAGATAAAGGTTTATGTTTTCTATAGTTTGGTTATTTAATTGATATTGCGCAGTTTGAAATAAAGACCAACCGTTATTTACCAATGAAATTACGTCATTGTTATTGTAATTAACATTCGCATTAGTTTGAAGTTTTCCTCTGATTTCTAGGTATGCTTTATGCGGTAGAAGAAAAACATCTTCATCTTTTGTTTCAATAATGTGCTGACCATCTTTGTTCATGTTATTGGAGTCTCTCGGAAGGTATTCGACATATTCGAACTCAGTAATCGAATTGTCCACTAAGTTTGTTTCTTTAATTTGCAAACATGGATTCGTTAGTTCTGTCATTTTATAATTAAGATATATAATTTTTAAATCCTGATCCAGCAATTAAATTACTTAAGATAGCTCTCGATTTGTCGTTGAGATGTTCTAATGCTCTGTCATTGATAATACGCTTTTTTATTGGTATATTTTCTAAGACTGGTTCCAATGTCTTTTTTGTGGGTTCTAAGGCTTTATTCAGTAAAGGTGCAGCTAGTTTTTTAATCTCAGTCTTCACACCAGTAGGAATTCTGTTAAGTATCTTAGAACCAATGCTGATTACGTTCCTTACCTTGTCGTAAACATTTTTAAGCAAACTTCCACCTATGATTTTCTTTTTATGAAATCTGGTTTCTCTTTGTGATAACATTTATAGTTAAACTACATAATCTCTCTCAGGTGAACGTAGTAAGTCACTCGTTCATTATTCATATTTACAAAATTGTTATCTTGATCTTTTATAGAGAATCGGATACTATCAATTTGACTTAAATTTTTGATTGGAACATATATGTTTTGCTTAGGTTCAACTTGAATCAAATATCCCGGTGGTACGTTTGGACTAAGAGTATAAAGTAAGTCACTAGACGCTCCGTTTATGTAACTTCCATCAATTAAGCTGCAATGAATCTGAAGGCTGTTGATATTTGTAATATTTACAGGATTTTGACTATTATAAATTCCATTTACACCCAAAAATGCCGAACCAAATCCTAAAACGTCACCTATTGAATCTGGAATTCGAAAATCAACTACGTAATCATTTTTAAGTTCAATTCTTGATTTTAATGTATTAAAATTTGGTGTTAGAGTTATATTATTTTTGTCATCACGTCTCTGTTCCATCAAGTACTTGATTTCATTATTGAGATCTTCAATATTATAGCTACCTGGAGGAATTGATAATAATCGTGCAGCTACTCCATCTGGTGAATAAAAAAATTTATTATTGCTGCTCGTTATGTTATGCCAAGAGTACCATATTTGAGCATTGATTAAGGACATCTCGTAACTTTTTTTAATGTCTAGTTGCAACGGTGGATTAAAGCTAGTAATAAAATCTTCTGATTTTCCTTGTCCTTTCCTAGAGTCAAAGAAAAGTGGTATTGATGTCATTTTAATATATTGTCAAATAATTTTTGGTGGTCGCAGTGTGAAATGCATTTGTTCAATTTTAGTTTTTTCAAAATGTTTGCAATTTCTTGATCCAAACGTTTGTTATTATTGCCGGCTTGTTTGGCTGCTACTAGTAAATTAAGTCTTTCACAAAGTTTGTTGGGATCTTTAAGCCCTCTTCCAAAGGTAAGTTCCATTCCTCCTAATAATTTATTTAATTTTTCTCTGTACTTTTTAAAAGTTTTTATTTGCTCATCAATCACTTCTGTATCAGCATCGCGTCTTCTTCGTAAACCACCTAATCTTTGATTGATTAATCTAGCTCTGTCTTTCAATGCGTTTATGTAATCTGGCCCACGTTTTACAAGCTCCACAATATCAGTCTCAAAATTGTTTTGTGTAAGCAATTCTTTTTCTTTGTTATCGAAAGCACTGTCAAAGTGCACAGTATAAATTGATCGAGGTTTATCTTCAATGGCAAGCTGTTGCTGTATGTGTTGAATTAGCAGAAGTGGGCGTTGCGCAAAATAGTTCGCAAGTTTCGCAAGTTGCGCAAATTGCGCAAGTTGCGCAATTGCGCAATTTGCGTTGCACTCTATGCCTTTTTTTTCCGCTCTTGCGCAATTTGCGTTGCGCTCTATGCCTGTTTTTTCAGCGCTTGCGCAATTTGCGTTTGCGAATCGGTAAATCTAATATTTGTTGCGCTTTAATTGTGAATTTTTTCCAAGATGTGCAATCACAAAATAATTTTTAAATGTTGATCTGCATGTCCCTGTCAAAAAATAAATAAATTTTGATTTTACAGATTTAAAGCATGATCACGAGATAGTTGATACAAGCTGATTGCTGATAGAAAGTTTTTTTTTTCTTGTTTTATTTTCTTCTGCGTTATCTACTTTTTTTCTTGTTTTTCTTTTCTTCCGCGCTATCAGCTTTTAAACCGCTAAACGTGCTGTTTTTGAAGTTTGAGCGATTGAATATATCAAGAAGGACTTGTGTGTGACAGAAATCAAGTGTGCCAGTTGGGACAGAGTTGTAAGTCGAGCCAGGCTTTTTGGGTCGGGTTCGGGCCTAAAGTTGACAAAATTTTCGGGCTTATTTCGGGCCTGAAACGTACTTTTTGTCTTAAGTGCACAAAAATATAATTAAAATAATTTTGCAAAATTGCTAGATTTTTCAGACCTAACCTAACTTTCGGGCTTTTTCAGGCATGATTTGAGCTTCAAAATAGCTTTCGGGTTCGGATCGGGTTCGGGCTTATATTTTCGGGTTCGGGCCTGAACTAATTGGCCCGTTTACAACTCTGAAATTGGGAGATCCCTCTCAACCAAGTTCTCCAAATTTTCGAACTTTTAAACCGTTAGAGCTAGATGAATTAGATTTTTAAATTGGTAAAAATCAAAAATAAACTAAACGTAACAAAAATTGGGGGTGCCACAATGGGGGTTTGCCCCAAACGGGCCCTCCAAAAATCAAACTTTTTAACCACTCACGCTGGACTCATGAAATTTTCAGGGTGGGCAAATATAAAAAAACGTTTTCCCAAACGGGGCTCTCCAAAACTCAAACTTTTTAACCTTTTAAAATAGATACATGAAATGGTGGTCCACAAATTTTCAACTTTTCTATTTAAAGCAACCTTTGCATTTCTGCACCATCAGCTTCTTTCGAAAGGTGCTTCTCCAGTGCAGACTTGACTGTAAGCGAATTCAGAATGCAACTAAGTGGTGAACATTTAAAAGCACTCAATGTCATGCACTGCAATAAAGCGCTGCTTTAATTAACCAGTCGTTTGACAAATTTTTTCTGAATATCGGTGGTGGTTGACGGGTTGTTCACTTTTTCAGCAAATTAAGTTAATTTAAGCCGGATTAGGATTCGGTTTTAGCAATTCGGAATAATTCTGAAATAGCCAAGTATTCTGAAATGCCCATCCCTAGTGGTACTACGTGTGCTTTAGATAAGCTATATTCCAAAGCTGCCCAACCCGTAGCCCGCGGGCCAAATTTGGCCCGCGAAGCTATTTTGTGTGGCCCGCGAGGTCTTTTTGTGCGCTTGATTTCCTCTTGGAAAGGCTTACCATTTTCTGGCAAATAAAAAGGTCTAACGTAGGTCTTAGCCATCAATGCGGCTAAAAAAAGGCCTGAATTTCTTGGTAAAAACTCTTGGTAAAAATGCATGACTCCGCAATAACTTTTTTCCCGCAATTGTGGCCCGTACCAGTAAAAAGGTTGGGCAGGCCTGCTATATGCTGTATACGGCTGAAAGACAAAGAGTAATGTATTAATATTATATCAGGGATCGAAATTAACTTTTTTGACAACTTGGCCGTCGGGCAAGTGTTATCAAATGTCTATTTGCCCAAGAAAATTTCAACTTGCCCAAAAAAAAGTACTCTAAGTTTTGAGGTTAGCTTGGAAAAAAGGACTGAATTTGCAAAATACGCGTAGTTTCGAGAATCAAGTTTTTGTGTGCGATCGTTAAGATAATGTGATGCAAACAGTAACTTTTCCAATCATGCATTAGCAAAATTGATTTTTCGATTGTAAATATTTCATTTAATATTTAACGATCATAATTATTAATTACCGTTGTGGTTTGTTGCAAACGTATTTTTATTAGCGAATACTTTGGAAACTACACCAGCTAGAAAACTAAAAGATCTTCAAAATAATCATAACAAAAAAATTGCAAAATTCTTGACGTTATCTTCATGCAGCGCAGAGTAATACTTGTGGTATCTGAAACAGCTGTTAGCGTGGCAAGCGCCGGAAAACTTTTCTAGAAAAAAAGCAGAACATTTTGTGCCAAACCGTTTCTAAACGTGTCCAAGAATCGAAAAATCTGCGTGCGATTAGGACGTGTTAATTGCGATAAATAATGTGCGTACTATTAGACAATGCATTAATTGTGATAGTTACAAAGTGCTTACTAAAATAAAGCAAGAAACGGCTATCTCTACGTACAAATTTTACTTTATTGCAACAAAACCGAGTAAATTGCGTCTTAACTAATCTTGTTTGAAGTTGTCTAATACGCTGTATTTTGTTAAGTTGCCACCGGGGAAGTTAAGCTGAAAACTAACTTGCCCGCAGCGATTTCAGCTTGCCTCGGGCAAGCGGACAGGCGTTGATTTTGAACCCTGTATTTAGTTTAAGCTACCTCACTTAATACGTACGAAATACTTTTTGTTTTTTGTACTGTAATTAGTAGTCGAAAACTTGGCCTCTACAATAGGAAAAAGATTAGATGAAAGGGTCGGAAGAGCTAACGACAAAATCACCAAAGATTGCTTTCCTGCCTACAAGAAAGATGCGTGGTTGCAAAAATTTATAAGATTCAACACTGCTATTCCTAGTTCGGCCAGCGTCGAGAGATTATTTGCTCTTGGTTCTGATATTTTGCGATCGAAACGATCGTCTATGACGAAAGAAAGTTTTGAAAAGTTTGTTTTGCTGCATGAGAATGAAAAGTGTTTAAAAAAGTCAACGCATTATTTCTGAATGTGAGTGAGTGAAGCTTTTTTTGTTTTGGTGTTTATTTATATTTATTGCTGTTTATTTTTATTATTTTTTTTGTTTTAGAGTTTAATTGTTTTTTTCAACAATAAAAATAATTCTTTCTTCGGTCTTAGATATGTGCCTTTAGTTATAAAAGCTAAACGCAATGCAGTTGGTTTATTCCAGGGCAGCTTAGCTGAAGATGGTACTATGTTTGTACTTTCATATTTTTATACTTAACACCATCGTCTGCAGCGCGCTTTTGAAACTTCGATTATGCAAAAATTTGCACTCAAAAACTTTTTTAAATAGCAAAATTTGTGTGCGCTTCTCAAGCAATCAAATCGTAGTTGCGCTGTACTATTTTCAATTTTTGGTTGCGGAATTTGTGTTTTCGCTTTAAAACGTTTAAAATTTTCGTTACGGAATTTGCATTTGCGCTTTAAGCTTTTAAGATTTTGTTTGCGAAATTCGCATTTGCGCTTTAAGCTTAAAATTTTTGGTTGCGGAATTTGCGCTTGCGCTTTAAGCCAAAAAAATTTTGGTTGCGGAATTTGCGCTTGCGCTTTAAGCCAAAAAAATTGTGGTTGCGCAATTTGCGCTTGCGCTTTACACTAGAAAAATTTTGGTAGCGAAATTTGCGCTTGCGCTTTACGGTGTGTTTTTTAAACGCCCAGCTCTGTGAATTAGTTGGTCTTGCCTTTTATCAGTTTTTTTCGGAGTTTCTTCAAACGTTTTAGTAATGGGACAAAATATTTCAGAGGCAGACTTTTGCAGTTGTTGTTTGGCTATAATTTCTTTTTGCAGCTTTTGTTTCAAAAGCTTTCGGTTATTAATATAATCCTTTACAAGTTTATTTCTGTTTTTCAACTCTTCTTCATTTACAAATGGCATGTTTACTATATAGCATATAAAGCTTAAGCCCAAAAATGGTCAAAGCATTTTCTGTAACGAAGGGGTAGGTGTTTGGCTGTTTTGTCCAGCACCATAAAATTGTAAGGATCTTTGGTTGCTTCACGGTAAATCGACTCCATTTCTTCTTTTGTTATACCTTTAGCATGATCGTCAGTAATGTGTCTGATATCTTTGTTGTCTAAGTTCCCAAAAAAAACAGAACAGTTAGTGTTTCTTCTTATGTACTTCGGAGTGTTGAAGTATGACTGAGTGAGGTAAATACCGTTGCAATTTCTGTTTCTAGATAACAAAAAGTATTCCATCAGTTTTTTCATGTTGTCTAGCTTAATGTCGTCAAAAACTATTACTTTCTGTTGAGTGTCAAGCTCTTCTACGGGAGGCAAGTCTTCAGGGCTTAGCACTTCAATACCTTGCTCTTTTAAAAATCGATACTTATCTTGCTCAGGATTAACAGTATAAATACAACAAAGGTCGTAATTCATCCACTTGAGAACCATGTTTAAAAGCAAATTTGTTTTTCCTGACCCTGTCGATCCTACTATCATGTAATGACAATCTGGTAGAAGCTAATGATGTTTGATTTGCTTGTTTTCCCCCTTAAATATTTATCAAAGTTTTTTATATTCATTTATAATAAAGAAGGACAAAATGAATATTTCAAAATTTGGAACAAGTGGAAGTCAATCTTCAAGTACTGTTAAGGTTGTAGGTATTGAACACAAAGTTTCCAAGTCAGGAGATATAATGTATGGTGATTTAAACTTAAACAACCACAAAATTACAAACTTAGCCAATCCTGTAACAGAATCAGATAGTGTAAATAAAGGATTCTTGGATAATGCAATTAGCAACATTGTCCACTTTGCCGAAAGCTCTGAGTTTGGTTCGAGGTTGGCTACTTTAGGTATAAACAACGATGGTCAAAATGTTGTATCGCCCACTCAAATTCAAATTCAGAGGTCTCAAATATATGGTGTGGAAGTACTTGGTCGTTTACCAAACAGGGTCTTTCGTATAAAAAATATTCCACCTAACGACGCATCAATTGAATTAGGTGAATCATTGATTCTAAGAGGACTTGTTGATCCCAGTCTACCTTCTGATGCGGCAACTAAACAATTTGTTGAAAATTTAGTGACAAATGTGAGAGATAATATTAACTGCAAGGATTACACACCATCACAAATTTACGAGATCCCACAGCACCAGGTGAAGCAGCAAACAAAAATTATGTTGACCAAATAACGCAACACATTCAAACCGAAGACAATAATGTAACCATTTCACAAAACTTAGATATGAAAAATCATACCATTTTCAACGTAGGTAGACCTTCCGAACCTACCAGTGCAATAAATAAACGTTATTTTAAACGAAATATATATCGTCCAAAATTTCAAATATTTTTGGGTGTTAGTATTACTCCTTCTTCGACACCTGGTTCGAGACCAATTCCATCAAGTGCTATTCATTCAGTTCGTACTAATACAGATCACAATTTGCATTTCGTGAGTGCACCTCTTGTCGCTGGGAACGATTTTCTGTCTTTGCAATCCGATAGTATTCATTTGAGAGATGAGGTAACCAGCAGTTACATCGAAATAAGCGTAAGCGGACTTGTGAAAGTTACCCGTTATGACGATGAAGACAAATTATACATAAATATAATCCGTGTTAGTCAAGAAGAAACAGATAAAATATGTAAAACAACAGTAACACCCCCATTCGATTGCTTTAAATTAAACTGCATTGTTTTTCCTAATCCTTCTCGAGATGTGTTTCGCATACAATACAACTATGTTTCTTCAAATTCTTCGGTATCAATGAATATAAGCAGCGTCGTAATTAAAGTTAAACAGCTTGAAGTGGGTGATCAACCAGAAGCGTAATTGTATATCGTAAAATAAACAATGGACTTTAACCACGTTAGTAGAAAATTGACTCAAGAACAAGTGAATGAATTGACAAAACTGTATCACACTTATCACAAACAGTATTGGTGTTATAAGAAAATGTTTAAAAAATTTAAAAGAATGGACTTAGCTCTAAAGCTGTCATCTGTTGTTTTTACTACAACTGGGGCCGTGGTTGGTTCTGTTACATTAAATCCGATTTTCTTGGCGTGTGTTAGTGGTACAGGTGTTCTTTTACAGACAATAACGACGCAGAAAAATTTTTCCAAAAAAACTGAGTCTTGTAGATATGCTTATCAATCGTATCAGAAATTACTCAACAAGTTAAAACTGTTTTTAAGATCTGGTGATATTGACGAGTTTTTCGAAAGAGAACTTGCTATGGTTGATGACCAAGTTGCTGATATATGTCCACCAATTTCTGAAAGCTATGAAAAATTACATGCTAAACGATTTGTTTCCACATGATTTCATATTTTTTACGTAATGCATCACTAATTTTGTATGAAGGTTGTTTGGGAATGCCTAAATCTTCTAAGATTTTGCTTATAAAAAATTCTAACTTAGGAAACCTTTTGCAAGTGATAATTTTTACTCTACTTTCCACAATTACCCAAATGTCCATGAATGCTCGTGTTTCGTTAGGAGACAATCTAAGTTGCTCTATTTTACTTTTAACATAAGCAGTTCTACTGTAAACTGATTTACGTAAGACAACATTACGTGGATTGTAATCAATCCAGCCATGTATAATGTAAGGGTGATGAACTACACCACAGTTAATGCAAGTTCTGTTTCCAGTAATATTTTTTATGTCAGGATTTTCACAACAATTTTCATCCATGTTTTATTAAGTAAAAGCTTTATTCTTAAAACGGTTTTTTACTTAAAGATAGATAATGACTGTATGCATAACTATCAATTCCATTAGAAAGAATATATCGTTTATCATCAAAACAAGAAAGAGATTTTTTGTTGATTTTTTGCGAATAAATTTCATGATTTTCGCTTTTAATTATTTTCATTTTATAGAACATATGACTTCTGTTAAACAGCGTGTTTTTGTAATCTTCATGTCTGATTACATTTTTTACAATGTTTTTCTTTATACCTTTTGCTGTTTTGTTTCCTTTTTCATTGTTTTTAACATAACTATACATTTTAGACCTAAGTCCAACAAATTCTACGATTGGCACACCTGCGGTTTCATCTTTCATTTTGCCTACTACTTTTTTGTTTGTGAAATCATAAAACTCTGAGCAGTTGCAATAGTTGCTAAAGTCAAATAGGTGTTTGTCCGACCAGAATTCTTTGTATACATCTTGAGTTTTGATATCGTATGTCAGTGAATCAGTATCTGTAAACAAAAGTTGTGCATTGTTACATATCTTTTTTTAATGTAATTGTAATGCATATTGTACATAAGGGTTTTCGATAAATCCAAAATTGCCATTCCAACAAAAGCTGGACGATTTAGGTTTAACGACTCTTTGATTTTATGCACAGCAACAAGATTTTCATTAAATATTTTGCTACTGACAAACGACGGTTTTGAGCTGTGTTTTAAAAGTTTTTTAGGATCGGTAATTAGAGACACATTAACATGCTTGCGTAGATTTTCAATTGTTTTTCCAAAAACAGAGTTATTCATAAGCTTGAAGAAGTCTTTTTCAAAGTCTGACTTTGCTACTTTTCGCTTCTCCGTATTGAAATCGATATACTTTTTTAACCAAGGTGGTTGATTAAATTCCAAAACACGGTGTACTTTTGTAACTTTTAAACCTAGTTCAATGTACTGTTTTAAATTTTTGTAATGAAGAACGTAGTTTTTCTTGGGTTGTAAATTGGGTATTAATTTTGTTACTCCTTCAACTTTTAAATTAAATTGTTTGCAATAATCTGAAAGCATATGATTTTGAATTTCCATTTTTTCTGGAGCTAGTGGAAAATCATTATGCATATCATGAAGGTCTTCAGGATATTCTAAGTCAACTTCAAGTATTAATCCTTTGCCCTCAGGTAACTTGGCCAAGTTAAATTCTTTGTTTGATATCCATCTGAAACCATTAATAGGTAAATCTTGAGTCATAGACCATCCATAAAGATTATTTGCATCTATGTAAACCAAGAAATTTGACGGTTCCTCTGGATTGTAGTTGTTGATGTATTTGTTGTTAGCTTTAGCATATCTTTTGCAAATATATGAAACACTACCCCTAATTCCTTTTTCAATGAAAAGAAATTGATCGATATCCGATATTAGTTCCAGCTTGACATTAGTCATTTTAAGCATTGCATCCCATGACAAACCAGGTGATGTAAAATAATGACACGGATCTAGGTCGTAGAATTTTAAACAAGTTTTTCGAAACATTTCAAATACGTCTGCTAGAAGCAAAACTTCAGACTTAAGATACAAGTCGTGATATTCTCCCATGGATTCCAAATTAAAAGTATTCCATACATTTTGTGCATGTTTGTAATCTTCATTAGTGCTTTGCTCGTCGTTTAGAATGCTATAAAATTCTTCTCTTGGTGGTAAGTGTTTTTCATTGAATTTATCAAAATGATCCATGTAATCATAAGGGTAAACACGTTTTCGTTTCATAAGTTCTAGCTTTTCGTTTTGAAATTCCTGTAATGTGTACTTCATGTCACAAGGTGAAATATTTTTAACTAAGGACTCCAGAGAACTACTCATAAATTGAAAGCTGTCAATAAACTTTAAATGCTTACCTAAGAAAAATGCCATGTATTTTTCCATGTTATTTGGTATTACACTAATTTCTTGGTCAAATTTTCCTATTTCTTGCATGATAAAATGTGAATCATATCCTTTTAGATTATGAAAAATTACTGGTATCTTATTTGTCAGTCTAAAGCTTCGATTACAATTGTTATGAGCAGCTCCTCTGTATTTTCCTGTTACATGACAATGATCTCTTACCTTATAATCTTTTTTAGTAAAACCGTTTTTACAAATGTGACACACAGTGGCTAATTTAAAATGTTCTTTATCTTTATTTGTCAATGTCATAGGTTGATTAAAATGATTCTTTTTTGTTTCTTCACAATAGTCTACCTCATTGAGCATAACCTCTAAAAATTTATATGCTGCGTTTTCTCCTCTATAAACTTGAATCGGTTTAGTAAACTTATCGTCATAGCAACAAACTAACTTATACGCATTGCCGCAATCGACGTGCTTTTGATATCTTTCTGAATACGATTTGTTATCGTTTGGCTGACAGCTATCAATCTTTTGAGTTATTGCTTCAAAATCAGCATATATGACAAAAGGAACCTGTAGCTGATTGTGAAAGTTTTCAAATTTAACTGAACTTCCCTTTTTAGGCATTTTAATTGCTTGTTTCCCATTAGTGATAATACAATTTTCTAAATGTTTGAGAAGAAATTCATCAGTGCTAAAACATTGAAGACAGAATCTGCAAAAATGCTTTCTATTTTTATGTTTGCTTTGATTAAACATAAATCTGTTAAAATCTTTTATCCATACATAATGTTGCTTTTCGTCTTGTGTTATCAGCAATAAATCCAAAGTTGTTTCATTATCATTTTTAGAAACATATAAAGGATAAGGTTGTTTGTTTTCACATCCAAATACATTTATGCTAATGTTATTTAGTTGCTCGACTTTTGAGATTTGTTTAATAGAAACTGGAAATGTTATACCATTATAATTCACTGTATTACGTATTTTTTGTAGTGACTTGTTCTTTCAGGATGATTTTTTACTTGGCTGCTCTAAAGTTTAGCTAAATGACACCATCTAAAGCATTCATTATCATTTTCATTTTTGATATTAACCAATCCTTTTTTAGGATTTTTAAGTGCTTTTGGTAATTCTATATAAGAACTTCCATTTAGAGGTGAATATTTAACAAGGTTAACAAAATGACCTTTTATGTGGTCAAGCATCCAACCGGAACCTTGACTAAGCCATTTTCCAATTTTATCTAAGATTTGAGTTGCAGACGTTTTTAGCATTTCATCAATATCTTTATTGTTTAAAATAATAATTGCTTTACTATTAAAAAAGGCTTCTCTGGTTATTTTTTCATCACTTTTATCAATTTTAAAAAATATGACATTTAAAGTAACTGTAGCTTTCATTCCTTTCATTTTGCTCAGATCTAAGCTTAATTTATCTTCAACAAAATTTTCAGTAACATGAAACTGTTTTAAAGGATCTATTTCAACAAGGCTTATTTGATATGATTTTGTAAAGCCTTTGAAAGCCGTTTTTTGTAATTTAATTTTTTTGAGAAAAAGATTAAGTAATTTTTGAACACTTTCAGTCACTTTTGTTTTAATAGTTGGTGGTGTATATGATAGCAACCAGTCAGCAAAGTTGTTGAGATGTTTTTCAGCTAAATTTCGAGTTAGTGTCTTCAATTTTGGAATAATTTGCTTATATGGAATTGGTTCCAAAACTGGAACATTGACATTCGGAACAGGCTTATTGAGAATGCTGCTCATTTTTATATCATAAGTTTTTAACCTTTAAGTAATTTTTTATATTAAAAAGAAAAAAAAATGAAAACAAAAAAAATTATGGAGACAATGAATCTGATATACTTTTAGAAAAGATTAATTAAAAATAATTAAAAAGAATCTAAGTTTCAATAATTTTTTAAATTATATTTTTTAGTATCGAAAATTTTTAGAATATTGACATTTGGAACAGACTGTAATTTTTTATCTGAGAAATAAATAAAATGAAGAACAAACTAATACTTGAGAATTGTGAATATTATTTTTATCCAAAATTTAAAGGATATGCTGCAAGCTTAGATGGTTATGTAGTCCATGCTGTAAATCAAGAAGTAACACCAGGGGTGATGGATCATAATGGATATATGCAAATAACCGTCGATGAACATTGGCGTAATATTTATGTTCATGATTTTGTTTGGGAATGTTTTCATGGTTCGTTAAAATATGGAGATGAAGTAAAACATATTAACAAACAGCATGATGATAATAGATTAGAAAACTTAAAACTTCGAAGTTCTAAAGAGATAGTAATAAAAGTCAGTACAAGTGGAAATGTAACCTATGTGTAGATATCTATGTGTGTTAAATATAAAGGATGTTTTGCGGATTTCAACCAACAAATTTATCAACTCCAGAAAATGTTGAAGATATTAAACTAAAGTGGAATAAACGTGTATTATCATATTGTATTGCAAATTTAACACCTAAACTAACTGAAGAATCAATAAATAGACAAATTGATGCTGCTTTTAAGGTCTGGAAAAAAAGTTGTGCATTAAAATTTAAAAAAGTAAATCCAAATGAATCATGTGATATCAAAATAACTTTTTGTAAAAAAGAACACGGAGATGGATGTCCATTTGATGGTAAGGGAGGAGTTTTAGCTCATGGTTTTTACCCAGGAGAAGGAATAGGAGGTGATTTACATTTTGATATGGAGGAAATGTGGGTCGAAGGAAAAACATTTCCAGGATTTATTTGTGGTTTTGTGGTGACTGTACATGAAATCGGTCATTGTTTAGGACTAACCCATTCAAAAAATTTTGATTCAGTTATGTACCCTTCGTATAAACATGAATTATCTAAATTATCGAGTGATATTTTATCAAAAGAAGATAAAGAACGAATTCAAAATGCATATGGCAAACCAAAAGCTAAGATATTTGATGATAATGGTATTATTATCAAGGTTAAAGCAATAGAAAATAATAAAATAAAATTAATTATTGAAAAGAAATAAAGCATTCAGAGTGCTTTTTAAAAGAAAAGATAAAAATGTTTTAAGAATGTCATGCAAAAATCACTGAGCTTCTCGTAAACATTGTTACGGCTGATTGATAAAGATTACAAACATTGTTACGGCTGATTGATCACAATATCATGAAAAAAGTCATTAAGCTTCTCAACCGCGCTATCTTGTGACTGTTGGTAAGTCGACACTATCTCCACTTACGTTGCGTGTTTTTGTGTGAAGCAAAAACAGCTGATTTCATCACGCGATAGTTGCTGAGTGCGAGAAAAAGTTTAGACGAGAAATAAATTTTCTCGCGCGATTTGATTTTGAATGAAAGTTCAGACAAGAAATAAATTTTCTCATCGCGATTTCATTTTCACCGTGACACTTTTTTTAGCGTGACAGACTTGTATGTGCGCTCAAGCATTATGTGCGTATGTGCCAAACGCATTTGCTCAACCAAATGCACAGTTTTCATTGCGTTTACCTGAGTCTCAAAGCCTCTATAGCCAAAAGTGTCTCAGAAACCTCATATTGCATACATTCGTGATCAAGTCTCAGAACCGCCGTTCAAAAAATAAGTATAATCAAAGTCCCAGAACCTGAAAGAACCCCCAAACCAAAAGTGTCTCAGAACCATCATATTACATTTGGTCACGTGATAACAAAAAATTTCCCAACATTTATCACGTGACCTAAAAGTGTCCCAGAACCCTCATATTACATACTACTCATTGGCTAGAAACTTTGGAAATATATTGTGCCCCAGCAGTTTGTAGAAATGCTACTACTTCAGAACAAACCATGGATAATTAGACATAAAAAATAAGAGCTATGTCTTTCTTGCCCAGTGTAGACTGTAGTAAATTTAAGTTGAAACATGCTTTTCAAAGCGGCAAGATTTTAGCATGTACTAAAAAATCTGAAATCTGCGCCACTTCCACTCATAAGCTGATTAAAATGATGCTAAAATGCCAGGTAGCGCAAGCCTCTTCCACATTACGCGATTTTAACGTATATTTTGCACTTTTTTTGCTTTGTGCTGAGGCCCAAAGTGGGGGGCATGGCACAATTCTCCCACCCTAAATACGTTTTTGGATGTGTATGTCCTAATGGTCACAAGCATATAAGTCACAGCTTGAAACCATTCAACAAGTGTTTTCGAAAGATGTGGTTTGTTAATACTGTTTTTTTATAAAAAGTTTTATTTATGATAAAATATATACGTATATTTCGGTTGGTGCTTAGATGTCTTTTAGTTGCCAGAAAGGAGAATTTGAACGGTTTTTCAACCGGCTTGACCGGCCGGTCAAAGAATCTCGACCCGATCGGCAACCTGACTGGCCGGTCGACCCGACCGGTTTCAATCTCTGGTACGGTTTTCAATAACAATTCACCTCTATCCACCTCGTTAGCTTTACGCTAAAAAATGCTTTTGAAAAAAAATTATCTAGGAGAAATGCTCATTGAACAAATTATTGAATTTAAATTGAGGGGCCTGGGGCCTCTTGACCGTACATGTTCTCCTACAACTGATTATTTTCATGTCAAAACAAAAATAAGGAAGATCTTCGAGTGGATTATTATTTACAACTAAAATACTTATAAAATTTAACCCCAAACTGCAAAATTACAAACGCATTTTCGACCAAACTATACGTAAAAGGAGGATTGAAACAATTTAATTTTTTTCAATTGACTTTCAAATGTTAATAATCTAGTTCTTTCAAATGGTTCTGAACACGTGCGAAATCTGATCCAAAAGCATTAAAACAGCTTTTTTTTTAAAAAAAATACAAAAATTCGCCCAGTGACTGGGGGCTCCATCTCCGGATCCCCGTCGGTGATACGTTTGAGTAAACTAGTTTACTTACACAAGTCTCCCAATTTAGATATTTTCATTTGTAATTTTTGCTTTAAGCCCTCTCCATTTACAAAACTCTCGGTTAAGTGCCAAACCTGGCCACGGCTTCTTATTTTCCATTCTACGACATCTTTGTTCCACAAAAAGTTCCTCTTTCGAAAATTTCTGAAGACTTCATTGCATGTGATTTTTGGTTTGCCCCTCCCCCCAATCAAAAATCCTGGCTACGCCTATGCACGAGGAATGGCATTTCGAACCGTGTCCCTCCAAATCACTGCTTGTGCTCCCCAAGCGAGAGTGAACTTTTGTAGTAGCACAACTAGCAAACTTTTTCCCAAAAACAGGTACCACAAACGCTTTTTTCTATGAAACAGCAAGACAGATCAAGTGAACGTAATCAAGTAGCTGAAGATTTTGCGATGAAGACCTTTTTTTATTTTTTTGGTCTTCACCTCCAAATTTGAGGGCAAAATCCATACCAAAGAAGGATAACATAGGATTTGGAGCAAAATATTCACCAGTTCACTGCCGCATTCCGAATTCGTCTGGTCTGGCCTGTGTAAGCGTCCCGCCCCCCCCCCCGGGGCGTATTTAGGGGGCGCCATTGTGCCATGGCCCCCTCTTTGGGTCGTCAGGATTGTAAAATTGCATAGAAAAGTACGCAAAATTGAGGCATGGCCCCCTCTTTGCAAGTTGGGCATAAGGTTTGATCACCCAAAGGCATGTTCTATGCGTTTCTTCTAAGTTTTGGGCGAAAAATCGGACTAAATTTCAGTGAAGACCTTTTTTTGCTCTACACCTAATTTTGGGCGAAAAATCGGAATAAATTTGAGTGAAGACCTGTTTGTTTTTTTTGTTTTTTTTTGCTCTTCACCTAATTTTGGGCGAAAAATTGGACTAAATTTGAGTGGAACAATTTCTGATTCAGATCTTTGTTGTTCCCAAATTTTCTGAAATTTCTGGCCCCCCCCTTTTCGAAATCCTGCGTACGCTACTGGTCCCCCCACCCAAGTTTTTGTGCCCCCCCCAAACACAATACTCTGGCTCCGTGCCAGGTACTACACTGTTCTATTCGCAGTGCACGATTTATACTGTGGTCTGTGACCAGATAGCCAACAAATCATCTTCATTTGTTTTGCTAAATGCTAGCATTTTGAGGAAATATCGCGGAAAACCGTCTTTGCGATCTGCAAGTTTTTAGCAATTTATCGAACTCTAATTATTGCATTTTCGTTAAAGAGATGCTGCTCGAAATCGGTCTTATTGACATCGGTTTTATCAGTTCAAACTGACCCGCTACTAAACCATATTATTTGTTCAACTTTGATTGAGAAAAAGTCGGACCCCGTGCGATAAACAGAAGTGGAGTCCTCGAGGAACATTTTGAAGTCCTTGGCCTTGGCCTCGAAGGTCAAGTTCTTGGCCTTGGCCTCGAGGCCTCAAGTCCTCAAAAATTGGCCTGTCCTCGGCTCGAGGACAGCACTATTTTTTGAATTGTTAAAATTTTGTGGAGCACTTTAAAAGTTTTTTGGAAAACGTTTTTTTGTGCAGATTGCCTGAAAAATTTTTCTGAAGACCTTTTTTTTGTTTTTTGGAGGTCGCTTGTGAAGACCTTTTTTTTTTTTTGGAGAGCACTTGCGCTTGTGTCCTTGGCCTTGGCCTCGAGCATTTCTGTCCTTGGCCTCGAGAGTGTCTGTCCTCGGAAAGGCTGTCTTTGGCCTCGGATTTTTTTTGTGTCCTTGGCCTTGGCCTCAAGCCTGGTGTCCTCGAATCCACCTCTGGCGATAAAACTCGCCTATTAAAACGTCACAAAGGTCTTGTATGTTCTATAAAACTGAAATAACGAGGTAACAAGAGCAGAGTGAAAACAAGCGGAGAGTAAAGACTACAAAAGGTAACGTGTGAAAATGTGAATTGAAAAAGTCTTGAAAAGAGTTTATTGGCAGTAGCGGCAGAAAATTTGCTTAAAAAACAGCGCTGAAGCGCTGCCGCTTTTTCGGCTAAAAAACAGCGGCGCTGCCGCTTGTCGCTGGTGACGAAAAAAAGCATCAGCGCTGCCGCTACCGAAAAAGTAGCGCCGCTGTGCCCACCACTGTTGGTGAGTAATGCTTTGGTGCTAATTTTGTATCTCCAGTCTCGACTTTGGTAGAAAGAGGAACTTTCAGTCACAAAATGGCAAATGAGCCAGTCAGATAAAGTGCTTGAAAAACTGTCTGCTGCAGGTAGGGAGTAGGTCTCTTTCCACGACAAATAAATTGCTAAAAAAAGAACGCAAAGCTATTTGAAGGATATTTTAGACAGCTAATTACTTTTGAAATGATTTGATATGATCACAGACTCTTTATTTAGTAGACTAGAAACAGAGGCACGAAGAAAAAGCGAAGAGCATTGCAGAAAAAAAAAGCTCTTGTTGCGAAGTTTTTTTGCAGTCACCGCATTCGACTGATTTGAGTGGATATACTCATAGAATGAGTGAACCGCGAAAAAAAAAGTCATGCTGACTGGACGAATCAGCATATTTGAAAAGAAATGAACCGTGAAGAAAAAAAGACAAAACTGTCAGTTTCCAGTTTGCTATAAAAGAGCTTGTGATATGGTCGAAAAGGCTGGGCATTTTTAATTTTTTGACTTGTTTGTTAGTTTTCGACTGGCTTGCTGTATAGGCTACTTCCTGGTTGTCTCAGATAATGGGTTTGTAAAATATTTTGGAAGATAAATTGAAAATTTGGGCTGAATACTTAAAACTTTTGAACATTTAACTATTACTTTACTACTATGATCTAATGGCTCTTGTCTTTTTATGTTCATGACTACGTACTTCACTGTATTCACCTCTAGCACAAGCCAGCAAAACATTTCGCTTTCTTTTGCCCTAATACTTCAGTTATAATTGAGTGACATAATACTGCTGTAATCTTGCAATGACTTATCAGTCTAAGCTTGTGCAGAAGCCTGCAAATACTGAACTGGGTATAGGCAGCTGGCAGCTGAACATTCTTCTATTGCCTTGTTTGTTGATCAGCGCAGTCAGTGGCGTCGTTAGGGGGGCAGCCTGCCCTGGTGTCACCGTTTTGGGGTGACACCATTTGTTTTTTTTTTCTTTTGAGGCCAAAAACCCACTGATTGGTAGGCAAAGATCTTTTTTCTTTTTTTTTGGTCATCACATACTTTCGGACTGAAAACTAACTCGTTTTGCAGCGAAGACCTTTTTTTTTGGTCTTCACCTATATTTTAGCTAATAAAGGGTGCCACAACGAAATCCCGCCCCGGGTGCCACCATTCTAAGCGACGCCTCTGAGTGCAGTCATCAATTTGATTAATATTTAGTAGATTGCCTACAAGGTTAGAAATTACTCAATATTTGCCATATTTATGGTAGTCCTCGGCATTAAAGATGCTTCAAGTTGTGTGCAAATACAAGAAATTTTTAAGTTAGTAATATCTAATGTAGTTCTATGAGCAAAGCTAAATCAGTAGTTATGTGTTGATTGATAAATGAAACTTTTTGTGGGCGATACTTGTCTGTAATGAAGTTTTTGTTGAGAATAAACGCCAACAAAACTTTGTGAAAAACTGATTTAAAGTAAATTTTATATCTAAGCTATTTGTTTCTTTGCATCACAACTGACTAGTCAAATTAGATTGTTACTGGTTTTAGTGGGTTATCAACAATGGGTTTTACATCTTTCATCAAAATCAGTATTATGTGTGGTTGCTAAATTTAGTTTCAGCGAAGTAAGTCTAGGCCTGTTTGTGATGGCATTTACATGTTTAAATTTAAGTTTTAACTAATATTGCTTATGATATTTGTTTTGTCTGCATTTCAATTTTATTTTTTGTTTTACCTTGGCACAACGAAGCATAAACAAGAACTGTAGTGTGTTAAATTATACTACACAAGGTAGTTACTGATGGTAAAATTATCGGTGCTTTCACAACAAAAATTTAGATGTAAAGCAAACATCTACCGGAATGCGTAGGCTTCCTGTAAACATTAGCAGATGAAAAGCCATTAGCTTCACGACGAAGAAAAACATCCAAGAATGCAAGAGAACCCGAAGTTTCTATCTCTTTTGCAAACTGAATCGAGCTGTTTATTGTAGTAAGATACAGTTGGAAGTACTCGATATGCTTCGTTTCCATGATTGCGTAAACGTCATCAACGTAACGGACCCATATTGATATACGGTTGCGAAAAATAGTCAAGGCTCTTTGCTCTAAATCCTCCATAACCATGTTAGCAATTATTGAAGATAAAGGGGAACAATTGGGGTGCCAGAAATTTATTTGTAGATTGTACTGTCGTAAGTAAAGTAAGATGAGTTTAAACAAAGATCCAGGACCTCAATTAACTCTGCGATGGAAAGAGTTGTACGATCTTCCAATGTGCTGTCGTTACTGAGTCTATCAAGCACAATAGGTCTCGCTGCTTCAAGTGGTACCGAAGTGAACACACTCACAACATCAAAAGATTAATTCTACTAAAGTTTGCAGGAAGCCCATGCATACCGGTAGATAACTACCTTATACATCTCACCATCCTACGCTTGAAAGCTCAGCATTTGCCGAACCCTCTATTCAAGAGCCGATAATATCCAGAACATAAACTGGTTGAGTTCGATCACATCAACAAAACACTTCAAAGCATGGATTTCTTATCCATATGTGCTGTGACAATCAATTTCTTGCTCATCAGACTGAATTTCATCCTCGATTTTATCTCCTAGTCCTGATACATACTCTGCTTTCATCTCAATTCCATATGTGCAGGGAGTTTCTGAGGCTCTAAAGAGAGTTTTGGCCCTAGGCGGCATTGGAGTGGCTTTGTTTTTCCCAAACCTAAGGATTGTGTTGTGGAGTCTAAAAAAGATTGTATGTTTGTAAGTTGTCATTTGTTGTGCGTGGTCATTTGTTTTTCCCAAACCTAAGGATCGTATTGTGGTTGTGGAGTCTGAAAAAGGTGGATTTGTGTATGAAATTCCATGTCGTGATAGTGATGCAATATATATCGGAGCTGGGCAAGTCCGAAAGTAAGTCCGCAGTTGCAGACTAACGAAAAAAATTGCGGATTCGAGGACTTTGGCAGTTTAAATTGCGAACTTGTAGTTAAGGACTACTCTAAATTGTAGTCCGCAATTCTTATACAAATATTGAAATTGCTTTCTAATTTCGTGAAATATTTGTGCTTTTAACCATTCAAGCATGACGACTCTTAGTAAGGCTATAATTACTATCAGCGCAGTATAAATATCATGCAATTGGTTTACTTTAACGAGGACTAAAAGCAAAATCAATGGGGTTATTTAGAGTTAGGCGAATCGTATTGAACTAGATTGGCGTTAATTTAGTCCTTTTTGACCCAGTCGTTCCATAGCTATTCTTCTTCAAACACAACGTCGGGGCCTCTAATGTTATAAATTTTAATAATTTTTATTGGCAACGCTGACTTTGATAGCCTTAGCGTCGTTAGCGAGGCTATTCCAGTACTAACCTAAAGCAACGCTGCTATTAGGCTACTGCATTGAGTCGTTTCGCAGTGTATTATTCAGTTTACTCGTGTCAGCACAACTAGGGTTGCCAACCGTCCTGGAATGCCCGGAATTGACGTATGGCGTCCCGTGTCCCGGACCGGGACACGTCTGTCCCGGAATTTACTGACAACCAAGGCGTTCTAACAAATAAGGCCATGTAGGCATGTCGGCTTTGTTCAAAACTGGAAAGGGATGTAATTCACGCAAATATTTTTGTGAATAAAAACAGTTTACATCATTCTGTATGCGTCAATCAAGTAAAAATGAGTTGAAAGTAATGTTGTGGACAAGGCGTTTCGTCAACTGTGACGTCTTGATAACATAACAATCAAATAACAATAAGTTAAACAATCGTAAAATGGAGGATAAATCACCAGTCCCCTTAATTTGCGACGATCATTTAACTTCGCTAATCGATTGAAAAAAACGCAGGTACATTTTAAAACAGTTTTGTAGCTGTAAGCGTAAAAGGCAAGTGAAGAAAGCAGTTTAAAAGTAAAAGTAAAGATATGACTAGATTGATTAGTTTGCAGGGCCTGCGAGAGGGGGGTTCAGGGGGTACATCGTACCTGGGCCCGGGCCTAGGGGAGCCCGGAAGAGTTCAGGTTTCCGCGTCAAGTTTTGGTATGGCACCAAAACACCGTAATCAAACTTGCCTACAGCAAAAATAGCAGTCAGCCTATTCAGTACTGGTAATTGGTCGCTATTTTTACTACACAGTCTTTAGGGGCATCCACTAGAGGCCGATTTGATTGAAAAAAGCAAAATGTATCAAAAGCCATACAAAATGTATCCAAAGCGAAATTAACGTTTTGTTACATTTTTCTGACTTGAGAGCCCTAATTCTATGGTATAACAATGTACGAGGGCCCACATTTCCAGAGATCCAAAAGCATTTCAAGCTCAGAGAGCGGAGTCAAAGTTGACATACTATACTACCTGAGGTGGAGTCGAGGACACAAGGCTCGAGGCTGCGGACACAAAAAAATTTCGAGGCCGAGGCCAAGGACAGACCCTCTCAAAGCCAAGGCCAAGGACCAAGGACACAAACGCAAGTGTTCTCCAAAAAAAAAGGTCTTCAAAATTTTTTTTCAGGCGATCTCTACTTGAGGAAACCAAAAAAAGGTCTTTGCAGATTTTCTGCAAGGTTTCTGGCGTTTTCCAACAAAATTTCAACGGTTCAAAAATAGTGCTGTCCTCGAGCCGAGGACAGGGCAATTTTTGAGGACTTGAGGCTTCGAGGCCAAGGACGTCCTCGAGGACTACACCTCTGTATAGTACTATCATTAAGTAACTCACTCTATCTGTATGAGTTTAGTAGGTATTTGGGTTTGTGAAGTCTGATTGCAGATGACTTCTTGCAATTTTTATCAGTAAAATATTTGGATTTGCGGTATTAAAGTCATTTTATTGCACAATATTGTCTCAATGTCATCATTCCCCACTTCACACACTTTCTTTCATGTATATCACGTTTTCTACTAGTCAATTTAAACAAGTGTAGGATTTTGTTTGTAACTCCTCGCCGTGAAGTGAGTTACTAACTGCCCCAACAACTTTTCTACTGTAGAGTCTGAATGTTTCTTGCCTTTTGAGAACTTTGCTCTTGTAATTAAACCTTCTTGTCTCTCTTGTTCAGTGCAAAACCAGACCAATCTTCTACTGACGGAACTATATTGATGCGATTTAGAGAAAAGAATCAGGATAAATTGGAATTAGGAATAGCATCTTAGAATTTGGAATTCAGAAATTTAAAACTACGAAATTTAGAATAATCCAGAATCAATAATTAGACTCAATAATTAACCATCCAGAATCATCAAATTTAGAATCAAGAAATTGAGAATTACGAATCTAGAATAGAATAGAATAGCATAATCCAAATTAGTGCGTGCAGCCGTGCAGCGCTATTTAAGGCGCTCCGATAAATCTTGCCTTTTTTCTTACGTATCGAAAATTGTCAATGGACGCGTTGGATAAAATGATGGTATCATTAGGGTACCTTTTCCTACACAAGTTTGGTGCTGGGATGTTGATCAAATGCTGTATTTTACCCTCGAGAAACATAAAAAGAGCTAAAGCTTCTGGAGCTCTGCCCCGGACCCCGCTGGAGCAGCTCACAGCGCTCCCCCAGACCCTCGAGCTGGATTTAAACCAATTTTATGTCTAGTTGTGTTTTTCATAGGTCCTAACTGTATGCGAATATCGTCGTTCCCTCACTTTTAAATGAAGATCTACACCAATCGGAAAAAATGATTTAACGGCATAGGCCCGATAAGGCTTGGGGGTTTCGGTATCAACCTTTGTACCCCCTAGAAAATTTTCTCTCCGAGGCTCTGTTAGTTTGTAGAAAGTTAGTTAATAGGCCTATTTAGTTTATAGGCCTATATTACACTATTAGTGTGAAGCTTTTTTATGAGCAGGTTTTTATTATTCAGTCAGTTTTCAGACTTACATGGCCTTCTGATAGGACGCCTTGCGGACAACTCTTTGTCTTAGTCGTAGCGAGAGTTCATTGATTATTATATTCACACATTTCACACGGTTCAAGATTCTCTATTTCACACGTTTCTTTGATTATGATAAAATTATTTAGAGGCTGGGAGTTGGTTAATAACGCTGCTCGATCGTCACTCTATGACGCACAGCACGCACTGTTGCTTTTAATGTCATTCGTGTGTCGTAAGCTTCTGTTGCATCAGTATTCAAATTCTGAGCATTAAGGTGTCCCGGAAAGGTTAAACGCAAAGTTGGTAACCCTAAGCACAACGAATCCGAGCTCCTAAAAAAGTAGACTGTTAGGAGCCTCGCAATTTCAGTAAAAATCAAGCTGTCAGGACTACCAGTACTTGAGTAGGCCTATTGTGTTTGCTTACAGTATTTTATGACCCTAGAATAAACTTTTCCATCTAAGTTGCAAACAATCGCCTACAACACTTATAACTCTACGAGCCGTACTTTCGCTTGTTTTTAGACGTTTGTTACCTCGGCTACCGTGCAGTCTACTCTTTTTACCAGCTCAGATCTATTCTACTGACAAGATCAAACTGATTAGTGCGCAGCAAAACAACTCAATGCAATCAGTAGCCTAATAGCGGCGTTGCTTTAGCTTAGAACTGGAAACGACGGTAAGGCTATCAACGTTAAGATTTGCCAAAAAATTATTACAATTTATAACTAGGGCACGTTTTTTTAATAAAATCAATCTTTTACTCTGGCGCGTAGCCAGAAATTCGCAATGGGGGGCTGTTTTGGGGGTGTGGGGGCGGAGACCCCAGCCACCGGAGGCTGGGGGCTTGGGGGCAAAGCCGCCGGAGGCACGGAGGTCTGGGGGCAGAGCCCCCAGCGCTAGAAAATTTTGCATTTTTTTGCAAAAACAACTTCATTTTAGGACTATTTTGATTAAAAAACAATGCTTTTAAAACGTTGCTTAGAAATTGGCAGTGCAAACAAGATTAAACTGATGGCATAAATGGGCTATTTGGGAAGTGGCTAATGGTAAAATGTTGGTTCTCTTGTTTAGATGCTGGCAAATTATAAAATCGAATACTTCTATAAAACTCACACGGAGTAATCTATTTCGTATACAGCTTATAGAGAACAATAATTGGGGGGGGGCTAATGAAAAGAGATTTGAGAGAAATGATTGGTAATTAACTAATACTGAATAGCCCCCCCCCCTATTCCCTAGTTTATGGTATATTTGTTGATGACACCTATGTTTAGCATTTTTACACTTGCAATCAAATTTGATTGCTTATTTTTGACCATTTTTCAAAGTTTTCATTTATTTGTTGGTTTTATTTTTGACAAATCAGCCCCCCTGAACATATGTTTCAAAAGATGTTTTAAATCAGTATTTAGTCCATTCCAGTGTATAAAACAGTCTCAAAAGTGCTAAAAACGTTGTGTTTTTCCCATTCTGTATTTTGGTCGACTTGCCAATGGAAGAGGCTATAGCCCCCTCCCCCCCCCCCCCCCCCGTCCCCTGGCTACGCTACACTTTTACTAGTAAGTTGAAATGATGTGAATTTTTGCACAAACTATGCCTAGAAAGAATCATTTTCATATTCTTAATCTGATCGGTCATTAAACAGTCAATTTTTTACCGTTAGGTCAATATTCTTTTTATAGGGCTACAAAGTCAATTTTTGTAACTATCACTCATTTTTCAGT
This sequence comes from Trididemnum nubilum, assembly GCA_963965965.1. NCBI lineage: Eukaryota > Metazoa > Chordata > Ascidiacea > Aplousobranchia > Didemnidae > Trididemnum > Trididemnum nubilum. The sequence continues at coordinate 22,826,309 of OZ014476.1, forward strand.
TTATCACCCATAAATAGCAACGGTCAGGCGCGTAACCAGAAATCTGTGATCGGGGGATGTTTGGGAGTGTCTGGAGGCGAAGCCCTCAGCGTTCGGAGATTTTGTAATTTTTTGCAAAAATATTTTAATTTTGCAAAACTATTAAGCCTGTGGCGACTCTGGTGTGCTTTGTGTTTATTATCACGTCACCAATTTTAGTCTCTCACGCTTTGGCTTCCGTCGTTGCTTATGTGATAGCGCATACTAATTTCGGCTCTGCTCAGAATGGCGTGTTTGCGGTCAGTCGAATCCGTGAGAGAATTCGTTTCGGCTGTGACGTCAACTGAAGCAGCAGCCGGTATATATACGCTAATCAGAAACTCAGTCCAGAGACACATAGATGGTTATACTGACCAGTGAGAAGTTAGTGCGCTTGCTTTGCTTTTGCTCGCAGAGCCTGCTGGCCTTGCCAGCAGGATTCACCAATAAAATAACGAAAAATATTGAGACTCATTTATGAACTCACTTCAAGCCTATTTTAATAAATTAATGGTTTTAAAATGTGGCATAGAAATTAGTATTGACTACCAAAATACTTTTCAGGTCAATGGGAGAGGTCAATGGGAGAGCTCGATCCCCCCCGCCCCCCCTTGGCTACGTTACTGTCGCCTTACCAGGGTACAAGCCGTCAGTTGTTTCAAACAAACTAACGGCACACCCGTATGCAGGGCCTCAGAGAGAAAGGTCATACTTTTCAGGTCAATGGGAGAGCTCGATCCCCCCCGCCCCCCCTTGGCTACGTTACTGTCGCCTTACCAGGGTACAAGCCGTCAGTTGTTTCAAACAAACTAACGGCACACCCGTATGCAGGGCCTCAGAGAGAAAATTGTTTAGGGGGTACGAAGGTCGATACCGAGCCCCCAAATCTTATTGGGCCCCCAAACCTTATAGGGGGGTCCACGCCGTTAAATCATTTTTTGTCCGATTGGTGTAGATCTTCAATTAAAAGTGAGGGGATGGCGATGTTCGCACACAGTTAGGACCTATGAAAAACACAACTAAACATAAAATTGGTTTAAATCCAGCTAGGGAGTTTGGGGGAGCGCTGTCAGCTGCCCCAGCGGGGTCCGGAGCGGAGCCCCGGAAGATTTAGCACTTTTTATGTTTCTCGAGGGTAAAATACAGCATTTGATCAACATCCCAGCACCAAATTTGATTAAATTCTTCTTCTTTCTTCATTGCCCGCTTTTCCGTAAGGGTTGCGGGGACAGCAGCTTGAGATTAAGCCGCCACACCTCACGGTCTTCCATCACCTCCATCATTTCGCTTGGGTGAAGTCCCAAGCGGTTCCATCCAAGATCCTCAATGCAATCGGTCCATCTAGTTCTAGGTCGTCCAACTGGTCTTCTCCCATTTGCTTTTGCAAGTAAAGCTTGTTTGGGGAGTCTTTCCTGAGACATTCTGCTTTACATGGCCAAACCTTCTAAGCTGAGATCTTTCAATTTGGAGAAGTAACGGCTCGATATTGAGAGATTTTCGTAAATGTAACTCAAACGCATCAAACTAGTGTAACTCAAACGCATGCAAACTAGTGTAACTCAAACGCATCAAAGTCGGGGGCAGAGGGGCGAAGCCCCCAGCCACTAGGCAATTTTTTTCAATTTTTTGAAAAAAAACTATTTTAATGCCTTTGGATCACATTTCGCACATATTCAGAGCCATTTCAATAAACTAGATTTTTAACATTTAAAAGCCAATTGGAAAAATTAAATTGTTCAAACCTCTTTTTACTTGCAATTTAAGTTAAAAACACGTTTAAAATCTCGCATTTTGGTGTTAAAAGAGTATTCAGGTTGGAAAGCTTTTGCTTGATTTTTTGTAAAAAATTTTGACAGATCTGAATACCAACTTCACCAAATTTGAGCTTTCTTCGACCTTCCGTTCCTGAGATATAACCGATTAAATTTCCCCTTAGAAAGACTTTTTCCCCTTAGGAATTTTGCCAGTGTTGCTAATTAGAAACAAAATTTCAAAAATTGACTGCATGTTCGTGATTCTCCAGAAATACTTTGCGACAGAGTTACTGTAGAACAAAGTAATGGTTTAGACCTGTAAAATTAGCTGCTTTTCAATAAATGTGAGCCAGCTTCCTCATAGTTAATGTTTTATCACATACAGATAAAATGGCAACACTAAATAAGTAGAAAACGACTAATTTTGAACCAGAATATCTTGAAAACGGGAAGGCGTAGAAACTTTAAATTTGGTGAGAATGCATTTTAGGCATATCCCAACGTTTTGGTCAAGAGTGAAAAACTTGTCTTGAATCTTTTGTAAACTTATCTTGAACCTTTTAAATTTTGTAAGTGTTTTGGCCCAGGCAGAAGGAAGTAAGGTGAAATGCCTCCTGCAATGTTTTAGCAGTAAATAATCATCCAATCGAAAATTTTCCTTAGAAATTTTTGTTTTGTCGTGAAATTGACCAATTATAGGAGTTCATGCATGGCCAGGGGGCCCAAGCCCCCTCAATTCAAATTCAATAATTCGTTCAATGAGCATTTTCCCTAACTAATTTTTTGTTCAAAAGTATTTTTTCGCGTAAAAACTGGCAAGGTGGAGGTGAATTGTTATTGAAAAATGATACAATAGATGGTTACGCCTGCTAACCATGTTATTCGCGGGCCGGATTTAAATTGCGCGGGGCCCCTGGTACTTTAGGGATTATTGCAACATCATCCTGCTAAATATAAGTGAAGACCAAAAAAAAGTCTTACATCTGAGCGCGGGGCTCCCGGCACTGTGCCATATGGTAAATCGGGCCCTGGTAATTGCATACGTTCACAAAAAGGTTAGATTGGGGCCTGAGGTAGCAACTTTTAAGACAAAAACACTTAATTTAACCGTGGTTGTAGATTTAAATTGGTTGGCAAAAATTGAATTAAGGGGTCCGGGCCACTGGTTGTCAATAATATTGTTAATTACTTTTGTTCGCGTGTATTGTTGTATGCGAAGATGCTACAAGAAGCTAAAACTGAAGAAACAAGGCCTTTTTGTCACATTTTTGTCATTGGTGGCATTTCAATTGGGGCGGGGCCGAGCCCTATGGGCCCCCCTTGGCTACGCCTATGTAGCGTATATTTTTTGATGAAACCTATGTTAATTTTTTTCAATAAGCGATTAAATAGGAATACCAATTTTTGGCCATTTTAAAAAGTTTTTCTGATTTATGAGTTTTATTTTTTACAAATTATTTCCCCCTCCTAAATAAACGTTTCAAAATATGCTTAAAATTATTTTCTGAGTTTATTTCAGAGCAAAAAGCAGTCTCAGAAATACTAAAAACGTTGTATTTTTCAGCATTATGGTCAGAAGGCCAGTTGGGAGAGCTATAGCCCCCCCGCCTGGCTACGCTGCTGTACAATATTGCATGAAGAAGTCTTAAAAATTATAATCCCTTTTCCAGTTCTTATTTATGTAAGATGGGATTTTCTGCTCTAGCATTTATAAAAGACAAATATAGAAACCGTCTGAATGCAGAGCATCCAATGCTTTTAGCGTTGAGTGATGTTGAGCCACAATTTCAAAAACTTGTTGAAGCGAAGTGGCAATAAATGTAGTGTATTAAAAGTTCTGCTTTTGTGATCAGTTTTTTTTTTTTGTAATTGTTTAGTCGGGTCGCAGCTCTTCTTGAAGATAGGGTTTTTAACAAATTTGAATCACAGAAGAAAATGGTTGAGAAACACTGCGGTAGAGCTTACCTGTAGCTTAGTTACTAGCAGGGCCGCCGAGAGTTGGGGCAGGGGGGACAATGACCCCGAGGCCCATGGACTTAGGGGCTTCAGGGGGGCCTTTTTTTGGAGATCTACTAAATTCGAATTTCGGTGAAGACCTTTTTTTTTTTAGAGATCACCCAAATTCGACCGGAAAAACCGTTAGAATTTTGGTGAAGACCTTTTTTTGGAGATCTCATCATATTTTGGACCAAACCGCGGCATTTTGTCCGTCTGTTTTGGGCTTCAAAAAACCGGAAATCCGTCATAATTGAGCTGGCCCCAGGTCCACGTTTCGCTCTCGGCGCCCCTGGTTACTAGTAAATTGGCTGACTGGTTTAGATCTAAGAGACTTACCAAGTTTCAAAAAGGATTTTGTAGACTTGCGGGCCTATTTGACCAAAAGTTCTTGATGAAAAATAATGAAGTAGACAACGTTTTCAATATATAGCATTTTCGTCATTAAGACTTATAGGGCTGCTGGAAATTCCTGATGCTGTTAGGTACTAGTAACTGCTATAATGAAGAAACAAAGCAAGCAAAGAGTGGGAGTTGCACTAACCAGAAATGTAGTACCGGTATAGCCTTATAGCCTATATTGCCAAATTGCTCTAAACAGGCATAGGCTAGTAGGCAACAACTACCGATATGCCAATCCTAACCCTGCATTGCCTGTTTAGAACAATCTTCCGAGTTGTTAGAACCGTTGCCAATAATCTTGTCTCCAGGCCCGGCGCCAGGATAGCGTGACTGAGGTGGGGGGCTTAAATAAATTTAGGGGGGCACGAGAACTTCATTTATGTGAATTGGAGAGTGTGGATCAAACAAAAAAGATGAAGACCAAAACGAAAAACCAAAAAAAAGGTCTTCAGTTCAAAAATTTTCACAAATTCTGGTTTTCATCTCAATATTTCTTCAAATTTCCTCGAATTCTGAGGTGAAGACCAAACAAAAAGGTCTTCGTCCCAAAATATACGCAAAGCTTTACGAAATCCGGGGTGAGTCCACAAAAATTACGAAAAAACAGTTCTTGCTCACGAATTCTAGGGCAATAAGCACTATTTTACGAGTCTCAGGCCTTGATTTGCACTCAGCCCGAGCCAATTAATTTCTTCGGGGCACAATTCTCGCTTGGGGGGGGGGGTACAACTTTCGTTTTGGGGGGCCCAAGCAGTAACTTAGGGGTGCACGGCCCCGAAATGCCCCCCCGTGGCGCGGGGCCTGCTTGTCTCATTGATTTTGCCGCAAATTAAGGATTGAGGCAAGACAGTTCTAATAATAATAGTTACATCTTATGACCAGTCCTTCTCTGCTGGTGCTTTAAAAATGCAGTAGTACGTTGACAGTTCCCATGTCTTCAAGCGAAATGCTGTCTGTCGCGAAATCACTTTGCAGTTTGTGATGAGAATTAATTTTTTATGGAAGGTTTTATTGTTTCATTGGACATTTTTATTTAGTTCCACATTCCAACCGCCAATCCCAAAACCACTGAAGATTCAAATTTTGAATACTAGAAGATTTTTAACTGCAATTTTGAAAAAAAATTAGCTTGATGTTAATGACGTGGTAGTGGTGGTGGTGCAACCCGACCCCTTCCGAGGGATGGGGGGCGGAGGAACTCTGCGGAGACCCAACAGTCGGGCCACATCCCAAGGTCTGGACCATAGATCGAGAATAGAGAGAGAGGAGCCAAAGATAGATTTACGAAGGGGTTCAGAGGTAGGACAGTCGAGGAGGAGATGATTGAGGTCCTGTAGAGGGTGTCCACAGGCACTACAAGCAGAATTCTCCTTCCGACTGATCCTGTGAAGATATGAGGATAAAAGAAGACTGTGGCCATGGCAGCGAAGACGGGAAAGCTCACAGCGAATGGAGCGAGAAAGAAGGAGTTCCTCCGAAGAGACTTCTGGGACTTGGAAGTTCAGATGGGAGTGGGAGATGTGACGTCTCCAATTGCGGTATTGGGAATAACAGACTTTGGCAATAATTGGGGGGAGAGGGCTTGGGATCGCATCAGTGGGCAGAGAGGCACCAGTTTTGGCAAGTAAATCCGCATTTTCATTACCAGGGAGATCTGCGTGACCGGGGACCCATTGGAAGCTCAAAGTGGTATTGTTGAAGAGGGAGGAGGCGAGGGACTAAACATTCCAGAGGGACTCAGGCAGGAGATAAGAGGGGGCTGAAGAAAATATAGAGAGGGCTGATTGGAAGTCGGTTAGGAAAAGGACTGACTGGAATTTGCAGATCATCAAATGGCTAGTACACCAATCAAGACCTTGCTTGAGGGCAAAGGTTTCAGCTGTGAAGCTGGAGGCAATTGGACCAGAGGAAAAGGATAGGGACTTGGATGTGTTGCATTTGGAGCATGTGACATACACTCCAGCACCACTGAGACCGAAAAGGGGGGGTACAGATCCGTCAGTCCATACTTGGATATCAGACGGGGAAGGGAGGATAGTCTGCTTGAAGCAGACTGGAGTTGGGCTGTACTATTGCCTGTGCAGTCGGGAATGAAGGGGGAAAGAGTAAAGTGGGTTGTAGTCCATGGGGGGAAAGGGGGGCACATGATCAGAGTCTCACGTGGGGATGGGAGTGGTTGTGTGGCCGAAGAACAGAATGATCTCCAGAAGGGTTTCTTCTTTAGTCGATAGGGAACGTTTCTTGTTGCCAGGGCATAAAGGCTGGAGAAGTCTGGGGGGAGGCGCAGAGCAGTAAGTCTGATTCGAAGGAGTAAAGGGTCTGATGTTCTAGAGTCAGCTTTAAAGGATGGAGTTGGGCCTCAAGAAGGAGTAGTGAGGAGCGGGTGGAAGAGAGGCACCCAGTAATGATCCTGCATGCAGCTCTGTGTAGGACTTCCAAGTGATTGGTTGCTGTGTTGCAAAGGAATGGGAACCATCCAGGAGAGGCATATGTGAGCACCGGACGCACAAAGGCTTTGTAGAGTAGGGAGAGAGATTCTTTTGTGGGACCCCAGGAGGCCAGTGGCTATGGAGCGAAGGGCTTTGTGGCAAGGATAGAATTTGGAACATAGGGATTGGACATGGGCCCCAAAGGATAGAGTCCGATCAAAGGTTACACTAAGGAATTTAGGGGTGGGATTGAACAAAAGAGGGAAGCCCAAGAGGTTCAGCCGGGGCTGGAAAGTGACTTAATGGGGATCTGTAGAGAAAAACGAGGACTCACACTTCTTTGGATTGAGAGGAAGTCTCCATAAGTTGGACCATGTTTCTAGGACAGTGAGGGAGGATTGGACAACAGAAGAGGCTTTGAGCGGGTCTGGGGAGGAGGACCAGACGGCCAGATCATCAGCATACAGAGAGGCATGGGCACCCCGAGGCCAATCCTTGGTGATGTCATCAACAAACGGGATGAAGAGGACTGGACCAAGTACCGAGCCCTGGGGGACCCCTCGTTTGATGCGGAAGGAGCGGCTGTGGGAACCACCAACCTGGACTTTAGCTCTACGATCAGAAAGGAAGAAGCGTACCCAAAGCACGAAGCAAGGGGGGACTTTGAGCAAGGAGAGTTTGTGAAACAGAGCTGAGTGCCAGACCGAGTCGAAAGCCTTGGAGAAGTCAACTGATGCCAAAATGGTACAGTCTGGAGGATTTTTCTTTTGGAAGCCGTCCCAGATTGATTGAGACAGAGTAAGAATTTGGTCAAGGGATAACCTACCAGGACGAAAGCCGGCCTGGCAAGTGGAGAAGAGATGATTCGATTCGAGGTGAAAAGTTAGGTGAGAAAGAATCAAGCGCTCAAAAAGCTTGGAAAGAGGATGGAAAGATGACGGAGAGGAAGTGGGTTTTTCCAGGTTTATGAATGGGGATGATAGTGGTAGGTTTCCAACAAGAGGGGAAGGTGTAAGAGTACCAGGACCTGCAGTGCTTGCTCAGGCAAAGAAGGAGAAGTGAAGAAAGAAGGAGAAGTTGTGCTGGCTCAGGCAAATGCTTTATTAATGGATAGGCAATCTGGTCAGGGCCAGACGCAGTGGAGGAGGAGAGATTGCAGATGGCAGTGGAGAGTTCAGACAAGGAAAAGGGGGAGCAGAAAGAATTATGGAGGGAAGAAGCATCCTCACAGCTAGCTTTCCGGAGTTCATTCATGAACTGTCGTTCGGCTCTGCGCAAGGTACGGGCCGGGGTGTTGCTTGAGATAGATGTGAGCGAAGATACGAGGCATAGTAATTGGCAGTGTCAAAAAGGAAAAGAAGTGCAACCGGGAAAAGAAGGGTCTTGGGAGGTGTTTTTTTTGCCTGAGATAGCATTGAGAAGCCTGAAGACAGCGCAAGGATCAGAACGGGGGGACATGGTTAGAAGGTTAGAACAGGTGGCTTGCCAGATTGCAGATTTGGCTCTAGAAATGACTGACGACGCTCTACGAGAAGCATCTATGTCTCTGAGGCGATGCGCCTCAGATCGGTGTGCCTCGAAGCGGGCCCTCCGTTGTTCCCGCACTGCAGATTCCACTTCCTGGAACCACCAGGCTTTGGGGGAACGACCAAGGCGGCCAAAGGGGATAGAGGCCTTGGCAGGTTCAACTAAGAAGAAGAAAAAAGAGCGGGCAGCCTGGTGGATGTTGAGTGCATCAACATCAAGAGAGGGAAGGTGCTCAGCAATATATGATTTGTAAACATCCCAACTAGCCTTTTTGTAGTTGAATTTGGGGGGACGAGTGTTGGGGTGACGAACTGGAGGGAGGGGAGGACAATCTCAATAGGGAGATGGTCAGAGCCAAGGCCAAGGATAGTGCGCCACTCACAGTGGGGAGCAAGAAACGCAGGAGCTAACGAAATATTGGGGGATGAACGGCTCTCGGTGGAATGATGAAGGAGCGTGGGAGAGGCGGGGTCGTTCAGGATTTCCAGACCGGAGGAAGTGATCCAGCAAAACAGGTCATTTCCGAGCGGGTAAGGGGGAATGAGTATGTCCCAGGTTGAGTGGTGAGCATTGAAGTCTCCTAGGATAAAAGTGTCAGGGGAGTTTGAAAGGATGTCAAGAGAGAATGTCTTGGTGCGAGAATCAGAAGGAGTGCTTCTGATAGGAGGGGAGTAGAGGTTAAGGAATTGTAGGGGAGAGTGGTTGGAAAGACGAACTTTAACACAGGTGTAGTCTGAGTAGGGATCCTGGGAAGAAAGGGAGGAGACAGAAACAGGATAGAAGGCCAAGTTAGAGTGGATAAGAGTGAGGACACCGCCACCAGTGTTATGAGGAAACAGGGCCTTGTCTGCCGAATGTCCGATCCGTGTGGAGGGTATAATAACCAGGGATTTGAAATTTTTTGGTAGCCGAAAGATGGGTTTCTTGGAGGAAAATGAGGTTGCACTGATTGCCAGAAAGAAAGGCGATTAGTTCAGCACGACGAGAAGAGGAAAGACCGCCGGCATTCCATTGCAGAATTCTGAGATTGTGAGAGAGGCGTGGATTTCTTTGAGTGTGGGGTTGCGAGTTGTGGATTGGTTGTGAGCTTGTGGGTGGTGGTGGTGAGAGGTAGGGTGAAGGCGGAAGGAGCGTAGGTGTTAAGGAGGGGAGGGTGTGAGGGGAGAAGTAGAGATGAATCCATGAGATCTGAGCATGTTAGTGGAGGGGGTGTGGGTGGGGGCGGAGCTGGAGAGACGGGGCGGGGGGATGCTTGCTGGTGGGTGGGAGAGGCAAGGTCCCCATTGAGGCAAGCAGGGAAATTCCAACCCATGGGGTAGCCAGCCACGCAGATTTTGCAAAAGTCAGCCCGGGTCAGAGAGGAGCAGGAGAAGTGCACCCACATGAAGCAGGTGGAGCACTTTAGAGAGTCCTTACCTACCTCAAGAGAGCACATGGAGCAGGGGTAACGTGGGAGGCCCCGAGGAGGACGTGATTGATAAAAGCCGAGCGGTAGTGGAGGGAACCCTGGGCGAGGGGGTGGAGGGGACATAGGCGTTGTAACGAGGGGATTGGTCTGAGTGGGGGAGCCAGTTTTGCTTTGGGGGTGGCACGCCGGGTAACGCCAACCCACTGCAGTGCCAGTTGCACAGATTGTGCGAAAGTCAGCACGAGTAAGGGAGGAGCAAAGGAAGTGCACTCACTTGAGGGAAGCAGAGCACTGAAGAGAATCTCTGCCCACATCAAGGTGGCAGATGGAGCAGGGGTACCTGGGGTGAGGATGGTTGCTGATGGGGCCTGGGTTAGGATGGACATTGCCACTAATAAGGAGTAATGCCAAGATAAGGAGACGCCGAAGGGGGTCCGGTCAAGAAGAAGAAGAGGAGTCGCCCAGTTGTGACCGGTCAACGGGCGGCCCAGCGAAAAAACAGTCCAAGACAATGGGGGCGACCTCGGTCTAGCCCCTCGGGAGAACTGTCCTGCCATTTCGACCCATCCCCATATGGGAGGGGACTGCACCACCACAACGAGGTGGCAGGACGCTGGTGCAGATGTTAATGACGTCGTTATTAAAGACGTCGTAGTTATTTTTACTTTTGTTTCGGCCAAAAAGACGAATTGGCAGCTCAGATTTGACATGTGATTTGGCTTTTTATTCTAAACATTAAACCACCCAAGTCAAAGTGATGACGTCACAGACATTTTTGATGACAATATCTACACGAAGTTTTATCTGTATATTTGAAAGAGATTCTTTTACCAAATGAAACACTGCAGTACTTTTCTTCTTTTTATCAATTTAAACTTGGAGAAGTTGTAGTATCATTTACACATCAGTGATGCAAATTTGCCGCTTTTCAGCAAATTTTGCTGATTTATTGACAAAATAGATATCATTTTCGTAGATCTAGGAGAATCGTTGAGAAAAATTTGGAAGTAGTTGAAGAGGGAGTTGGAACTTTGAAGTACCATTTAGAAACGTGCCGTCATTTATTTGCAACGTAAAATTTGTGAGTTTGTTTGAAAACGGTGATTGATGAGGTTTATGTTATGACGGATACAGTCACATAGCTAAATCGTTGGAATTGAGTAAAGCACATTTTGTAGTTTTAGAATGCAAAAACTTGACTTGTTTTTGTTGTTTCGTGTTTGATGATGAATCGTAATCTAAAATGGGTGTCGTTGTAGTTTGCTTAGTTTTGATAATTTATATCAATTTAAAATAACATTTATTATTTTATAAGAAATATCAAATATTTTGAAGAAAGCATGTGTTTGCTCTAATTTGTTAACAATATTTCGATAGATAATTTAGCCCGATTTAAGATGTCATTTCAAACTGAAAATCGGAAAATTAATTTTTGCTTTTGTATACTGGCATGTACATAAAAAGAATATCGTTTGCAGAGGTGTAGTCAACGTTCTGGCCAAAGACTAAAAAAATAATCAACGTTCGAGGACTCAAGGTTTGAGGCCAAAGACTAAAAAAAAAAATCAGCGTTCGAGGACTCAACGTTTGAGGCCAAAGACTAAAAAAAAATCCTAGGCCAAGGACTGACTTTTCGAGGACAGACCGTCTCGAGGCCAAGGACAGAAATGGTCGAGGCCAAGAACACAGTTCCTTTAAAAGTTATGATCGGCAAATTATTGATTATTTTTAAACACAACTGTGTTTAAGAGATTGCGTTTCGTTGTTTTTAATGACAATGCGAAAATAGTAGTTCTAAAAATAATGAATGTTTTTTTAAATTTTTACGTTTTGGCAGCAATGTAAATTACCTTCCGTATAGCAGTATCGTGGAAATGAAACAATTAAGGCCGTAACTCGTGAATGAGAATAACTAAATTTTAAACGTGGAAACGGTCAATTTTAAGGCCTTAACTTTATCAGTTAGGGCGCCAGTACCAACTTTCGCTGTTTATGAATCACCACCTTCTAGTAGTTTCTCAAACACGAACCTTATTGCTTCGTTAAAAGACTTCTTTTCACAAAGTTATTTTTAAATGTTGTCTAGTTTTTAAATAGTACATGGCAACTATATTATTATTATCTACACATATTGCAAAATACTGAAAATAAGTTATGTTTTTAAATTGAATTGAGATACTGTAAACGGTATTTGCAAGTTCAAGTCATTAAAAAAAAAAAACAGAATTCTGGGGGGGAAGGCCAAGACTCCATGCTTCCACTGAACAATTTAGTATTATTATTGCAATTTTTGTGACTTTTAAAGGAAATTACACAATTAGATTTTCAAAGCAATTTGGCAAAGAAAATATTGTAAAAGCAAAGTTGAAAAATTGTAGTTCTTTACATTTTCCCAATTCTAATTTTAAGCCAATTTTTTCGTTACGTTTTAGTGCACGTGATGTCTCCGTATAGTCTCGCATCTAATGTGTACTTTTCGGTTATGATTTCCGTTGTCACACAGAGGGGAACCTTGTAGTAGGGATAGCCTATGGCTGTCCTTACTACACGGGTCCAGCGATTTTTCACTTGTTTTTTTTAAGTAGCACAAGTGAAAACTCGTTTATTCCCTAGAAAGCCTCTGCCACTGCGCAAGCCCTTGAGGTTGGTCCAGTTTGGCCAAGACTCTTGACCAGCTGGGGAATACCTTTGATTAGAGAAGCTGAGGGCTGCCGATGAGAGCTAAAAGCTCGAAGCAGCGCTGCCCAACTCTGTACATCTAATGTGTATTGCCTCTCAATGAATGAGCGAGCGCGTGTCGGCTGCCAAAAGAGACAATTTGTAAAACTTAACATAAGGTATACAATGGCAAAAAGTAACCTGAGGATCCCACATGGCTGTATTGAAGAGGAAGGCATTGATGACATTTGCCCCGGAGCCCCTCCTCGAAAGCCTCACAATTGTAGAAACGTAAAAATAATAAATTATTTTTTTTAATTCTCAAATTTTTCGCGGGAGCTTCGCTTTTTCATATCTTCATGATGTCGTGTAAAAAATTGATTTAGTGCAAAGCACATTTTTTCAGGCATTCGAACAATTATAGTTATATCTAATTTCATACTCGCGTCTTTATTAATTCTTCATGCAGCGTTTTTTCCGTTACAGTAGTTAATTATTTTAGATTCCTATAGCGACAATTTTCAACACAAAAATTCTTCAGCGGATGTAGCTTAGCCCCCAGACCGCTTTCTAGTGATTAAAGTTTCTTTCTTACCTCTAAGCAAATTCTTCGCAATATTCACTCTTATATTTTCAGAACAACTTGTTGTTCTCAAGATAAGTTTTGTCAGTTGTATCACGGATATACTTACATATTTTGTATAATGGGCTCTTCCTGGTAACTGTTTTACATTTCATTATTACGCACATTATACTTTCTTCTGAATCCACACTCAGATAGGCACGATCATGTTTTGGCATTAGCAACTAAAAAATGTTTGTGCCCGGACCCCCAGATCCTTTGTTGTGGTAGTGCTTGTTGTAGTTCGCAGTTATCCTCCTGTCACCAAACAGCGTCAAACACTAACTATTAAACAATACGCACACTTTTTATTGCATTGACTACTTTGTGATCGGAGGAATCTGCACCTGCCTAGGTATTTCCAGTGATCCTATATTCCTCTGGATTTGTTTGAATCCTTGTCCACTGAATTTGCTGCTTGTTCGAAGCCACCAAGCACAAATAATTAATTATTGCAAAGCATCTAATCGAAGGACGCAACAACGTTACCAGGATGGGGGTTGAATCCAGATCATATTGCCACCTCCTTCTACGATTACAGCTTTCACACAATGCCATTTGAAATACTGTATGGTGTACTATGACTTGGCTATCACATTATATTTTTCACATAACAAGAGGAAATGACTTGACAAGATAGAAGTAAGGCTGTTTTTGGTTTGGTCATTTTTCTTTTCAACCAATCAAACTATAATGCTGTCCTCGAACCGAGGACAGGACATTTTTAAGGACTTGAAGGCTTCGATGCCAAGGACTTGAGCTTCGAGGCCAAGGACTTCAAAATGTGCCTTTGAGGCCAAGGACGTCCTAGAGGCCAAGGACATCGTTAAGGACTCCACCTCTGATCATTTGCAAATGTTTTTTGGTTAGTTATTAGTTGATAAAACTAATAATATTCTACATTTTACAGCAAAATCAACCAAACTAAATGTAAGAAAAATTTGTTCAAAAAGATTCGAGAATTTTCATATTATACAGTACATACTATGTGAAAAAAATTCAGACCAAAAATCAAAATTTCTGATTTATTGAGTTCATTTTTATTTAGTTGTTTTGGTAGCATTTTCTTTTTGTTTTGTTTGATAAATCAGAAGCTGATCTATCTGCTTTTTTGTTCTCAAAATTTGTTGTTTAAGTTCAATGATTTGGTTCATATTTAAGGGGCATTAAGGTTTAATTTTTGAATTTTAACGCTAGATATTTGAAAAATAGTTGATTACAAACGCTTTTGTTTCGTTATTTAATTGTTTGACGTTAAATAGCTTTAACAAAAAAGATTTTGACTTTACGGAAAAAGATTTAGCTGTGGCAAAATGCAACATTAAATTTGTATTAGTGATTTTTAACGAGCTTAGTCAGACCATAGATTCTTTATTAGTAGATTAAAAACTAGCTAAATTGCTCTGATTTTGTCGTTTTTTGTTCGCGGTTCACTAACTCGATATCGCTATCATAGTCGCAGTTTCTGTATGCTTTGGTTGCAACACGGACTGCTTACAATAAGTCATAGGCTATCCTTACTAGCGAAATGTTTGCAGACCTTAAACTCGATTAGGTTAATGCTGTGGCTTATAGACTTCATATATACGAGATAGGCTAAGTTGAATAAAACTTTGATGCGAATAGGATTAGAGTAGATCCAATCCGAGAAGCGTGGTGCTAGCAACTGTTGTTGTTGTTGTTGTAGCGCATATTTATCCTCCTGTCACTGAACAGCATCAGACGCTAACTTGTAGGAAGATCCGCACACTTTTCATTGCATTGACTACTTTGTGATTGGAGGAATCCGCACCTGCTTAGGAGGCTCTGATGATCCAATGTTCCTGTGGATTTCTTCGAATTCTTGTCCACTGACTTTGCTGCTTGTTCAAAGCCACCAAGCAGAGATAATCATTGTAAAGAGTCTTATCCAAAGATGCAACAACGTGACCAGGATGCGGGTTGAACCCAGATCAATAGATCAGGGTCGTCGTTAAAACGACGCCTCTACCCTCTTGGCCACGCTGCCGACTAAGATGTAGTGGTAGGCTTAAGTTAATTTTGGCTTTGAAAGCTAGCACTAACAACCTGCTGGCTTAGTTAATAGACCCAGCAATAATATGGCAGGCTTGTTACCTAGGGTTACAGCTGAGCTTGTTGTTAATAACATTTTAGGATAGGCAGGTCAGATGTAGACGAGATTGAAGGATTAGCTAATTCAGTAACTGAGTTCATGCATTACGCATGCATTTTTTTTGCAAAGAAACTTAAACAATTTACACTGTTCCAGCTTTACGTCATAGACTTGCATGAAGCCAGGCTACCAGTGGTCATCATGTTTTCAATAGCATGAATATTTAAGTCACTGAACCAGCTGTTAAAAAAACAGTAGATTGGCCTATTGTTAAAAGGTTTTTGAATTTCTTAGAGTCAACATGCAGGAGGTTCCTAATAATATTACTTTTCGTGTTCTAGCAAGCCTATATCAGGTACGTTAGCTTACAACCTCACAACAGTAACTTGCTAATGTCTAGGCCTAGGAATATAGCCTAAATCCAGATTTTGACTTATTAATCAGGAAATTAGGTTTCTGTTGATTGTTGGAGGCTTGCTGCACTGTGCACATGCTTTTAGAATTGATCACATGCCAGTAGCCTATCTTACTAAGTACCAGTAACTGCAAAAATTGCTTATTGCGCAACACATATTGTTGAATTACGATTGAAGTGAAATAGGCAGAATTAATTTAATAGTTCACAGAAATATATTGAATTTTCACATTATGGGTTTGTTTTTCTCTTTTTGATTGTAATTTTATTATAAATATTTAAATTTTAAGACATATTATATAAAAATTGTATTAAATAGTCTGTTGTGTTATTCTCAGGAAAATACTTTACCTGCATTTTGCACAGATGGATTTTTGGCATATACAGTATTACGGTATTAATTAAGTTTATATTTTTATGAGATTAACAGACAGTGTAGTAAACTAGCCCTGAGCCTAGTTTTCATTTTAAATGTTTTTAGCAGAGGTGGAGTCGAGGACACAAAGCTCGAGGCCAAGCCCAAGGACACAAAAAAAAATCCGAGGTCAAGGCCAAGGACAGCCTTTCCGAGGACAGACCCTCTCGAGGCCAAGGACAGGAATGCTCGAGGCCAAGGACACAGCCGCAAGTGTTCTCCAAAAAAAAAGGGTTTCAAAAAAGTTTTTCAGGCAATCTCCAATTCATAGGCGTACCCAGAATTTTTGATTGGGAGGACCCAAACCACAAACCACATGCAATTACGTCATCAAACATTTTCAAAAGAGAAACTTTTTGTGGGACAAAGATATCGTAGGATGAAAGATCTGAAACCGTTGCCTATTGGCACTTAACCAGGATTTTACAAAGAGAGAGGGCTTAAACTAAATGAAAAATGCAAATATCTAACGATTTTTTGTAATTTTTTGAAAAAAAAAGCTATTTTAATGCCATTGAATCACATTTCGCACGTGCTCAAAGCCATTTGAAAGCACTAGATTTTTGAAATTTGAAAGCCAATCGAAAAAATTAAACTGTTTAATGCTTCTCTTACTTGCAATTTAAGTCCAAAACACGTTTAACATCTTGCATTTTTGAGTTAAAGTTTAATTGTAAATGATTTGGTCCAGGTAGGAGGAAGTAGCGTGCTTTGTCTCTGGCTATTTTAGCAGTAAATAATAATCCACTCGAAGATTTTCCTTAGAGATTTTTGTTTTGTCATGAAAATAACCAGTTATAGGCAAGGGTGTCGGCAGAAAATTTTTCAGAGGGGGGCCAATAACTGAATAAAGTCAGTATTAACTATTAAAAATGGAAAATATTTTTGAAATTGGGTAGGTTTAAGAGAGAGTGTGTGAAAATTCAAGGAGGGGCCATGGCCCTCCCCTGCTCCCCCCCCCCCCCCCTTGCCGACGCCTATGGTTATACAAGTATATGTTCGGCCAGGAGGCCCAGGCCCCTCAATTGAAGTCAATAATTTGTTCAATCAGCATTTTCCATCGTTAATTTTTGTAAAGTATTTTGTGCGTAAAAACTGGGGAGTTGGAGGTGAATTGCCGAATTGTTATTGAAAATGGTACAATAGATCGTTACGCCTATTAACCATGTTATTGCCGGGCCGGATTTACATCGCACTGAGCCCCTGGCACTTTGTGGATTTTTGCAAGATCTTTGTGCCAAATATAGGAGAAGACCAAAAAAAGTCTTACAATTTGAGCGCGGGGCGCCTACATGGTACTGCGCCATATTATGGTAAATCGGGCCCTGGTTAATGCATTACGCTCATAAAAAGGTTATATGAGGGTCTTAGATAGCAATTTTTAGGACAAAAACTCTCCATTTCTTCAGGGTTATACGTTTAAATTGGCTGGCAAAAATTGAATTGAGGGGGCCCAGGGCCCCTGGTCTTCCATATTGTTGTTAGCTACTGTTGCAAGCAAAAAATGCAACAGTAGGCTTTTTTGGCACATTTTTGTCATTGGTGAAATTTCAATTGAGCGGGGGCGGGTTTTCTGCCCCCCCCCTTTTTGGCTACACCTTTGCTCTACTTGAGGAAAACAAAAAAGGTGTTCGTAGATTTTCCGCGAGGTTTTTGGAGTTTTCCAACAAAATTTCAACGGTTCAAAAAACAGTGCTGTCCTAGAGCCGAGGACAGAGCAATTTTCAAGGACTTGAAGCTTCGAGGCCTAGGCCAAGGACTTCAAAATGTGTCCCCGAGGACTCCACCTCTGGTTTTTAGCTTTGCTTCATGTTTAACTCAACAGCCGTAAATTGTCAGTCAATCTTCGTAATTTCTTGCAGATAATTGTAGGCTTATGGCTTTCGGTATGGAGTAGCTAACTGTTGTAGTAGTATATAATCAGTTAATTAACCTATTGTGCTGTTCTTTCATGTGCACTAATTTATCCATCGCTTTCACTTAAAAGAATTCAGTAGAAAAAATACTGAAAAATTGATCAATGTGCCAATAAAAGCCATTAAGCATCAAAAAGTACGTTGAATTTGCCTTTTAAATGCAGTAACTGTATATAGTGTTCAGAGCATGGTATGGAATGGAATGGAAAATGGAATAAAATGGAACGGAAATTTCGGTATAAAATATGGAAGATACCAGAATGGAATGGAAGGTTTCAAGAATGGAATGGAACACAATCTTCCATACTTCCATACCAATTCCATACTAGATTTCGTGCATAGTATTCACATAAAAATATAATACGGATGTATAATACGTGATAAATAATATTGTCACAGAAGTATTCAACTTCAATATCTACGTGTATTATTTATCGACAAATCGTGGTACTTTGGTTGTGTATATTGCGCAAACAGTGTGCATATTACATCTTGTAAGTACAATGCGATTTGCAGCATTGATCTGGCAAAATCGATAGGTTTAACTTGTTTTATTTTTATTTATTTTGAAATTGACAATATGACAAGTCGTAATTTTTTTTTCCTTTTATCGTCAAGAAAATTCTTATTTGCTATTTCATCCCCCTTTCAGCTTAATTTTATTTATATTTTGTTTTTTAACTTATTGCACCGGTAATTCTTTTTGGTGTTAAAAGCTTGGTATTTCTATTGCGATAAATGCTCTTTAGCAGTTTGGTTATGTCAAATTTTATAGTTGGTGTGACAGCTAACTTGTAGGGTAATCATTGAACCATCGGCGTAGCCAAAGGGCCGGGCCCCCGGGACCCCCAATCAAAATGCTACCAATGATAAAAACGTTAACACAAAGCCTATTATTCATTCAGTTTCAGTTTCTTTTCGAATTTTTCGTGTGCAACAGTACAAGGGTACAACCAATATGTCATTGGTACAACAACAGCAATTAGCAATAATATTAATATTGACGACCAGGGGCTCGTGCCACCTCAATTTAAAGTTTTGCCAACCAATTTAAATGTACAAAACAGAAGAAATTCAGTGCTTTTGCTTTAAAAGGTGCAATCTTAGGCCTTCATCTAATTTTTTTATACAATGTTTTAGGCTCCCAGCTAACTTTTATGCTGAAATAACATGATCAGTAACCATCTATTGCATTTAATGTACCAACTTTAAATAACTTTAAAATTCACCTCTATCACCTACCAACTTAAAATAACAATCCACACCCACCTCGCTAATTTTACGCGACGAAATACTTTTGAAAAAAAAACTAGCTAGAGGAAATGCTTATTGAAGAAATTGTTGAATTTGAGTTGAGGGGTCCTGGGCCCCTGGTTGTACAATGTACATATATTCCAAAAACTGGTTATTTTCATGACAAAGCATAAATCTCCAAGGCAAATCTTGGATTGAATTATTTAATGCTAAAAATGTTGAAGAAGACAATGTACTTTGCTCTTCCTGACCTGGGCCAAGTCACAAAATTTAACACCAAAGTGCAAAATTTAAAATGTGCTTTGGACTTGACCTGAAGTAAAAGGAAGGATTTTTTCAAGTGGCTTTCAAATCTTAAAAATTTTGTTTTTTCGAATGGCTCTGAAAGCGTGCGAAATGTGATTCAAATGGCATTGAAATAGCTATTTTTTTTCCAAAAAATTACAAAAAATCGTCCTGTGGCCGGGGGCTTCGCCCTTAGACCCACATAGTCTCTGGCAGCTGGGGGCTCCGTCTCCAGGCTCCTTCTGTGATACGTTTAAGTTGCACTAATTTGCTCACCACGTCTTCAATTTTGATATATTTGTAAAACTTTTTAATGTGCGGTTATATTTTATTAGCAAAATCCTGGTTTCGTGCCAAACCAGACTTCCAGATTCTGACCTTTCATTCTTTGTGTTATGTTTTTGAGTGGAAACATAAAGATTTAACAAGTTAGCTAGTAACTTAGGTGAACTGAAGGCATGAAAATGGCACTCGCTTATATAGGAAACTACACGGCAAAAATACTGCAGGGCAAACGGAAAAGCAGTTGAAGCAAAAAAGCAATAATTATTTTAGGAAACAGCACACTAGTACAGGAAACACAGGTTTAAAGTTAACGCAAAAGTTCACGAGGTCACAATAGCAAGAAATGAAATACACACAACTCTCAGGTTCGAATCCCTAGTGCGCAATGCAAAACGAAATAACACAACACTTTGTCCCACAAAAAGTCCCTCTTTTCGAAAATTTCTGATGACGTCATTGCACGTGATTTGCGGTTTGGCTCCCCAATCCAAAATCCAAGTTATGCCTATGCATTGTACATACTAGATACCGGTCTTTACGTCTTTGTTTTGTTACGCGCACCTTCGGAGTTGTTGCGTACAACATTGCAAAGGTGCAAAGCATACGTTGTATTGCTTCCAGTCAAAAACTTCTTTAGTATGGAAGTATGGAATGGAATATGGAAGAAAATTTTGGTATGAAATGGAATTTTGGTATGGTTAGTATGGAATGGAAATGGAACGTAAGAAAATTGCCAGTATGGAGTATAGAAAAATCGTCTTCCATTCCATTCCATACCATGCCCTGATAGTGTTGTTTAATGTTGATAAGTTTTTTTTAAATTTTATATGGCATGACATCACACCAGCAATCATTTGCAACGCTAAAATAGCCTACATAAATGTGATAATTACTAAAACAAAAATATTCAGGCTTTTTAGCTTTTCTATCAAGAACTGCAAATCAATAGTGAACTGCGTTGGCATGTTTTATTGAACTTTATAGAATGGTATTTTATAAAGTGGCATTTTATGTTTTATTGGCATTTTATAGAAACAATTTCAGTAGAAAATGAGGTTTTTATTTTTGATCTGAAATTATTTAACCAATGCAGTAACTGCAGGGTAGGAAAACAATGACCCTTAAACTAACTCTTAAGCCATAAATCATGTGAGCTACAGAATAGGCATGGAGTTTGGTATTCAGCAAAACGTTTAGGGTTTGAATTCATAATTTTTGGTTAAAATGACTTCATCTTTTTAATTACTTATGATAAAAATCTGAGGTGGAGTCGAGGACACAAGGCTTGAGGCCAAGGACACAAAAAAATCCGAAGCCAAGGAAGGACCTTCCGAGGCCAAAAACCAAGGACACATCACGGAAATGTTATCCAAAAAAAAGGTCTTCGCTCAAATTTTTGCAAAATTTCCGCGAAAAGCAGGCGATCTCAAAAAATAAAAAATAGAAAAGTCTTCGTCCATAAATTCGCAATTTTTGCACAAACTTCAGGCGTCAAAAATTTTTTTTCGCAAATTCTCTGGCGTGTTCCAAGACGGAACAACATTGCTCATGACCTTGGCTCACTTTCAACTAGTCGAAAAATAGTGCTGTCCTCGAGCCGAGGAATTGCGGTTTTCGAGGACCCAAGGACTTGACCTTTGAGGTCAAGGCCAAGGACTTCAAATTGTGTCCTCGAGGCCGAGAACATTCTTGAGGACTCCACTTCTGATAAAAATCTACAAACACACGACTTTTATATTGCCTTATAATTGGAAGACAATTTTGCTATTATTTTGACAAATTTTATGGCGTGGTAATGTTTACGTTTCTAATGAAGGTAAGTTTAATTATTGCAGTTGTACCATTCAGGTACGTAACCAGAATTTTGCTAGGGGAAGGGGGATTAAACCCAAAGCTCAAATATCATTGCATTTTATAGATGGGGGTCTGGGGGAGGAACCCCTTCTATCAGGGGCCATGGGGATTTAGGACTAAAAGCTCCACCTACTGGGCAATTTTTGAAAAAATACCATTGAACTCATTTGGATAACATTTTGCATGTTTGCAGGCTGCATAGCAATTTCGTATTGAAATTTCAAGGAACTAATTGCTAAGACTTAGAAGCCTTATGACTCTTTAACAACATTAAATTAACTTAATATTACTGAACGGTAGGACTTCTGAAGCCCATACTTGTTACAAACACAATTACTTAAATCTGTTTTACAATAAAAACCTGAATTTTCTTGACTTTTGCTGTTTTTTTTCAGCCAATTACAATGGTCAATTTTGAGGCCTATATTATACAATGTAAGGGGCTCAAGAGTAAAATGGGGGGTTTTGACGAGTTTTTTAAAATTTTGCCAATTTATGGTTTTTGGAGTAAGATTTTAATTTTACGCTTAATATTTTTGGTAGAAATTAAGAGGATTAAAGTAAATTGGTGTCCGAAATTAGATGGATTACAATAATTAGCGTGTCTGCGTTGCGAACGAAAAGCTATTACGCTCGAGGCAATAAACGAAAATTAAGTTCCTTTGTCTTTGCTTTCACTCTAATTTCGATTAAATAGAGTTATCATTGGTCTGCAATGCAATGATTCCTTAGTTTTAATGATAAATAGTCTATCCTTAGTTTTAATGCCTTACATCTGATGTAGAAAAATAACAAAAAATTGAAATTGAAATGCTTGTTTTTAGCCTGCACTTAAAGCCATGAGCTAGTTCAGCTACACGCCCCAAAGTTGATGTTTTTTATTATTTTTTTGATTTTTGTCTATATTACCAACACAACGATTTACTAATTAGTTTTGCGTGACAAATAGTTCAAATTAAATCAATTAAACCTTTATTAAACTCACTGTATTACACCGAAGCGTGTAGCGAGTTTGTGGGATCCGTCTCCACGTCATTGAGCTCGGGCAATACAACTCCTATTGAAGAAATGTTGCAGCGGTGGCGAGCCGTTGGCAACACTGTGTTCGATTTGACCGGCCTGAGACTTGGAACTCAGACTGTTGCTGCGGTGGCGAGCCGTTGGCAACACTGTGTCCGAAGAAATGTTGCAGCGGTGGCGAGCCGTTGCAGTACCGTGTTCAATTTGACCGGCCTGAGATTTGGAAATCAGATTTGCGGTTTAAAATTCTAACCACAGCTCGCTCTCAGTTTCATTTGAGCCTGTTGGAGGCGGTTTATATTTCACGGAAAAATACAGATTTGTGCAGGCAAAAGCAGTTCGTATTTACTCTACAACTGTTTCGGTAGGATCAAAGCCTGCTATCATTGGATAGATTGCGTTTCTCCTTACTATTGTGCAATCTCCTTAAAATGCATTTCTCCTTACTGCATTTGGTCTTTAAAAGATCCTGCTCACCAGATGCCAAACCAGACAGAGATCGAAACTGAAGAGTTCTGTCCGAAAAGCTTATTGTGAAAGCATATGAAATCGACCTTATTGAAAGTCATATTTAAATTACAGGATTCTAATAATTCTAGTGTTCGGGATATTAGTTTCATAGGCAGTTTAGCCGAGATTATGTATCTGCGTTTGGCTTGTGTAGCCGTAGTCTGCGATCTGAATTGGTCGATTGCGATAAGTTTTAGCGAAGCGATTTTGCTTGGGAAGAATTTGTTTTTGTTTTCAATCTTAAATAGAAGGTTCTTAATTTAAGATTGTTGTGCTGCTTTCTGCAAATCAAGAAGCTAATGGAACTATCAACTGCCATTTTCGATATGTCAATTAAGGCTGCGTTTACACATAGCGGTTTTCGCCATCAGGAACAAAACTTCAGCCACGTGTAAACGAGTTTTCTCATCGTGAAACCAGGTTTCATACTTTTCATTTTCGAGCGGTTTTCATGCCTAGGTATTGCCAAATTTCTTGTGTAAACGCTCTTGTCACGAAAACCTCGATCACATGATTTTTTGTTGCGTGTTTTTGGGATTAAGGTGTTTGACGCGGTAACTTTTGTTAATACAGCTGCAGCGCAGTTAGTGCTTCTGTTTTGCCTGGCACTCGCACTTCTTTTAATGTCTATCAGGTTTCAAAATCTTGAAAAAGGCAGGTTTGAAAACCGGGTTTGAAAACTGGTTTTTGCAACTTTTCATCCCTCCAACGACTTTGTTTGTCATGTGTAAACGCGACAGGTTTGATAACCAGAAGCAAAACCTAATTGTCAAACCTGAATGTAAACGCAGCCTAACATTTTAGTCGTTCTTTGGTTTAAGTCGAGATGGACTATTGTAGAGATTAGAGGCTGTACTCTAACCAAATATTTCGCGACAACGGCCTGTTGGTCGATCGGTAACGTTTTCGTCTCTGGAGCGGGAGGTTTGAGGTTCAAATCTTGGGCTGTTCAAATCGGTCACAATGTGGCCTATGATTTTTTGCCAATGAACGCTGCGACATTTCTTCGAAAGAAGATTGTGTTGCCCGGACACAATGACGCGGAAATGGGTCCTGCAAACTCGTTACACGCTTCGGTGTAATACCGCGAGTATAATAAAAGATTTCGCAGAATCCACGCTTATATAGACCATGATTTATATTTTTTTGTTGATTAAGTTAACACGCTACACACACCTATCATTCGGAAAATTTTGTTCTTGTATTAAAATCTTGGTGTCTGACTCGCTAAGCAGAGTTTTTAGCGGGTACAAATGAGTTTGAATGTTGAATTTCATTTGTTCCTAAAAATATAAAAATACCTCAAATTATCGAGCTGTAACGATTGCGTCTCTGAAACAATAGGTCTGGGCACGAGGCTCAAATCTCGGGTCGATTAAATTTAATCCAATAACTCGTCGAAAGGATTAATGTTTGCCGCTGGCGCAAAAACGCAAATATAGGCCCCACAAACTTGATTGCACCGGCTCACCACCGCCGCGTAATTTCTTCAAAAGAAGCAAAATGGTTGTCTAGCTGAAATATCGCTTTTTCGAAGTTTGAACAACAGTAACTATAAGGGCGTTTAAATGTATCGCATACGATACAGTAATTGACGCCAAGAAAGAAACCATTCACAAATTTTGTGTTTACCGCGGGAATGAAACAAACGCTATAATCTCCCATTCCAAAAGCGAGCGCAGAACAGTTTTTATAAGAACCAGTAAATTTTGAGTTAAGGCTGGCTGTTCTTAACTTCTTGTCCATTTTTAGAATCATTTGTTGTTAAATTTTGAGAACATTGACGTCAGTTTTAGTGATTATGCTGCTTGATTCGAATGCTTTGTCAGCTTGCATAAACGCCTTTTTGCTGCTTTTGCAGTAGCGCAAAATTGCAAAAGCGAGTTCAAATTGAACAGCAGCCCAAAAATTTTTGAAAGCAAATTAAAAAAGCGCCAGAAAAAGAGAACGGGTAAAATTTGAGTTGCATTTTCACCGCGTATTTTTCCAAAAAAAATAAACATAAAACCAACTTGAGACTTAAGTCTCTATTTTACATAAAACTAAAAAAATATGCCATCAATTTTTGTAGGAAGTGTTATCAAACCATAGACCCTAATATTTGATATTATTATCAAACCATAAAGCATATTTTTGCAAGATATATGAGTAAAAACAGCAATTTCAGCCATGCTTCAACTATTTGAATAGCATTCTTCAACGTCAAAAATGGAAATCGGCAAAGTTTTGAACTACCCTGCTGAAATAAATTCAAAATTAAGGTACTAATTTTTTTTGTTATATAGTGAAATTACGTTAATTTTACGCAGAATTGCGTCAAGTTCATCATGCAATTTGAATTTTGAAAAAATATCACATATGAGCAAAGTTATGCCATTTTTGGAACAATTTTCGGCCGTTTTTCATAATAGAAGATAGGAAAAACGGCGGCTATCGTGTCGACTAACTCACTCGTGGCCACAAAAACTTCGCAGCTAGAACAGCGTTCTTCTCTTTAATTCTCTTCGTTTTTTTTCGCGCATCAGTGCCCACAAGACAGAAACTTCCCCGTTCGCTTTAATAACGAGTTTTTTTTGTAAGAGGCGCTACCGAACGAAATACTCGCTGAACGTACGAGGTCATTTTTGCTCGTGTATGTAAAACCTTGCTAAATCCGTTACATCATTCTTTCTCGGTAAGTTGCTTCGAACGATTGCGTAAAGCAGTTCGAGTAAAAAAACGTCACATTTTTCTTGACAACTTAAAGAGGATCTTGAAGCACTCTTTAAGCGTGCGAGAAGTCTTTTTGGTTCAGAAGTTTAATAGCAAAATGTTGAAAACTTCTAACTAAACCGAATTTTTGCTGAAAATTGATCAAAATCGTCGCCATGTTTGCTATTATAGACTGCTAAAAAAATCGAATTGCCTTGAGAACCATTTGCTGTTTCGACTAATAAAGAAATGTTGAGTAGTGCCAGTAGACGAAATAGCAATACACTCCTTTTATAAGAACGATTTTCTAAAACACGAGGCTCATTTTTGCTCGAAAATTAAGAACAAATCAAAAACAATGTCAGCCTCGGCAGCAAAATAAACCAAAAACTAACAAAAAAAATTCAAACTAATCAAAGAAACTAAAATTTGTGCTGATTCAAAACGATAAAATTTCGGTGATTTTCTTGTGTTTGCAAGCAAAATTGCAACTATTCAAAAGTATAAAGCTCTTTTACTCTTCGCAGCAATTGAGAAATTTTTTTGGCAGTTGTTCAACTTGAAAAAAGCTTGCTTTTTCGCCTTTGCAATTTTACGATGCTGCAAAAGCAAGAAAAAAGTCTTCGCTTAAGCAG
Source organism: Trididemnum nubilum (assembly GCA_963965965.1). Taxonomy (NCBI): domain Eukaryota; kingdom Metazoa; phylum Chordata; class Ascidiacea; order Aplousobranchia; family Didemnidae; genus Trididemnum; species Trididemnum nubilum. The sequence goes on from OZ014476.1 coordinate 22,852,515, forward strand.
ACAGAGCAATAAGAATTAAACAGTGTTGTAACCAAGCCCGCTGAAATTGACATTGATGCTCTCAAAATTTTTATAAAATCAAGAACAAATGAGACTGAATATCGGCAAAAAATTAGAAATAGCCAGTCTCAACTCAAGATTTACCGGTTTTAAAAAGGAAAAGCGTACCTGGACTTGCACACGTTTGAAAATTTTTGAAACCTAAAGACCTAAAGTTTCTGTTAACATATGAGCTTACCCATAGGCGTAGCCAGGATTTTTGATTGGGGGGGGCCCAAACCACAAATCACATGCAATGACGTCATCATAAATTTTCAAAAAAGGAACTTTTTGTGGGGCAAAGATATCCTAGAATGGAAGATCTGAAGCCGTAGCCTGATGGCACTTAACCAGGATTTTGATAAAGGGAGAGGGCAAAAACTAATAGTTAAAAAGTGTAAATGTCTAACTTAGGAAACGTGTTGAGTAAGCTAGTCTACTCAAACGTATCACAGACGGGGGTTTGAGGGCGGAACCCCCAGCCGCCGGTGGCTATGGGGGTCTGGGGGCAAAGCCCCCAGCCGCTAGGCGATTTTTGTAAGTTTTTGGAAAAAAAAGCTATTTAAATTCCATTGGATCACATTTTGCGCGAGTTCACAGCCATTTCAAAGAACTAGATTTTTAACATTTCAAAGCCAATCGAAAAAATTTAGTTGTTCAATCCTCTTTTTGCAATTAAATCCCAAAACACGTTTAGAATTTTGCATTATGGTGTAAAATTTTAATTGTAAGTGATTTGGTCTATAGGGGGAAGTAAGGCACATTACCTCCTGCAATAATTTAGCAGTAACTAATAATCCTCTCGAAGATTTTTCTTCAAGATTTTGGTTTAGTCATGAAGTTTACCAGTTATAGAAGTACATGTACGGCCAAAGAGCCCAGGCCCCTTCAATTGAAATTTAGTAGTTTGTTCAATGAGCATTATTTTTCCCTAGCTATTTTTTTAAAGTATTTTGTGCGTAAAAACTGGCAAGGTGGAGGTGAATCGTTTTTGAAAAATGGTACAATAGATGGTTACGTCCCGGGCCGGATTTACATTGCGCGGGACCGCTGGCACTTAGGGGATTTTTGCAACATCTTCCTGCCAAATATTAATGAAGACCAAAAAAAAGTCCTACTATCTGAGGGCAGGGCCTGGCACTGAGCCATACGGCAAATACAGCGCTGGTTATTGTATTAAGTTCACAAAAAGTTTAGATGAGGCCCTGAGGTAGCAACTTTTAGGACAAAAACTCTTGATTTCACCCTGGTTATACGTTTAAATTGTAGGAAAAGATTTAACTAAGGGGGTGCGCCGGGCCCCCTGGTCGTCAATATTATATATTGTTAATTACTGTTGTACGCGTGTCTGATGTACGCAAAGAGGCTAAAAGAAACTGAAATGAAAAAACAAGGCTTTTTTGACAAATTTTTGTCATTGGTGGCATTTTGATTAAGGGGGCCCGGGTCCCCTCGACCACCCCCTGGCTACGCCAATGATTTTGAGACAAGATCGCTCCCCTAATAAGTTCTTTCACAAAAAAAACATTTAAATCAAAATTAAAATAACTTATTTACCGAAACGAGGAGGACTCGAGTCAAGTCACTTGACAGTTTTTTGAAACGTCCAAGAATTGCATGACATTATTATGACGTGGAAATGTGGTCCTTTTTCTTACCTTTGTACGCTTAAATCCTAAATTAAAAAAAACTGCAATTCCGGATAGGGACAACATACTGGCTCTGCTCTTTTTATATTTATCATTGGTAGTATTTCGATTGGGGGGTTTGCATTACCGCCTGCGTTATAGCATTAAGTTTACAATAATGTTAAACGAGGGCCTGAGGTGGCAACTTTTAGGTCAAAACTCTTAGATTTCTCACAGCTAGGTTTTGCATATAAATTGTTAAAAATTTGAATTAAAGGTCCCCTAGTCCGGGAACCTTGGTTGTCAGTCAGGGGACCTGGGGCTCCCTGGTTGCCAGTTAGAGGCCCCGGGGCTCCTTGGTTGTAGGTTAGGAGCCCCGGGTCGTTAATTAGGGGCCCTGAGGCTCTTTGGTTGTGAGTTAAGGGCCCTGGGGCCCCCCTGGTCGTCAGTTTGGGATTCCAAGGCCCCCTGGTTGTTGGTTAGGGGCCCCAGGGCCCCCTGGTTGTTAATTAGTGGCCCTGGGGCCCCCTGGTTGTCAGTTAGGGGGGCCCCAGGGCTTCCTGGTTGTCGGTTGAGGGCCCCAGGGCCCTCTGGTTGTTAGTTAGGGGCCCTGGGTCTCCCTGGTCGTGAGTTAGGGGCCCCCGGCCCCCTGTTTGTCAGTTAGGGACTCCGGGGCCCCTGGTTGTTGGTTAGAGGCCCCCGGGTTGTTACTTAGGGGCCCTGGGGATCCCTGGTCGTCAGTTAGGGACTCCGGGGCCCCCTGGTTGTCGGTTAGGGGCACCGGAAACCCTGGTTGTCAGTTAGGCACTACGGCGCCCCCTGGTTGTTGATTAGAGGCCCTTGGGCCCCCTCGTTGTCGGTTAGAGGCCCCGGGACCCCCTTGTCGGTTAGGGGCCCCAGAGCCCTCTGGTTGTGAGTCAGGGGCCTTGGGGCCCCTGGTAATCAGTTAATGGCCCTAAGGCTCTCTGTTTGTCAATTAGGGGCCCTCTGGTTGTTGGTTAGGGGCTTCTTGGTTATTAGTTAGGGGCCCAGGGGCCCCCTGGTTTTCAGTTAGGGGTTCCAGGGTCTCCTGGTTGTCGGTTAAAGGCCCCAGGGTCCCTTAGTTGTTAGTAAGGGCCCTCTGGTTGTTAGTTAGGAGCCCCGGGACACCCTTGTTGTCATTTATATTATTGTTAATTACTGTTATGTGCGTAATTACTGAAAAAAAAAACTGCAATTAAACATCGCTAGGCTATGTTGTCACAATTTTTTGTCGTTAGTGGTATTTTGATTGGGGGGGGCCCGGGCCCTCCCCTGGCTACGCCTATGAGCTAACCCACCAACAACCTCGAGGGCGCTTTACGTTATGTAAAAAGATTATAGTATGAAAAAAATTGTTCTTATTTGACATTGATCCAAAAATATAAATAAATTCTATCGTTCATTTACTAATTATTATCAGTTGAGGAATTTGCTGGCTTAGAATAATAAAGCATACCGGTAGCTTATTGTATCTTTTTTCATGACAATGCAGTACATACAGTATGTTTGAACGCATTATTTTGAAGTAGAAATGCATTTGAAGTCACAATGAGGTATTTATTACGTACTAACACAAGTTACGAACATCTCGCAAAAAAATTCGAGCGAACTGTTTTAACGTGTGTTGGGCGAGACGGCTCTGAAGTGGCAGTTTGTCTATGAAGATGTTTTGTTTGTTAGCGCTTTTTAGCGAGCGAGAATAGCCTTAACGAGCTCGCTAGCACGTTCTGTGATGTCGGCCCAGTTTCTGGTCTACTAATAAAGAGTCTATGGTCGGATTGTAGGTCTCAGGGTAGGATAGGCTTCTGCCAAGTTTCTGTTGTGACTTTAATGAGACAAATTGCTTTTCAAATGCAAAAGTACACTAATCTTAGTGGTTTGGATTTGCTTCGTTTGGCAAAAACGTATGCGATTTGCTGCGCTTGGGAATAAACCAATAGTAGGCCTAGGTTGGTAGGCTAGCATAGCCTATTCATTAATTAGGTTAGTTTAGAACTTGTTTGTTGCAATACTAAGAGTAAAACCTCGTCTAAAACCAGTTAGGCTAAGCTTGTACTTTAAAATCTGCTGGTAATGGTAGGCTGCTTTCGGTGGTAGACTAGTAGGAGCTATGGTAGTGATGGGCCTACTAGATAATGTTCAATCTAGCGTCCAAACAATGACAACAGAAGCAGTCACGGGTCAGTAATTCAAAAATTATTTTTAAATTCAAAGGAATGCAACAGATAGCGGGAAAAATAAATACAAATATTCTTCTGTCTTAAAGTGGCAGAATTTTGAAATGAGTCGCAAAAAATGTCAAAAAAATATAAAATTTTGCTTGACATGCAATAAATTAGTTAAATTAGCGTTTGTTGCCCCTTCAATATTACATATTATGCATTCTTGGTTCGATTTAATGGAGTTTTACGGTTTAAAATCAAGTTTTGTAGTTTGATAAAATACCAAAATCGTACTAAAGTTTAGTCGCTTATCACGACTACTCTCGAACTAATCGTTGCTTATGTCGCAAACGGTCATTAACGTTTTCACAAATCGCATTTAGCACTATGCGTCATAGTTTTTTTTTCTATGCACATTTAACTTTTATTATGTTAACTTAAGAGTTTTTGGGAATATTTAAAATATAACCTCAACAATGTTCCAAATATAATGGTGTACAATATATTAAAATAAAGTCTTATAACGCTATATATTGTAATACAGTACTACGTTTTCTTCCTTTTAGGAAAGAATACGTTAATTTCAACTTAATATGTTTTTAATTCTTCTTTTGTTGTTTTGTATTTTTGAGGTTTTATCTATTGTATTTATAAGCCGGTACTGGAAAACTTCAATAGTGTTATTATTGTTAGCAGCGATTAGCAACATCACTCCTTTGCGTTACAGTGCGAAGATGTTCCAAAATCAAAATACGGCATTTGATTATTTCTTCATGGTCAGACCAGCTTTGTTCTTACGTCTTAAACAGATTTATCTTTTGGAAGTTCCGCCTTAATAGTTTTAGATCCGGGTATTGTTGCAATATTGTTTTTTTGTATGTACTTTAATTGAGACTATATCGTTAAGAATCTTAAGTGAGGTGCAAAATTTACAACGTGTCATCAGATTGATAAAAGATATTGTACAGTAAAAATGCCTTTGATGCAATGAAAAAAATTGCACAATATTCACTAATTAGTTAACATATCAATAATAAGACGTAGTTTCAAAATTTAGGTGAAGATTAATGTTCTCTTTAGTCAATAAACCAAAGTTTTAGAAATTTGAACAAAGTTTGATGTTTTTCTTTTTTTTTAATTTGTAAGCGCCTGAATTTGTTTTGCAAATTAGTTTTGCGAATCAGTATTTTTATGCCGCTGTCACACTAGTGCAAACTTGGTTGCGATTTAATACTCGGTAGATTCGCCAAGAGATCTCCGTGCGTAGTCGTAAAGCAATGGCAAATCATGCGCTCCAAAAATAAAACATGAAGTTGAAATCAAATTCGCGAAGTTTGTAAGCAACGTTACTCTAGGACATGTGCAGTGGTTCTCAAACTGGTGTCCACGATGCAATTTCAGGAGGCCTCTGCTACGCTGTGCGTCATTGTGAACAAAAGTACGAACTCACGATCTTTTGACTAATTCTTGACTTTTTTTTGTTTTGGTTTGAAACCTTCACCTTTGATGTTTGAAAATGTGCCCGATATGCACATTTTTCGTGGGGGTGTGTTACGCTGTAAATACCGTTCAGTTTTTGTCATTGTGATTTTGTGATTTCATTTGCCTCATGTGTTCCGTTCAACGCACTAATTAGTGATTTTTTTGTAACTGAATTTTTGTTCAAATCAACGAGCCGCTTCATTTATTCTCAAAAAACTTTTTTCAGTCTAGTGACTCAGCTGTGAGAGCGTGACCAAAGAGCTCAGTCAAAGAAAAACGATTTTTTTGAAACCGGTGTAAACTGTTTGTTGTATGAGACTGCTAAATTCATTAAAAAAATTACAAGAGTACATTTTGAAGAGAGCAGAGTGTTTTGTGTTAGTCTCTTTACTGAGCTCGCCGCAATTGAGTTTGAACACACTGTTTGAAAAGTGCATGGCAGCTTAATCAAGGTACGAAATTTCGATGAGTCCATAAATCGATGCTGTTCAATAAATCTGTTAGGAAAAAATTAATTCACAGAAATTTTTTGTCTACTTTTTTTTTTATTCTGATCCGAATCCAATTCTAATCATAGCCCTATCCAACACACAGCTAACATACAAGAATTGCTAAAAGACAAGTAAGTGCATTAATCCCTTTAAACTGTGCTGGTAAAATTGTTGACTGAAATCTTTCTTTTTCTTTTCGAACAGGTACTAGCTACTAGCTGTTTGTTTAATACACATACATTTTAAGCTAAATATTCTTACAGCAGCTTGACTGGCTCTCTTTCTTCTTTTTTTTACATAATTTATAATACAAATAGAACGACAGCAAGGACATTGTAAGGTCATTTAAGATTGCTGTTGAACACGAATTTATGTTTAAATTAAATGGGACCGAGAGTGGTTGAAAAAATTGCAAGGAGACCGCAAAGTTTTTTTTCTAAAGTTTGAAAACCACTACTCTACGTTATTTAAACGCCAGCATTGACCCACTCTGAACTTCTATACTTACTCAAATTAAAAAATTCCAAAAGTTAGTTCTCAATAGAAGCTAGATTAAGATTAAAAACTGCAACAGTTTTTGACTTTCAATCGACTTTATTCACCATGCGATTTTTTCAGAGAACCAATGTTTTGCTTGGTCAAAGAATTTCTTTAAATTAGCAGTCTAAAGTAGTGATAGATGACGTCGCTTAAAGTGCTTGTGATATCATCTAATATGGTTGTGACGTCATCACTTTGGACTAAAGCAGTTTCTCGTTTAAAATAAAAGCCACATTAGATGCCAGTCTGAGCCGTCAATACATCATTCTGGCGAAAACAAGAGAAGTAACTATAACGTCACCCATAATAACGTCATCAACTTCAACGTAATTTTTTCAACTTGAAGTTGAAAATCAACTAGTATTCAAAATTTGGCTTTTCTGCAGTTTTTAGATTGGTTTTTACGCAGTGGAGGCTCTTTGACACTAGGTGGCAGACTTTAAAGGCGGAAATAGGGAGGTGTCCCCAGTTTTAAACTGGGAGTTTTGGATGGCTCAGGTCATGATAACGAATCATTGTGCCAAATTTCAGCTTATTATAAACTTTTTCCCAATAAAATTTATTTCTACCAAATTACAATACTGACGTCAAGCAGAGCGGAAAACTCTAATTACAAATTTTTATAGTTTTTGGTTTGACCAAACCGGGAATCGCATCCGCTTTTACCGTTTCAGTAGCAAACGCTCGATCCACTTGACGACTGATCAGTAACTACAGTATATACTAACTTTATCGGTATATAATATAACGATCAGTTATTACAGTATATACTAACTATAATAAACTACTGACCTTCTAAATCAGGAAGTTCAGAAATGTGAAATGACGTGATGTGATTGTTGCTCAGGTCAAGAACCCGCAAAGACTGCGCATACAGAAAAGCTTCTGGGTGAAATGTCTTGATGTTGCTGTTGGTTAAATTTAACACCTGGAACAAAAGCAAACAGCATGAAAGAATACGGTACGGAATTATCAATTGTGTTTAGATTTGATATAAGCGCTAATAAGCTGCAGACGAAATTATAGCAAAGACGTTTTTGATGTACAAAGTTGCCGGTCAAAATGCGCCTAGACAAGATTCTAAGAAATGTGTAATTTGAACCTTCGCACGTTATTTCTCGCTTTTTTTTCATATAGTGGTATTAGTGGTACCCAAATCCTTCCAAGAAACGGGGACACAGAGGGACTCAGCGGAGACCCAACAGTTGGGCCACACCCCAAAGTCTGGAAAAACGTCAAAAAAAGAGTGAAGAGTAAAAATCTATTTGCGTAGAGCCTCAGAGGCAGTACAGTCAAGGAGATGATTGTGATCCTGTTGAGGGCTTGCTCTGGCTCTGCAGAAAGAGCTCTTCTTACGACTGATCCTGTGTAGATATGACGATTGTAAAAGACTGTAACTATAGCAGTAAAGGCGGGAAACACAGCGTGGGAGGACAAATTCCTCCGGAGAAATTGGAGGATTTTGACGTTTGAGATGTGAATGGATAATGTGACGTCTCCATTTGTGTTACTTGGTTTAGCAAGTTTTGGCAATGGCAAGGAAACGGAACATGGGATTATCGAATTGGGCAAGAAGGCTCGGTAGCTTTGGCAAGGAACCAGCATACTCATTTCCATGGATACTAATGTGACCAGAGACCCATTGGAAGTTTGATTTGGCATTGTTAGAAAGGCTCACAACCAGGATTTTGCTAAAGGGGTGGGGGCTTGAACCAAAAGTTAACATTTTCTGTTTGAAAACGGCTCAACTGAGCAGCCTGCTGAGCAAACTGGTGCAGCTAAAGCCTGTTACAGACCGAGTCTGGGGCAGAACCTCCAATCTCCAGAGACTATGGGGTTTTGGGGAAGAGCCCCCAGCCGCTGGACAATTTTTGTGATGCTTTGGAAAAAATTGCTAATTTAAAGCTATTTAGATCAAATTTGCTCCGTTTTTAGAACCATTAAAAAATACTAAATAAGGCCGGTTGAAGAATTAAATTGCCCAATTATTTCAGTCACCTCTCTACTTACAGGTCAAGGTCAAAGCACGTTTAAACTCGTGAATTTTTGGGTTAAAGTTTTTAAGTGACGTGGGTAAGGGGAGGGGGGCTTAGTGCCCTTGCTGTTGGAAAGTAAGGAGGCGTTGGACCAGACATTCCAGAGGGACCTTGACAGGATATATGTGATGGGAAGTAGAAGGTAGGGAAAGGACCGATTGGGAGTCCATAAGAAGTACGACTGAATGGAAGTGTTAGGTTGTCTTAAGGTTGTTACACCAGACAAACCAGTGCTTTAGGGTATGAATTTAAGCTGTTAAACAATAGGCAGTTGGTCCAGCAGAGAAGGAAAGATAGACGGAGGAACTGGATGTGGAGCATATGGTAAATACTCTAGTGCCACCCGATCCCGAGAGGGAAGAAACAGCCCCATACGGTGACGTCTGAAAGGGGAAGGGAAAGTAATAAACTTCTGGCGGATTAAATGCGGAATGAGCTGAGATCAGTGCAGTTAATTTCGAAGGATGATTGCGCATTGAGAACTTGATTGGTGTCCAAGGGAGGATTGGGAGACACATGATCAGGGCCTCAGAGAGAAAATTTTTCAGGGGGTACAAAGGTCGATACCGGGCCCCCAAATCTTATTGGGCCCCCAAGCCTTATCGGGCCCATGCTGTTAAATCATTTTTTGTCTGATGGGTGTAGATCTTTATTCAAAAGTGAGGGGATAACGATATTTGCATACAGTTAGGACCTATGAAAAACACAACTAGACATTAAATTGGTTTAAATCCAGCTAGAAGGTTTGGGGGAGCGCTGTGACCAGCGGGGTTCGGGGCAGAGCTCCAGAAGCTTGAGCTCTTTTTATGTTTCTTGGGGATAAAATACAGCATCTGATCAACATCCCAGCACCAAACTTGCTTAAATTGACAAGCAGAAAACGTGATATACATGAAAGAAAGTATTTGAAGTGGGGGATGATGACATTGACACAATATTATACAATTTAATGACTTTAATACTGCATATCCAAATATTTTACTGATGAAAGTTTTATCAATTTAGCTAGTCGGATAACATATTCTCCACCCGAAATCTTGATTATCTTGGCAATAAGTTTATATGTTAAAATACGGATAATATATACCAGTGCCTAGATTGAGCTAGAGGCTAGATAGACATAGAAGGCAAATAAGGCAGGAGCACAGATAGAGTGAGTTGCTTAACGAAAATAGTATAGTATATCAACTTTGATTCCGCTCTCTGAGGTTGAAATGTTTTTGGATCTCTGGAAAAGAAATATCCCTCGTATAATGTTATGCCGTAGAATTAGGGCTTTCAAGTCATAGAAATGTAACAAAACATTAATATTGGTGCAAGTGTGAGGCTTTTGATACATTTTCCTTTTTTTTAATCAAATCGGCCACTATTGGATTCCCAAAAGCTGTGTAGCAAAAATAGCAACCAATCACCAGTACTAAGAAGGCTGACTGATATTTTTGCTGTAGGCAAGGTTGATTATGGTGTTATGGTGCGATGCCAAAACTAAGCGCATAAACCTGAACTCTTCCGGGCCTTTTGAGCCCGGGCCCCCCTAGGCCCGGGTATGATGTACCCCCTGAACCCCCTCTCGCAGGCCCTGCACATGATTAATGATTAACACAAGGATAGAAGGGTTTTGTCTGTGGAAAAGCAATATAATCTTCAGGAAGGTTTCTTCTTTAATCGGCTTGTTACTGATTTTGAGGCAAGGGCGCTGATGTTAGATGATTAAGGGGGCGGCGCAAAGCACGTTCAAAGCACGATAATGCTTAGTGATCCTAAGTTGTTTTTAAAGGGAGAAGTTGGGCCTCAATAAGAAGCACTGGTGTAGGGGTGCAAGAGAGTCATCAAGTAATAACCTTGCATGCAGTCTTGTGGAGAATTTCTAATCAGTAGGTTAGCATAGAAAGGCGAACCATCCGAGGAGGAATATGATAGCACCGGTCTCACGAAAGCTATATGTAGAAGGGAAAGTGATTCTTTAGAGGTACCCCAGGAAGCGGTGACGATGTAGCACAAGGCTTAATGTCTTGGGTAAAACTTGGAGCACAGGGATTGAACATGGGCCCCAAAGGAAAGCGTTCGTTTAAAAGTGACACCAAGAAATTTGTGAGTGGAATAGAAGGAACGAAGGATGACTGGAATTGTAACCAGACTTTGAAAAGTGTCTGGGATTTGCGCCAAATAAAAAAACAATCATTTTTGGATAGATTGAGGGGGAGACGACATTGATCAGACCTTGACTCCAGCATAGTTAGGAAGGACTGGGCAACAGTGGTGGCTTTGAGTAGGTCAGTGGAAGAGAATCAGATGGCTGAGTCATCTACATAAAGACAGGCGTGAACACCCGTGGAGAAATGGAAGGGGATATTATCGAAAGTGATACACGAAAAGGACAAAGAAGACCGTGCCAAGCACAGAACCTTGGAGGACACCCCATATAATATGAAAAAAGCGGCTCAAGGAGCCTCCAAGCTAAACTCAGAAAGAAAAAAGCACAAAACAGAGGGGAGTTTAAGAGAAAGAAGCTTATGAAAAAGGGCGTAGTAGCAGACCGAGTAAACCCTTTTGAGAAATCAACAGAGGCCAAAACTGTTTTTTCTGTTTTTTTTTGTTTTTTTGTTTTGAAAGCCGTCCCAGATAAATCAGGAGAGAGTCTCACCCGCTCAAAACACTAGAAGACAGAGGAAATTAAAAAAAGTGGGGCGGAAGGTGATTGGGGAGAAAGTGAGTTTGCAAACTACGTGTATAAGGATGATAGTGGCTGGTTTCCAACAAGAGAGGAAAGCGTGTGAAAACCAGGATCTCTTAAAACGAGATTGAAGAAGGAGCTGAGCAATGAGCATGTTCAGACAAACATTGAAAAAGGGGATAGGCAATCTAGTTCTAACCAGAAGCGGTGGAGAAGGAGAGCTTGAAGATAACAGCAGTGAGCTTAACTAAACAAAAACAAAGCAGGAGTTGTGAAGCATCTTCAAAGCTAGACTGGTGAGGTTCGCTTATGTACCGATGCTCAACATCGCGTGCTGAAAGATGACGGAGATCGAAAGCAAAGTGTTTAGCAGTGCCACGTAACCAGGAGAGAAGGATTTTGGATGTTTTCTTTTTTGCCGGAGATGACATTGAGGAGCCTGAATACAGCTCGAGGTTTAGAGCCGTGAGATAGAGCAGTTAGTTGGCCAGGTTTCAGCTTTGGCCTTAAAAGTTACCGTGGACGCCCTGCGAGATAAGTCTATTTATCTAAGGCGTTGTGCTTTTGAACGGTATGCCTCGGAACGAGCCCTTCGTCGTTTTTGGACGTTGACTTCCGCATCTGGGGACCAGCAGGCTTTGGGAGAGCGGCCAAGGCAGCCAAAAAGCAAAAACGCTTTGGCAGCATCAAGAAATAGAGAGAACAAGCGGGTTGCTTAATGAATAATGAGACTATGGAGAGAAGGTAATTTGTAATGCAGGATTAATAGTAATCCCGTTGGACCTTTTTCTAGTTGAAGGTGGGGGGATGAGTATAGGGATGGCGTATCGGGGAGAGGGGAAGACACTCTCATTTAGGATATGCTTTGATACCAGGCCAGGGAGCGTGTGCCATTTGCAGGAGGGAGCAAGTGACGCAGAAGCCGATGAAATGTCGGGAAAGAACTACTCCCATTGGAGAGGTGGAGAAGGGTGGGGAGTCGTGGTCGTTCAGAATTTCCAGACAAGAAGAAGTGATCCAGTTAAACAAATTGCAACCAGGCTGATCTGAATGAGTGAAATTGTTCAAGCTAGTGTGGTTGGTATTGAAATTGCCTTGGATGAAAGTATCTTGAGAGTTTGGAAGGAAATCAGGGGGAAAAGTTCTAGAGTGAGTATTAGAGATGCTTCTGATACGGATAAAGAAGTGATTTAGAAACTGGATAAGAGAGTGTTCAACAAGGTGAATTTTACACAAAGGTAGTCGGAATAGGGATCCAGAAAATAAAGAGAGAAATCAGAGATAGGAGAAAAGGCCAGGTCGAACAAAAGGCAAGAACTCTTCCACCAGGGTTTTGGTTAGCAGCCGAGACTGAACCTTGCCTGGAGAAGAAACAGTCCAAACAAAAAGACAAAAATCCATGATTGGAAAATTCATGGAGCCGGTGAGTGGGGTCTCCTGAAGGAGAACAAGTTCTTACCGATTGGAAGAGAGATAGAAAATAAGCTGGGAACGGCGAGGGGAAGAAAGTTACCAGTATTCCACGGAAGGATTTGAAGAGCTTGGAGGGTGTGTGAAGTGTATTGGGGAGATGGCGAAAATGTGGTGATAGGAGGGTGAGTGCTTGGTTGTGTGTTTGCACGGTGTGTAAATGTAGGGGACAGTGATAGTGCAGAAAGAGGGTAAGTGTTTAAGAAAGGAGGGTGAAGAGGGAGAGAGAGAGTTAATGTTGTCAGTTATAGCACATACAGCTAACAACGACGAACAAAAGCAATTAATACGCAAAAAATAAAATATATGAGCGCAATGGCAGAGAGCATCGAAAAACTGTTAGGGTATCAAATCAAGATGCTTCGTGACATGAATACAGCCAACAGATATAAAGTGAGTAATTACTCTGCTTTCTTTATTAATACTCGCTGTGTTACGCCGAAGCGTTTAACGAGTTTAGTAATAAAGCAACAGATATTATCGGAAACACATTTTAAAGATAGCGGCTGTGTGTCATTTGAAAATTTAAAAATGAAAATTGAACATTGGCAAACGGTATAATTGGGAAGAGGCTAATATTTTAATCATAAAAATTACAGCCAATGTAATGGTTGTAAATTTTTTTCGTGCGTTTTGGCCCCTTTTCTGGTGCAATTTTCAACAAACAATTAAACTGCACAAACTACATTCTAGTAATGACCGAAATAAAAAATAATAGGCCTGTTTTTGTTTTTCATTTCAGTCATTACTAGAATGTAGTTCGCATAGTTTACCTGTTCGTTGAAAATGGCACCAGAAGAAAGCCAAAACGTACGAAATAAAATACCCATTACATTGGTAGTAATTTTTATGATAAAAAGAATTAAAGATTGATAAGCAATAACAATTTAGAAGAGTGTTTTCGAATTTCTTTTTAGAAGAAACCCAGTGCTTGCTTTTATAGTTTCTCTTTAACTTCTCCATTGCTTGTACCCTTAGTAGAAAGTTGGTTTTTGTACAAGGTTTTGTTAACACGGGGTAAAAAGTACGTATCGAATTCTTTGAATCTAGTATTGCGAATGTGAACAGAGTCAATATTTACAAACGGGTTGTAAAATACTTTGGGTAATGATGTAATTCATCATAAATTTGTACAGTTCGAATTCGTGGTCTACGACGTTTAGGTGCGGAGGTTTAGGCACAGGATGATTATGCACGGCCGGTTGCTGCTGACTAAGCGCCGGGACTATTATGCTTCAAGACTATTAGGCGTCGGGACTTTTAGGCACCAGAACTAAAAAAGTTTTTTTTTTCAAAAAAAGAATTCAAAAATTTTTTTTCGAAAAAATAAATTTGAATTCAAATAACCGTTTTTTGTTTTTTTTTCAAAAAACAGTTATCTAAAGTTGTTTTTTTTTTTTTGAGATAAAAGTTATTTATCTCGAAAAAACGTTTTTCAAACAAAAATTTTATAAAAAAACGATTTCTTCATTATTGTATTTTTTTCAATAACAAACAATTGTTTTCCACTACATGTTTGCAAAATTTTTTTCCTAAGCCGGATGCATGCCATCTCTAGTCTTCGGTCTCAAATTCTGGGGCGCATGGGCACGAGTTGCTTGTGTAATCTTGGCCCAAGCAATAAGCCACATGATTTTTCATGGTTATTTTTAGTCCACCTGTACCAAACAATATAGCTCAAAATTTTTCAGGAACGACGGATTCATCTCCCCACAAATTCGTATTTATAATCGTTACATCTTGTTGCAAATATAGTAAACACAATGTCTAAATGGATATTTTTAAGTTTAATAGTTATACATCGTGTTGAAAATATCTTGTAGTTAAAACAATCTTACATTCTTGGGGTTACCTTCTTCAAAATTGCCTACGGAAGTTTTGAAGCTGTACAGGATTGTATGCTGCTTCAAATTACCATTAAATTCTTTTAAAGTGCAAGTTGAAATAGAATTGGATGCAGATTCGACAACCATTCTTGGCAATTTTTTTATGTAAATTTTTGCATACAAGTGCTATATAGTTTGAATTTATCACGTTCACTGCATTTCTTGCAAAAAAAAAAATTGGTATCGCTTTACTCGTGATGATTGTTCACTTCAGCGCGTCAGAATCCAAATTGCAAGCTGTTTAAGACAATCTAAGCCAACGCATGCAAGTGAAACGAACAATTAAGTTATATTTTGTTTGTTTTATCTCTAATAAAGTTTGGTTACGCGGACGAGACCAGCAAGAAAACAGCTTTTGCGCTTGATTAATAATCATTTCATTTGTGCTTCAAAATTGATCGCTTTTGTTAGTTTTTCGAGCAGGACAAATCAGCTCAAATTTTGTCATAGAACATGGCATGAGGACGAGGATAAATCTTTCACGCCCAAGCAGCGACTTTTTATGTTATATATCTAACGATGCAGGAAGTTCAGTTCAAAATCAAAATCATTAAAAATTTGAAAACTTACCACAATCTGTTTCCCTTAATGGGTTCGTCAGGCGGGGTAGAAACTAAACAAAAGCAAAACGGTAATATACCTCAGCACATCAACTACTGAGATATATTATCGTTTTGTTTTTGTTTAGTTTCTACCCCGCCTCACGAACCCAGTAGGGGGAAACACACTGTAGTATGTTTTTTAAATTTTCAATAATTTTAATTTTTAACCGAACTTCCTGAATCGTTAACTGACTCTGGTCCATTGTCCATTGAGCACTCTGGAAACTAGGAAGACAGTGCACAAGTTATGTTACATATCTTTGTTTTTCTTCGGAATGTAAGTAAGATGAAGCCCGAAAACAGACAAAAAAAGGTTTTATTTGTTGTAATTGGTTGAGTATTTCAACGGAGCTCCGTTTTTCAACACTTGAAAGTGCTTATGTAGCGTCGCTTATGTTTTCTTGTTTATACCTGGTTTTGAACACTCACTTTACTGCATTTAGCTTTTGACGTATATTTGACTGCTAAGGTTTTCCAATGATGTAATGTACCACAACGCACGTCATCAAGCGATTTATCGCGCCTTTTCTACTGCATGCAAATTACCTGTTGCACAATCATTTGAAGCTGTTTTATCAAATTTTTGCGCTATAACTCCTTTATTAAGGGTCAGTCGAAATTGGTTGTAGTGGAGGAAGGGCGTTAAATTTTGACTCTCAGAATTACCAAGAATCTTTGAAATTTGAAATCGTTAAGAATCAGATTGTATTCAAAAATTAGCAAGTTTATTCGGGTATTTACAGAATTGCAATCCTTCCTCGAGACCTTAAACTTGGCCTGGGTGGGTCCCATCATACTTATATTTGGACCTTTGTCCTCTGAGCTGTTGCTCAAATTTAGCAATAATTTACTGGACCTTTGTCGACCTTTTCAAGTTGTTTCTGTACTGTTTCCCGGGGGCTCACTTTAAAGTTTGCGTTCTTAGAAGACGTCGATATTGGAGTTACAGCTTACTGTCTGTCTGAAGACAAAACCATCGGTGAGTTTGGTTATTCATTGCAATTATTTTGATTAGTACTCTCAGTCTGATTATCAATTCGAGATTATGCTGTAATCCTCAATATAACTATGACGGCATTTCAAGCTTTTTTCGTCGACAGGATTTTATTCCAGCCTTGTTCTTGTTAGATTTTAGTTATTTTGCTCTTTTCAATCATCCGCTTATTCTTGCTAATAAAACTTGAATATGACTTTCAAAAAGTCAACTTCACTTTAATTGGTCTTTAAAACATCCTGCTTACCACACACCAAACCAGACAGAGATCGCTACTGAAGATTCCTTTCCGAAAAGCTTAATGCGAAAGCAAAATTGAAATCGACTTTATTGAAAATCATATTCAAATTTTGAGGAGATGCAAAATTTGAATATGATTTTCAATAAAGTCGATTTCAATTTTGCTTTCTAATAAAACTTTTTTAACTTCTGTCTTCAATACGTTTGGCTGACATAGCCAAAAAGGATTGTTGCGAGGGGGTAAGATTACCGGGGTCCGGCAACTGGAGGGGACTTGAAAATTGATAATTTTAAACGGTTTGAGATTTGATCTTTGCTTGTACTTAGAAGTGTTGAAGAGCAGAGCTGCGTTGAAACACTAAGTCAATCAGAACAAATGAAAGTAGTTTTTTTGTCTTTGGTCTTCATCTTACTTATATTCTGGAGAAAAATACAGATAAATAACATGAAAAAATTGCTGCTTGGGTGTCAACAAGTCATCTTCGTCCTCGTGCTGTATGCCGGGATAAAATTGAGCTGATCTTTCCCGCTCGAAAAAGTATTTGTAATTTTATAAATGTAATTACGTAATATTCACCAAGTTATCTTGGTCAGGAGACAGCAAAGGGACCTTTTGGTCTTTCAGTGAAGCTGCCACCTGCCCATCTGTCTACCACAGACGATAAAGGCTTTACACTGTCCTTTTAATTGCTGAAAGTCGGTAAGGGAAGCTATGAATACCAGCTTTTATAGTATTTGATTTGACCCGACCAGGAATCGAAGCCGTGTCTACCGTTTCAGTAGCAGATGCTCTATTCACTCGACCACTGATCTAACAAAAGCATTTGATTTTGAAGCACAAATGAAATGAATATTAATCAGGTGCAAACGCTGTTATCTGGCTGGTCTCGTCTCGTAACCAAACTTTATTAGAGATAAAACAAACAAAATACAACTTAATCGTTCGTTTCACTTGCATGTGTTGGCTCAGGTTGTCTTAGCAGCTTGCAATTTGGATTCTGGGCTGCTGAAGTGAACAATCGTCGCGAGTAAAACGATACCAAATTTTTTTTGCAAGAAATGCAGTGAACGTGATAAATTTAAACTATATAGCACTTGTATGCAAAATTTACATAAAAAATTGTCAAGAATGGTTGTCGAGTCTGCCGGCAATTCTATTTCAACTCACACTTCAAAAATAATCCAAAAGTAAAACAGTAATTTGAAGCAGCATACCATCCAGTACAGCTTCAAAAGTCCCTAAGGCAATTCCGAAGAAGTTTACTTGAAAATGACTTTCAGCAAAGTCCATTTCATTTAAGCTTTTGCAGTAAGCTTTTAGTTTTTTTTTTTGTGTTTTTTTTTGTGTTTTTGGATATGTGTTAAGTTTGGAGATTGTGGGATGGTTGTGGGAGTAGTATTGAGAGCTGAAGACGCTTTTGCAAGCATCCACAGCTGCTCTGAGTAAAGATTGATTTACTAGCTGACTCAGCACAAAGAACGCGTCCTGGTAGTTTGAGCGCCAGTGGTATTATGGCGCTGGAAACACCTACAAAGCATTTGCAGTAGCTCTGATAAATCTATCGCGGCAATAGAAGCTTGAACTACTAAGAGTATCCGAACTAACTTTCTTACGAATTTTTTCCAGAAATTAACACAAGTGACCCGCGATGATGGCGGATCCCTAGCAAAAATCCTGAAAAGAATGATCACTTGATCTTAGCTCTAGAGAGCTTTCGGGCAATACTTTCTGGGAGCTATCTCTGTCTGGTTTGGCATGTGGTGAGCAGGATCTTTAGAGACCATTGCAAATTTTGTGTTTGGTGTGTTCTAGGATTATGCACTAAGGAGAAATGCGATCTACAGTACGAAGATATGCATTCTAAGGAGATTGCACAATCAGTGGTAAAACGAAAAGCAATCTATATAGTGACAGCAGGCTCTGATCTTAGTGAAACAGTTGTAGGGTAATCACAGACTGGTTTTATCTGCACAAATCCGTTTCTTTTGTGAAATATAAACGGCTTCCGACAGACTCAAGTAAAATTGAGAACGAACTGTGGATAGGATTTTAAACCACGAATCTGAATAGTTGCAAGCAAACGAGTTGGATTCCAACAAATGCTGGATAATGGCTGAATCGCTCTTTGGTTCAAATTGAATCTTACTTTTTGCTTTAAATTTTCTATTTAGCTGAGTTCTTGTTAGTTGAGATCGGTGAGTTTACTGATCCAGAGTAGGAATGGCTTTTTGCCTTATTGCTTTTGGAACATGCTGCTTATGCGTTCTGAACAGTGCTGGACACCGCAAAATCAAACTGTATTCCACAACCGCAAATTCCGCAAAATAGCAATGGGAGGTCTGCAACCGCAAATCCACAAGTTAGCGGTACGTTTGCGGTAATTTTTTGCAGTCCCGCAACCGCAAATGACTTTTCACTTCCGCAAACTTGAACCTCAAACTTCGCTGTTTTTTTTCTTTGATTTGATAAATAGAGGAGACCTATAGCAATATAACAATGCTTGACATTTTCCATATAGGTTGCAGACCTGTAAAAACATCAGTAAGTTTTCTTCGATTTATTTAATATTCTGTTTTTGTAAGTTATAATATACACGTCAGCAGCAGGGCCGAGTGGAAATGTACGCAGGTTTGTTTAAACAAAACTGCGACCGGAGTTGGATTACGGCTGCGACTCTGGAGGCTGGAGTAGACACTTGGAAGAGAGTAACCTCAACTGCCAGTCACTTTTTTTGCTGGTTCTAACTTCTAACTACAGTATTTTCGTTGAGTTGAAAATCCTTATTTGATTTACATACTTGTTCAATACATGTACTTGTCATATAGGACAAAGAGATACGCACAAATCTTTAATGGGTTGTGGAAAAGGAAAAACTCGAAACGCAAGAACTTGCGTTTTTGCATTCTTGAAAATGATACTTTACAGGCATACAGGCTAGTATTTACTGCTTGAGTGACGGTATGGAGGGGGGTTGTTGTCAATGTCACTTCTTGGTCCCTTAATCACGCATGGTAATTTGCAGATCACGATTGAAATAACTTAGTTTCAAACGTGATAATTGCAGTTAGCGTTTTTTTTTTGCTCCTGCACTGGTGCAAAAAATTTTCAAATTGTTTTGAAACGTGTTCGTATAAAGGTAAACTTTTGCAAAGATGAAAGGTGCTAGGTGTAAGAAGAATATGCCAAAAGTTCGGTTCCTTTGTTTATTTTATTTCAGTTGCAATACAGTCCTGAACAATGGTTAAATGAAATTCTAACACTTGAACTTCAAGTCGAACTTCGGATAAGAGCAGTCTTTCAAAAGCTTTCAAATTTCATACTATATAATTACGATGCAGACACTAGCGTACCTAGGAAGAAGGCCACTGTGCCATGGCCTTCGCCTCAGACCCTAAAAATGAAACAGATAAAGCAAAACCAAGCAGTTCTAAGAGGATGTAAGTTATTACTGCGTAAATGCAAAAATAAATTGATCTTTATTTTGGTTTGTTTTCTTCCTTCACAAATGACCTAGCTTTTTAATTCCGCGATGTTTTTGAAGCATTTTTATTTTACGATTTCATTCTTCTAGTAAGTCTAGTAAAAGCATTATACCAAAAGTTTCAAATTTTTTCCGTAGCATGCCCTGCAAATCACCCTATAATGGTCTTGCCTTCGGCACTCTCCATATCATTAATTTGTGGCGTCACAGTGCGACTAAACTTTAGACCCCCAATGGAAACCTTTTGCGTACGCCACTGCGTGCAGATGTTAATTTTGTTTGAAAACTCGCTCTAATTTAAAATTTTATGTTTCTTTTTAGCACTGAGCAGTCAGCATTCACCACTTAAGGTAATTGGAGAAATAGAAAATTTGGGTTTTAAGTCTTGGTTTTCGGTATGTAACGTAGGTTCAATTAGTGGTCCCTGTTAAATTAAAAATTTGTTTCGACAGTGACCAGTTTGTTGGTGGTGCCAAAATCAACAAGGTCAATGTGCCTTAGCAATTTACCCGCCAAAAAGTTTGTCAATATGATTAACTTTGCTCGTGAATTTTGGAAATTTTGGAGTAACACCTGGTCAGAAATTTATGCTCAGAAATTTATGTCATTTCTTAAATAAATTTATGTCATTTCTTAAATAAAAAATAAGCTAAGCAGTTTGACGCATCATTTGCACAATATACAAACTTTGGAATATCAAAAAAGCAGTGTTTTGTTATGCATATATCACCAAATATCACAAAATTATTCAGGATACAGAAATTTTTTTCAGGATTCTGAAGCGGACAGTAATATTAATTTCCAAAAATCTTTGGAATTTTCTTGAGCGGCAACGCATGTAGTCTAAAGCATGCCTTCCAAACAGACAATCAACGAAACAAAAAGACTAAAAAGATAAAACTAAGATTGAAAATGTTGGTAAGCCTGCAGCCTATTTATTTACTAAAGGTGCTGGGCATTGATAAATTTAAGCATTGGTATAGGAAGGTTGATTATTGCATCTTGGCATTGGATGGAAAAATTGATTGAAAATGTTAGCGGTTGGCCAAGAATATTGATGAATCAATGTTAACGTTAGAATAGCACTCCAATCCGATATTTAGACAATGGCACTCTAGTTCCTGCTAAAAAGTGCAAAATCCGACTTTGCCGCGATTCCAGTCTATGAATTTCAAGGCTGGTTTCTAGAGTGGATTTGTTTTATCTGTGTAGGTGAATAATCACTGTTTTGTTTATGGTATAGCATGTAGTAGGCTTGGTATGACACGCTAGGCATAGTATGGCAGTGTAGACTTAGTATGGCATATAGTAGGCATAGCATTCCACAATGGGTGCCTCAGCTTAGCACAGCATTGTAAGCATAGCGTGATACCCTAATAGGTTTAGCACAACATCCTTGTAGGCATAGCATGACACGCCTCTATGCAAAGCATGACACCCAGATGGTAGGCTTGTTATGGCACTGTAGGCATAGTATAGTGTAACACTAGGCGTATGGCATAGTTGGCTGAATATGAATCAGTAGGCACTGGCAGGGCCTGCAAGAGGGGGGTTCAGGAGGTACATCATACCCGAGCTCAAGGGGCCCGGAAGAGTTCAGGTTTTCACGTTAAGTTTTGGTATTGCACCATAACACCCTAATCAAACTTGTCTACAACAAAAATATCAGTTAGCCTATTCGGCACTGGTAATTGGTCGCTATTTTTGCTACACAGCTTTTAGGGCATCCAATAGTGGCCGATTTGATTCAAAAAAAAGGAAAATGCATTAAAAGCCATACACTTGCACCAAAATTAACGTTTTGTTACATTTATCTGACTTGAGAGCCCTAATTTTACGGTTTAACAATGTATGAGGGCCTACATTTCCAGAGTTCCAAAAGCATTTGTTTTCAATCGTACTATACTACTATCATTAAGTTTTTTTTTCACTGCTGTGAGGTAGCACTTACCTCACATATCTGCTATTCCATTAAGCTAGTGTTTCATCAGCATCTGAATTCACATGTAGCCTATCCTGGCATCCCACCCAAACCTTCAAACCACACACGAGGGCAATTTCTACACTTGCCATCGTACCCTCTTCTCAGATTACTCTGATCTAAGTCTGACAACAAGGTCACCAGAAAGAGGATTCTCGACCAGTATCACACTGGCACTTCACTTAGCTCAAACGCATTGCGCTAGCATCACTAAGCATGGACACCATATATGACATCACATTAGCAATTTACCACAATAGTACGCTTTATGCATATTTCAAACTTGTTTGTTATCATCAGGCGTACATAACTGTGTAAATGCCTACTAAAACTTTTGAACCCCAAAAGCCAAAATTAACCTACTTGTCAGTAACCAGTAAAGCAAATTGCTACATACAACGCCAGTCAACGCCCATATGAATAAATTTTCATTTACTCGTATTTGCTTTGAAAATTCAGAAGTTACATAGCAGACTTGAAACATAAAGTTTTTTTTCATGGCTGTGAGGTAGCACAATTTGCTTTACTGGTTACTGACAAGTAGGTTAATTTTGGCTTTTGGGGTTCAAAAGTTTTAGTAGGCATTTACACAGTTATGTACGCCTGATGATAACAAACAAGTTTGAAATATGCATAAAGCGTACTATTGTGGTAAATTGCTAATGTGATGTCATATATGGTGTCCATGCTTAGTAATGCTAGCATGTGTTTGAAGGTTTGAAGGTTTGGGTGGGATGCCAGGATAGGCTACGTGTGAATTCAGATGCTGATGAAACACTAGCCTAATGGGAAAGCAGATATGTGAGGTAAGTGCTACCTCACAGCCGTGAAAAAAACTTTATGTTTCAAGTCTACTATCATTAAGTAACTCACTCTATCTGTATGAGTTTAATAGGTATTTGGGTTTGTCAAGTCTATGATTGCAGATGACTTCTTAAAACTTTTATCAGTAAAATATTTGGATTTGCAGTTTTAAAGTCACTATATTGTTTAATATTGTGTCAATGTCATCATCCCCCACTTCAAGTACTTTCTTTCATGTTTATCACGTTTTCTGCTTGTCAATTTAAGCAAGCTTGGTGCTGGGATGTTGATCAAATGCTGTATTTTACGCTCGAGAAGCATAAAAAGTGCTAAAGCTTCCGGGGCTCTGCCCCAGACCCCACTAGGGGAGCTCACAGCACTCCCCCAAACCCCCTAGCTGGATTTAAACCAATTTTATGTCGAGTTGTATTTTTCATAGGTCCTTTACTGTATGCAAATATCGTTCATCCCTCACTTTTAAATAAAGATCTACACCCATTGAGCAAAAACTGATTTAACGACGTGGCCCCCCGATAAGGTTTGGGGGTCTGGTATCAACCTTTGTACCCCCTGGAAAATTTTCTCTCTGAGGCCCTGGGCGCTGGAGGTTAGTATGTCATAGCATAGATCTTTAGTAGGGATAGCAAGACACCCTAGTTTGGCAGCGTATAGCATATAGCAGGCTTCTATGAAACAGTGGGCATAGTATTAGTAACTAGTAAGGATAATATGCCACGTATGCACTACAGGCTAGTATGACATTGTAGGCATAGAATGGCATATAGTAGGCTTATTATGGCAAACAGGCATATAGTAGGCTTATTATGGTAGAATAGCTTTGGTATGGCATATTGTAGGCTCATTATGGCACAATAGACATAGTATGCTGATTATGGCACAGTAAGCATAGTATGCTACAGTGGACACTGTAGCTTTGTAGGCATAGTATGGCGTATGGTTGGCTTATTATGGCACAGTAGGCACTGCAGCTTAGTATGTCATAGTAGACGTAGTATGGCATTGTAGACATAGTATAGCATGCGAGTACAGTATGGCATATACAGTAGTAGCCTTAAGGCACATTAGGCATAGTATACCACAGTGAGCGTAGTATCATCATCATCATCATCATATTTATTTATTTACCAAGTGACATCATATCACAAGAAAAAACTGCAACTTCCTCTAGGTCTATCACCAAAGCATCGAAATATGCAATTCCTATAAAACCAAACACACAAACTTGCAGAGTCAAAGCGATATTTAGTCACTTGGTGAGGAGACAGCGAAGGACCGAAAGGTCATCCAAGTCTACTGCCACCTCACCAAGTTACGGTTAAAAAAGCAGCTTCTAGATTTTCTCAGTCTGCTACTTTCTATGATAAAAAATTCTACGCAAAATTAGAACAAAGTGTTGCAAAGATATGTACACTTTGTACAGTGTATACACAAAACTCACAGTCACCATGTAAAGAAAATGCAAGGCAACATTAGATTTGTTCTAACTCTAAGCATACTAAAAAATAAAAAAAATACTGTAACTACAGATTGGATTGAAAATAAAATTAATAAAGTTCATAATGCTTATAAATGTTTTATAGAATTTAAAGTGGGCAATTGGAGTGAAAAAAAAACCTCCTTGCTTTGTTTTGTATTGTTTGCCAATATGTCATTAGTACTGGTACAATTTCCAATACCAGTATATATCAACCTCAGTCAGTTACTGCAAAATTACTAATAATTCAAGGGCACATCAAAATGAGAGATGACGTACTGTATAAATGTGTGATAGATGAATGCACCAATCTCATGCCATTCAAGCAATAGAATAGGTTATTGTTGAACTCAAGCATAAATATGCAACTATGATTCCTGTAATTACTACTGCATTGCTGATAGAAAGCTGTTATTCTAGCTTTTATCGGTTTCATAGTTTGATAAAAAATGAGCTTTAACAGCTTTTTTAAATCTGTAGAATGAAACTTCTTTTATACTGCTTGGAATTTCATTCCAAATTTTAATTCCTGCAAATGATAGAGACTTTTGCCCTAATCTTGTTCTAGTTCTTGGAAGAAAGAAGTTGTTTTTGTGGCTCAATCTTGTCTTATGTGTAAAGCAGTTTTTAATTAGGTTAAACTCATCTGAATTTGCAAAAGATAATACATTATTGTGAATTTTGTACATTAGCTTTGCAGTTTCCAGAGAGTAAATATCCTTGAGTTTTAAGCATTTAGCTCGATAGAACAAAGGATTAGTATGCTCACGATATCCACTTCCAGTTAACAATCTGATGCTTCTTTTTTGCAGAATAAAGAGTGGTGCTAATGTTGATTTTGAAGCAGTCCCCCAACTACTTATGCAGTATTGTAGATGAGAGTATATGAGGCAGTGGTAAACAGATCTTAAGGTTTGCTCATCTACAAAGTGTTTTAATTGATTAAGGGCCCAAGATCCCCTTGCTACCTTTGAACATTGTTCCTTGATTTGTTGTTTCCAGTTTAGATTGTCGTCTATGAGAACACCTAGATACTTTATGTGATGTGATTGCTTGATTGGATTATTATCTATTGATACTTTGACTTCAGGTTTATTTTGTTTTGTTGTCACTACCATAAACTCAGTTTTATTAAAGTTAATTGATAATTTATTCACCTTGAACCAATTGCTTACATTGACTAATTCATCATTAATATTTTGTTGCAGTGTTGAAACATTAGAATGGGAAAGAGTAAGGTTTGTATCATCTGCAAAAAGATGAATTGTGGAATTTGAGGCAAGTGGTAGATCATTGATATAAATATTAAATAACAACGGACCTAGAGTTGATCCCTGAGAAATACCGCAAATAACATCTCTTGACTTGGATTTATATTGATTTACAATTGTATACTGTTGACGGTCAGTCAGGTAACTTGCTAGTAACTGTAATGGTAATCCTCTAATTCCATACTTTTCTAGTTTCTTGATCAGTATTGTGTGATTGATGGTATCATATGCTTTTCTTAAATCTAAGAAAATAGAACATGTTATGAGCTTTTTATCCATATTGTCAAGTAGCTTATTGTAAATATCTAAAACGGCTTCATTAGTTGAGCAATTTTTCTTAAAACCATACTGGTTTGAACTAATCAAATTATTGCTCACAAAATAATTGTTTAGTTGATCAAGCAGACACTTTTCAAATAGTTTGGCAAAAGGATTTAAAATAGAAATAGGGCGATAATTACTGCATAACACTTTTTCACCTTTTTTGAAAATTGGAACCACTTCAGCGATTTTTAACACTTTTGGAAAATATCCTGTTGATATGCATGCATTAAAAATGTTAGTTAGAACTGGAGCTATAACAGAGCCTGACATTTTTATATACTTTGCAGGAATTCCATGTCTTCCTGTACTTTTTGATGGATTCATAGCTCTGATGTAATTTACTACTTCTTTTTCAACTATTGGTTCTAGAAAAAACGAATGGCAACTACTCTGAATCAAAGACGTGGCATTAAATTTGCCATCAGTTATAGCTGGTGTTTCGATTGTATGTCATAGGAGGCTTAGTACGGCATTTTAGGCATAGTATGACATGAAGTAGGCTTATTATGGCAGTGGCACCCTAATAGGCATAGTATGTCACAGTAGGCACTGTGGCATAGTTGGTTTTATATGGCACTGGAAGTTAGTACATCATAGTTGAGATAGCAGGGCACCTTAGTAGGCAGAGTATGGCATATACGGGGCTTGTTATGGAACAGTACACATAGTATTAGAAACTATAGTAGACGCTACAGGCTAGCATGTCATTGTAGATATCGTAGGCTTATTATGGTACAATAGGTATAGTATGCTATACTGTAGGCTTATTATGGCACAATAGGCATAGTATGCTAATTATGGCACAGTAGCATAGCATGCCCACAGTGGGCACTATAGCTTAGTAGGCATAGTACAACATCAGAATATGACATATAGTTGACTTATTATGGCACAGTAGGCATAGTATCCTACAGTAGGCACTACAGCTTAGTATGTAATAGGAGGCGTAGTATGACATGGTAGACATAATAGGCCTATAGGATTCGAGTATAGTATAGTTGGCAGCTTGGCGAATGGGTAAAGGCGTATTGTTTACGATGAATCTGATTGAATGATCTGGGTTCAACCCGCACCCTGATCACGCTGTTGCGTCCTTGGATAAGGCGTTTTACGATAATTATCTCTGCTTGGTGGCTTCGAACAAGCAGCAAATTCGGTGGGCAAGAATTTGAAGAAATCCACAGGAACATATTGGATCATCGGAAACTCCTAAGCAGGTGCGGATTTCTCCAATCACGAAGTAGTCACTGCAATAAAAAGTGTGCGGATCGTCCAATAAGTTAGCGTCTTATGCTGTCTGGTGACTGGAGGATAAATATGCGCTACAACAACAATATACTGGAGTGGGCTTATGGCACCATAGGTTAGTAGGAGTACTATGTCGTAGTAGGCTTAGTATGATATTGTAGGCATAGTGTAACATGAAGTAGACTTGTTCTGGCACCCTAGTAAGCATAGCATGTCACAGTAGGCACTGTAGCTTACTATGCAGTGCCTACTGTGGGATACTGGCTTATTATTGCACAGTATCCCACAGTAGGCACTGCAGCTTAGCATATTATAGTAGGGATAGCATTACACCTTAGTAGTCAGATTATGACATACAGGAGGCTTATTATGGAAAAGAGGCATTGTATTAGTAAGCACAGTGTGCCACAGTAGGTGCTGCAGCTTTAGTATGACACTGTAGGCATAACATGCCACATTGATAGGCATAGTATGACATACAGTAGGCTTATTATGGCACAACAGGCATAGTATGCCACAGTGGGAACCGTAGCTTAGTAGGCATAGTTTGACATGAAAGTATGACATATGGTTGGCTTATTATGGCACAGTAGGCATAGTATAACATAGCTCGGCATATTAGACCTACAGTGCATAGCTTTTCCATGAACTATCACCATAACGAGGTGGAAACGTCTATGTGCCTCAATGACCTGCAGAGCTGTACTGGCTGGAGATTCAATTCTCCTGATAAGGTTACCCATGCCAGATAGGTCTGATGGTAGAAGCGAGACGAAGTATAGTTCAAATTAAAATAGTTGGAAAACTTAAAACCTGGGTTGGTTATGCCCATCAGCTGTGGTAAGCATATAACCTAGAAGAAGGACAACTCTGATATAAAACCTCTCCGCAGTTACATTAAACTGCAAAACAAATCATGATGAGCTCTAATAATGAAAACTACGAGAACGACGTGAATGGGGCCACCTTCACAAGTGGAACCTCGTCCGGCAGGGGAGCGCCTAGGGACTCCCAGGTCGTCATTCAGCGAAACCCCTGTGGCGTTCGAGTCTTAGGCAGAGGGGCTTGTTAGAAAAATAAGACACAATCTTTTCGGATGAAAATGATATCCTTTCACGATGGAGAGAATACTTTGAAGATCTTATGAATCCTGTGAAGGCATCGACTCGTGACACACACGAAGTGACACATCCAGGGGAGGACGAAGTTTTCACTGCAGCAGAAGTGGCAACGGCAATTAAAGGGATAAAATCTGGAAAAGCTGCTGGTGAAGATGAAATCAGACCCGAGATGTTGAAAGCACAGACTGGAGAAGGAACTCTCTGGTTAACGCGAGTGTGTCAAGTTGCATGGAAGCTTGGCAAAACTCCCAGAGATTGGCAAACAGGTGTGATTATTCCAATATTCAAGAAAGGAGATCGCTAGCAATGTACAAACTACAGAGGGATATCACTCCTTAGTTTGCCAAGGAAAGTATATGCCAAATGCCTTGAAAGGAAATGCCGAGAAATAGTGGAATCAAAACTGGAAGATGGTCAGTGCGGTTTTCGTCTGGGTCGCAGCACCACGGACCAAATCTTTACTCTGAAGAAAATCTTCGAGAAATCTTGGGAGTATGGCAAAGATCTCTTTGCATGCTTTGTCGATCATGAAAAAGCATATGACCGAGTTCCTCGGGATAAACTTTGGACGGTTTTGCAGGAGTATGGCGTTGATGGTCAATTGTTACGCGCTATTAAGTCTTTCTACTGCAGACCGGAGGTTTGTGTTCGGGTAAATGGCAAGCAATCAAAGCCGTTCCATGTGGGCATTGGACTCCGGCAAGGGTGCGTTTTGTCACCTCTCCTTTTCATTGTTTACATGAATTGGATTGACAAAAGCAGCCAAGCTGATGAGTGTGCCACAATTGGAAATTACAAAATCAGTTGTCTGCTATTCGCAGATGATTTGGTTCTGCTTTCTTCCACAGAATCTGGCCTCCAGCACGCATTAAATAGCTTTGCAGATGCATGCAACACCGCCGGAATGAAAATAAGCACGACTAAAACTGAGGTACTTCATCTTTCAAGAAACCCTCATCAGTGCGTATTACAAGTGAATGGAGCAACACTGATGCAGGTAGAGAAGTTCAAGTATCTTGGGGTTGCATTTACGAGTGACGGAAGGCAAGACGAAGAACTCGGTACCTGAATAGGCAAGGCTAGTGCAGTAATGCGAGCTTTGCACTACTCGGTTGTCATGAAACAAGAATTGTCGAAAAAGGCAAAGCTCTCAGTTTTCAAAGCAGTTTTTGTCCCCATTCTCATTTATGGTCATGAATCTTGGGTAATGACCGAAAGAATGCGATTACAAGTGCAAGCGTCCGAAATGAGGTTTTTACGAAGAATCGAAGAAGTTACACTGTTTAACAAGGTGCGTAGCTCTGAGATTCGAAAATCTCTAAACATCGAGCCGTAACTTCTCCGAATTGAAAGATCTCAACTTAGATGGTTTGGCCATGTCAGCAGAATGCCTCAGGAAAGACTCCCCAAACAAGCTTTACATGCCAAATCAAATGGGAGAAGACCAGTTGGACGACCTAGAACTAGATGGACCGATTACATTGAGGATCTTGAATGGAATCGCTTGGGACTTCGCCCAAGCGAAATGATGGAGGTGATGAAAGATCGTGAGGTGTGGCAGTTTAATCTTGAGCTACTGCCCTCGCAACCCTCACGGAAAAGTGGGCGATGAAGAAAGAAGAAAGAAGAAGATTTTTTATCCTCTTTATCCTCCCCCTTTAGCAACATCCTGTTTACGCACTAACCCAGGCCCCAGGCTCCTTATCTTCCATTCTAAGATATTTTTGTCCCATAGATAGTCCTTCCTTTTGAAAATATCTGATGACGTCATGTTGCATGTGATTTGCAAATTGGGGCCCCCCAATCAAAAATCTTGTCTATGCCTATCCCAGAATTCAGGAAACTTTTATGCTTGGCTATTTTCTTTTCAACGAATCAAAAAACGATGCTGTCCTCGAGCTGAGGACAGGACATTTTCGAGGACTTGTAGGGTTCGTGTCCAAAGACTTGAGTTTCAAGACCAACGCCAAGAACTTGAAAATGTGACCTTGATGTCGTCCTGGAGGTCTCCACCCCTGGTATTATTGCGCTAATTACCGATTATAGATATAAGATTAGGCTACGCTAGGTGTATACATGTGTAGGGCCTCAGAGAGAAAATTTTCCACGGGGTACGAAGGTCGATACTGGGCCCCCAAATCTTATTGAGCCCCCCAAACCTTATCAATACGAAGGTCGATACCGGCCCCCTAATCATTTTTTGTCCAATGGGTGTAGATCTTCATTCAAAAGTGAGGGGATAACGATATTTGCATACAGTTAGGACCTATGAAAAACACAACTAGACATAAAATTGGTTTAAATCCAGCTAGGGGGTTTGGGGGAGCGCTGTGAGCTTCCCCAGCAGGATCCGGGGCAGAGCTCCAGAAGCTTTAGCGCTTTTTATGTTTCTTGGGGATAAAATACAGCATTTGATCAACATCCCAGCACCAAGCTTGCTTAAATTGACAAGCAGAAAACGTGATATACATGAAAGAAAGTATTTGAAGTGGGGGATGATGACATTGACACAATATTATACAATTTAATGACTTTAATACTGCAAATCCAAATATTTTATTGATGAAAGTTTTATCAATTTAGCTAGTTGGATAACTTATTCCCCACCCAAAATCTTGATTATCTTGGCAATAAGTTTATTTGTTAAAATACGGATAATATATACCAGTGCCTAGATTGAGCTAGAAGCTAGATAGACATAGAAGGCAAATAAGGCAGGAGCACAGATAGAGTGAGTTACTTAATAATAGTATTATAGTATGTCAACTTTGATTCCGCTCTCTGAGGTTGAAATGTTTTTGGATCTCTGGAAAAGAAATATCCCTCGTATAATGTTATGCCGTAGAATTAGGGCTTTCAAGGCAAAGAAATGCAACAAAACATTAATTTCGGTGTAAGTGTGAGGCTTTTGATACATTTTCCTTTTTTTTTAATCAAACCGGCCACTATTGGATGCCCTAAAAGCTGTGTAGCAAAAATAGCGACTAATCACCAGTACTGAGAAGGCTGATTGATATTTTTGCTGTTGGCAAGGTTGATTACGGTGTTATGGTGCGATACCAAAACTTAACGCGGAAACCTGAACTCTTCCACGCCCCTTGATCCTGTCGCCCTCCCTAGGCCCGGGTAAAATAATATAGCCACAAGCTTATCGGGCATATACGAAATCAGTCGTAAATTATATACTACTACTTTATTTATTAAAATCGATTTCACCCAAGCGGGGCATCATCAGTTAGATCTAAAAACAATCAGCGTATACTTTAAAACCAAGATCATCATAAAACCTATAAATAGACTATAACAGTAATCAAATTGAAAAGAACATAAAATGGACTTCAATAACAACGAAATTAAAGAAAATATAATACTGTATATAGCAAAAACTCTTTCGCAAAGCAAATATATTGAAAACCTTGTTTTATCTACACCACCACAACATCAGAAAAAAACTATACAAAAAAAGTTTTTAAAATAATAAATCCCTACAAAAAATATATAAATTATTTTCAATTATAAAAAGCGCTGCTAAGCAACCAAAAAGAAAACATATCTCCAAACCTTAAAATGTAGAAAACTTAAATCTTTTTTCAAAAAAAGTGGAATTGGAAAAGAAAACATTACCAAACTCTTACCTTGGTTGGCAAATCCACAAGTAATAAAAAAAGGGCTTTTAATACTAACTTTAAGGCCCTGGTACGATGTACTCCCTGAACCCCTCTCTCGCAGGCCCTGTACATGTGCTGATACCTATTCTGTTATTTTATGAAATTACTTGTTACTAGCAGTACAACACCGACAACGGAACTCACATAACTTAGTGAAAAAGAGTTGGTAAGAATAGAACTGGTGGACCAGATTGGTGTTGCTTTAGGGCTGTGAGAGTAGGCAATAGCCTAGAGTAAGCCTATCTAATTTGGACACCATGCAGACTTAGGCTACCAGTACTGATCTACAGAAGGATTGTTTTTGGCTTCAAATTTTATATCATTCATAGAATAAAAGCATTACCAGGCTGGTTTAACTTTGATGCAGCTGATTATATCACTCATATAATGTCACTGATGAATTTAGTTTGAATTGGAATCGCTGTCTAAAACAGAACTTTTTTACCTTCCTCATCGAACCTCGCGTTCCTTAAGGTGCATTTAGACTGGACGTGAAGCAACGCAAAGCAACCAAAATTTGACGTCATCGACAGCTCCCGAAAGGTTGCAACCGGTCGAAACCTTTGCGAGCGGTTGCGCAACATCGCTTGCTTGCAGGCTGTAGTAAGATAACCTACTAAATCACTGATCGGATTTTTACGATCGCAGTTTGCTAGAAAATAATGTAAATAATATATTTGTATGGTTTAGCGCCTATTTATCAGTCCAAAGAGTAGGTTGTTGGCAGAGGTGGGCGTTGCGCGAAATAGTTCGCAAATTGCGCAAGTTGCGCAAATGCGCAATTTGCGTTGCGCACTATGCCTTTTTTTCAGCTTTTGCGCAATTTGCGTTGCGCTCTATGCCTGTTTTTTCAGCACTTGTGCAATTTGCGTTGCGCTCTATGCCTTTTTTCAGCCCTTGCGCAATTTGCGTTTGCGAATCGGTAAATCTAATATTTGTTGCGCTTCAATTGTGAATTTTTTTCCAAGATGCGCAATCACAAAATAATTTTTAAATGTTGAACTGCATGTCCCTGTCAAAAAATAAATAAATTTTGATTTTACAGATTTAAAGCATGATCACGAGATAGTTGATACATGCTGATTGCTGATAGAAAGATTTTTTTGTCTAGTTTTATTTTCTTCTGCGTGATCTACTTTTTTTCTTGTTTTGTTTTCTTCTGCGCTATCTACTTTTAAATTGCTAAACATGCTGTATTTAAAGTTTGAGCGATTGAACATACCAAGAAGGACTAGTGTGTGACAGAAATCAAGGGTGCCAGATTGGGAGATCCCCCTCAATCTCGTCCTCCAAAATTTCGAATTTTTAAACCGTTAGAGCTACTGTACATGAATCAGATTTTTAAAATGGTTAGATATCAAAAATAAACTAAACGTAACAAAAATTGGAGGTACCACAAGGGGGGTTTGCCCCAAACGGACCCTTTAAACTTCAAACTTTTTAATCACTCACGCTGGACACATGAAATTTTCAGTGTGAGCAAATATGAAAAAACGTTT
This sequence comes from Trididemnum nubilum, assembly GCA_963965965.1. Lineage (NCBI taxonomy): Eukaryota > Metazoa > Chordata > Ascidiacea > Aplousobranchia > Didemnidae > Trididemnum > Trididemnum nubilum. The sequence continues at coordinate 22,885,673 of OZ014476.1, forward strand.
TCCCAAACGGAGCTCTCCAAAACTCAAACTCGTAACCTTTTAAAATGGATACATGAAATGGTGGTCCACAAATTTTCAACTTTCCTATTTGGAGCAACCTTTGCATTCCTGCACTATCAGCTTCTTCCGGAAGGTGCTTCTCTAGTGGAGGCTTGACTGTGAGCGAATTAAGAATGCAACTATAAGTGGTGAACATTTAGAAGCCCTCAATGTCATGCACTGCAATAACGCGCTGCTTTAATAAACCTAATCGTTTAATAATTTTTTTCTGAATATCGGTGGTAGTTGACTGGTAGTTCACTTTTTCAGAAAATTAAGTTAATAAAGCCAGTTTAGGATTCGGTTTTAGCTATTCGGAATAATTCTGAAATAGCCTACTCATAGGCGTAGCCAGGGGGCCCGGCCCCCCCCCCAATCAAAATTCCACTAACGATAAAAAATTATGACAACATAGCCTAGCGATGTTTAGTTGCAGTTCTTTTTCAGTAATTACGCATATAACAGTAATTAACAATAACATTAAAGACAACAAGGGAGTCCCGGGGCCCATAACTAACAACAGGATGCCCCTAATAACAACTAGGGAGCCCTAGGGCCCCTAACCAACAACCAGGGGGCCCCGGGACCCCTAACTGAAAACCAGGTCGCCCATAATCGACAACCAAGCGGCCCCAGGACCCCTAACTAACGACCAAGAGGTCCCGGGGCCCCTAACCAACAACCAGGGGGTCCCTAGCTGACAAACAGGGGGCCTCTGGGCCATTAATTAAACAACCAGGGGGCTCATGGGCCCCTAACAGACAACCAGGGGGCCCTGGAGCCCCTAACCAACAACCTGGGCTCCCTGGGGCCCCCCTAACTGACAACCAGGAGGCTCCAGAGCCCCCCTAACTGACGACCAGGAGGCTCCGAGGCCCCTAATTAACGACCAGGGGACCCTGTAGCCCCTAAATAAGAACCAGGGGGCTCTGTAGCCCTTAACTGATGACCAGGGGGCCCCGAGGCCCTTAACCAACAACTAGGGGACCCCGGAGCCCCTAATTAACGGCCAGGGGGCCCCGGGCCTCTAACTGGCAACTAGAGAGCCCTAGGGCCCCTGACTGACGACCAAGGTTCCCGGGCCAGGGGCCTCTTAATTTAAATTTTTAACAGTTTATATGTAAAACCTGTGAGGAATCTAAGAGTTTTGTTCTAAAAGTTGCAACCCCAGGCCCTCGTTTAACGTTATTATGAACTTAAAGCTATAACACAGGCGGTAATGCAAACCCCCCAATTGAAATACTACCAATGATAAATATAATGAGAGCATAGCCAGTATGTTGTCATTGTCCGGAATTGCAGTTTCTTTAATATAGGATTTACGCGTACAAAAGTAAGCAATAATAATGACGACCACATGTCCACGTCATAATAATTTCAAGCAATTCGTGGTGGTTTCAAAAAACTGTCAAGTGACTTGACTCAAGTCCTCCATGTTTTGGAAAACGAGTTATTTTAATTTTGCTTTAAATGTTTTTTTTATGAAAGAACTTAGGGAAGCGATCTTGTCTCAAAATCATTGGCGTAGCCAGAGGGTGTCCGAGGAAACCCGGGCCCTTTCAATTAAAATGCCACCAATGGCAAAAATTTGTCAAAAAAGCCTTATTTCTTCATTTTCAGTTTCTTTTAGCATCTTTGCGTACAACAGTACCCGCGTACAACTGTAATTAACCATAAATAATATTGACAACAGGGAGCCCGACGCACCCCCTTAATTCAATTTTTTCCTACCACTTTAAACGTATAACCAGGGTGAAATAACCAGGGTGATATCAGTGTCTTAAAAGTTGCTACCGCAGGCCCTCATTAAAACTTTTTATGAGCGTATTGCAATAACCAGCGCCGTACTTGCCATATGGCTCAGTGCCAGGCCCTGCCCTCAGATAGTAGGACTTTTTTTGGTCTTCATTAATATTTGGCAGGAAGATGTTGCGAAAATCCCATAAGTGACAGCGGCCCCGCGCAATGTAAATCCGGCCCGGGAATAACATGTCCAGTAAGCGCAACCATCTATTGTACCCTTTTTCAATAACGATTCACCTCCACCTTGCCAGTTTTTACGCACAAAATACTTTAAAATAAAAATAGCTAGGGAAAATGCTTATTGAACAAATTATCGAATTTCAATTGAAGGGGCCTGGGCCCTTTGGCCGTACATGTACTCCTATAACTGGTAAACTTCATGACTAAACAAAAATCTCTAAGAAAAATCTTCGAGTGGATTATTATTTACTGCTAAATTATTGCAGGAGGCAATGTGCCTTACTTCTCTAAGGACCAAATCACTTACAATTAAAATTCTACACCATAATGCAAGATTCTAAACGTGTTTTGGGATTTAATTGCAAAAGAAGGATTGAGCAATTAATTTTTTTCGATTGGCTTTGAAATGTTAAAAATCTAGTTCTTTGAAATGGCTGTGAACTCGTGCAAAATGTGATCCAATGGAATTTAAATAGCTTTTTTTTCCAAAAACTTACAAAAATCGCCCAGACCCCCATGCCCCCATACAAAAATTGCCCAGGGCTTTGCCCCCAGACCCCCATGACCACCAGCGGCTGGGGGCTCCGCCCCCAGACCCCCGTCTGTGATACATTTGAGTAGACTAGCTTACTCACACACGTATCCTAAGTTTGACATCTGCACTTTTTAACTATTAGTTTTTGATCTCTCCCTTTACGAAAATCCTGGTTAAGTGCCATTAGGCAACGGCCTCAGATCTTCCATTATGCGATATCTTTGCTCCACAAAAAGTTCCTTTTTTGAAAATTTATGATGACGTCATTGCATGTGATTTGTGGTTTGGGCCCCCCCAATCAAAAATCCTGGCTAGGCCTATGAGCCTACTATTCTGAAATACCCATCTTAAGTGGTAGTACTTGTGCTTCAGATAAACTATATGCTGTATATGGCTGAAAGACATACAGTAATGACTTAATGTTGTATCAGGGATCGAAATGAACTTTTTTGACAACTTGCCCGAGAAAAAGATACTCTAAGTTTTGAAGTTAACTTGGAAAAAAAGCACTGAATTTGCAAAATACGCTTAGTTTCGAGAATCAAGTTTTTGTGTGCGATCGTTTAGATAATGTGATGCAATCAGTAACTTTTTCCAATCATGTATCAGCAAAAATCGATTTTTTGATTGTAGATATAATATTTAATATTTAACGATCATAATTATTAATTACCGTTGTAGTTTGTTGCAAACGTATTTTTATTAGCGAATATTTTGGAAACTACACCAGCTAGAAAGCTAAAAGATCTTCAAAATAATCATAACAAAAAAATTGCAAAATTCTTGACGTTATCTTCATGCAGCGCAGGGTAATACTTGTGGTATCTGAAACAGCTGTTAGCGTGGCAAGCGCCGGAAAACTTTTCTAGAAAAAAAAACGGAACAGTTTGTGCCAAGCAGTTGCTTAACGCGTCCAAGAATCGAAAAATCTGCATGCGATTAAGACGTGTTAATTGCGATTAATAATGTGCGTACTATTAGACAATGCATTAATTGTGATAGTTACAAAGTGCTTACTAAAATAAAGCAAGAAACAGCTTTCTTTACGCACAAATTTTGCTTTATTGCAACAAAACCGGGTAAATTGCGTCTTTAACTAATCTTGTTTGAAGTTGTCTAATACGCTGTATTTTGTTAACTAGCCGTCGGGGAAGTTAAGCTGAAAACTAACTTGCCCGAAGCGATTTCAGCTTGCCTCGGGCAAGCGGGTAGGCTTTAATTCTGAACCCTCTATGTAGTTTAAGCTACCTCACTTAATAAGTACGAAATACTTTTTGTTTTTTTACTGTAATCAGTAGCCGAAAACTTGGCCTCTACAATAGGAAAAAGATTAGATGAAAGGGTCGGAAGAGCAAACGACAAAATCACCAAAGATTGCTTTCCTGCCTACAATAGAGATGCGTGGTTGCAAAAATTCAAAAGATTCAACACTGCTATTTCTAGTTTGGCCGCCGTCGAGAGATTATTTGTTGCTGGTTCTGATATTTTGCGATCGAAACGATCGTCTATGACGAAAGAAAATTTTAAAAAATTTGTTTTGCTGCGTGAAAATAAAAAGTGTTTGAAAAAGTCAATTTTTCTCCATGATTAACGCATTATTTCTGAATGTGAGTGAGTGGAGCTTTTTTTGTTTTGGAGTTTATTTATTTTTATTGCTGTTTATTTTTATTATTTTTTTGTTTTAGTGTTTAATTGCTTTTTTCCAACAATAAAAATCATTCTTTCTTCGGTCTTAGATATGTGTCTGTAGTTATAAAAGCTAAATGCAATGCAGTTTGTTTATTCCAGTGCAGCTTAGCTGAAAATGGTACTATGTTTATACTTTCATATTTTTATACTTAACACCAAGGATGGCAGTATGGTACGGTACGCCTCAATTTTTGGGAAGAGATACGGTACGCTTTTTTTGTGATGGTAAGGGCACGGTACGTAGATACGGTGCGCCTTTTTTGTAATGGTACGGGTACGGTACGTTGGTAAGTGGTTTGAATTAAAAATCCCAGACTTTTCGCACATTGCGCCGGCTTTTTGTATGCTGAGGCAAAAGACAGCTAAAGCCGAGGTTAAATGTGTGAATTGTGATCGCTGATTTATAGGCAAGTGATTTCAAGTCAGTTACAGTTGCGAGTAGTTAAAAGCAAGAATGTCAGTACGGTTCGGTACGTAAGTACGGTATGGTACGTTTCAATTTTTGGAAAGAAGTACGGTACGGTGGTACGGTAAGCCTTTTTTGTAATGGTGCGGGTACGGTACGTTGGTACGGTACGCTTCAAAAATTGAACTGAAGTACGGTACGCTGGTACGGTACGGTTGAAGGTGCGAGGTACGTAGTACGCAAATTCTGAACGTACTGTACCGTACTGCCATCCTTGCTTAACACCATCGTCTGCAGCGTGCTTTTGAAACTTCGATTATGCAAAAATTTGTACTCAAAAACTTTTTTAAATACCGAAATTTGTGTGCGCTTCTCAAGCAATCAATTCGTAGTTGCGCTGTACTATTTTCAATTTTTGGTTGCAGAATTTGTGTTTGCGCTTTAAAACGTTTAGAATTTTCGTTACGGAATTTACAATTGCGCTTTAAGCTTTTAAGATTTTGGTTGCGAAAATCGCATTTGTGCTTTAAGCTTAAAAATTTTGGTTGCGGAATTTGCGCTTGTGCTTTAACCCTAAAAATTTTGGTTGCGGAATTTGCGCTTGCGGTTCGAGCTTAAAAAATTTTGGTTGCGGAATTTGCGCTCGTGCTTTAAACTAGAAATATTTTGGTTGCGGAATTTGCGCTTGCGCTTTACGATGTTTTTTTTAAACGCCCAGCTCTGGTTGTTGGCAAAGTTAGATTCGTGTTAGCTCTAGGCTAGCCAAATTAATTTGGATCTAGACAGCTAAGGCTGTAAATCCTAGAGTGATTTTTCATAGCTATGCTCGATCTCAGAGCTTCATTATAATGAATACAACAAAGCAGTAGGCCTAGCCCCACGACATCTACCTTTTAAAACAAAACTTTTTATTCTGTGCAGCATAGCAGAAGCTATTGTATCAGTCCAGTGGTTCTTTTGGCTGAGCAGCTTTTGCTTTTTTGTCTTAAAGTAAACTTAAACTAACATGGTGTTGTTGTTTTTTTCAGAATATAAAATAACCCACCAACAGGCTAGTTTTGAATGTGTTGATAGTGTTTTTACCCATTGTATGTTAGCTTGTTGTTTTAAAAGTAACTACAATTAAACAATTGCTTGAATACGGGAAAACTCGCAAAATTTTTTTCACTGTCTCCTTGACCAAGCCAACTTGGTGAATAAAACTGTATGTAGAACTGGTTTCAAGCTACACTACTACATACAAGAGCTAGATAGATACAAAAAATTGAAAAATTTTTATGAACTTTTGGATTGGCCTAATTAGTAGTCACTTCTTTGAATAGCTACAAACATGGAATTTTTTCTTCTGAATGTCCTCTTAAAAGTCTTCTTGTTTCTGAAGGTTTGTGACAGTGATCAAGTTAAAGTGGAAGCAATGGTTTTGGACTACCCCGAAGTTTTATAATCATGAATATTGTAGTCTGGTAGTGATTTTTCACTCCAGTCCTATGTGATGAAAATAGAAGTGTCAAGTGTGTTAAATATTCATTTACTGTGTGTTTGTGTAATATCTGAATTTAGTTGTTTGTGAATTTCAAAATATTTTTACTGCTTTTTAAAATTTTAACTGCTTTACATGGTGAATAAAGTGGCAAAGTAAACTATTTTAAGTCTGAAGTTTAATCATTACAATTACAGTCAGTGTATTTGGATGAACTAGAAAGCCAATATATATCTAACCAGTGGAAAGTGATCAGCGAGAATAAATTGACATATATATATTTCGCCTATAAAGGCATCTTCAGTGTCTTATTCAAATAGAATCAATAGAATCAATAGAATCAATACTATCAGTTTAAATTAGCATGTAGAACAGCAATCCGAGAATTAGCTTAGATGTACAGTGAAAGGAGATCCTCGCAACAAAACAGAAAAACAGTGGAAAGTGAGTTCTATTTTTTTGCTGAGGTTACTATTGTTGGTAGAGAACTACCCGCCAAGCAAGTTCATTAATATTGTTCCATTCTCATTAGTCACCACTAAACAAAAAACTTGATACATCATTAATAATAAAAGTAATGGGACGGGGGAAGGAAGCGTCAGTTACATGAAAATGTGAGAACTAACAACACTTTTATTCAGATGCTTGAGTAACAATTTTCACATAAAAAAAATCTAAATGGTTTTTTTTATCAGGGACATAACCAAAGAGGGGGCTTGACCTTACAGCTATAAGTTTGTCTGCATCTTACAAACGGTGGTTTGGAGTGAAGCCCTTTGAGGTAAACGTGACCGTCGCAACGTAGCCTACTGGTACCGCAAGAAAATGCAAACTAATAAAATGCTCTCAAAAGCATTTAACTTCGCACTAAACATCGATAAGCGCTCCGCTAGCGAGTAAAACACCAAACTTAGTTTTAGAAGCTGACTTTTCCTCAAAGCAACTGCTGGTATTACTGTGCTAAATTCTTGTCCTTCGATGATAGGGTCAAATCATGCAAAAACTGCAATGTTTTTTGCTTTCTCCAGCAAATCAACACAGCAATCCATTGCACAATAAGCAAAAAATCCACTACATAATTGATGAGAAATCCAGCTTTCAGATTCACTCATAGCGTTAACATAACTGTTTAAGCTTACTACAGGTATCATAACATGCTTGCCTGAAAAACAAAAATCACATCAAAAAACAACATAGGTTACGCTTTAAATGCACCTCTAGACTAGCCTATTGGTCTACACTCTACAACATAGATCTACTAGTACCATAATGAGACATGGATGGTGAAAGCGTTTAAGGATTTGTTAACAGAGTAAAAACCTAAAGAGAACTTTTGGCATCTGCTTGCAGCCTTTTGCGTTTCTGCATTAAAACCCAGAACTGTCATCGTCAAAACAGATTATGGCAAGTTTTCAGTGGAAGGATCTAAACAAATCATTGATAGCTAGTAAATAGGCTAAGTACTACTACGTTTTTGAAGAAATGACTAGTCTTTTCATTTCCAAATTCGATCTACTGTACTTCGTTTTTCCGTTATACTTTACAAACTTTTTTCTCAAGATTGCTTTGATACCTGAGCTATTATTAGTCTAGACTCTTCTTCACGGTTATTGCGTGATAACATAATATAAACTCAATTTTCGTTTTACCGGTAATTCCAGCGCACTATGACGAAACAGAACCAGTGATTACTATAAAAGCGCTTCAATAATAAAGTACACAACGCTTTCTGCTCATTGAATACATTTTAAAAGTAAGTTACTAAAATTAGCCTATGAAGCGACCTGTCACGAAGATTAGCAACCACTTGCGAAGGTTGGCAACCTTCGCAAGTGACGTAATCGATCACTCGCGAAGGTTGGCGAAGGTCGCCAACCTTCGCTTTGCGTTGCTTCGCGTCCAGTCTAAACGCACCTTAAGTCTACGAGAAATTTTGGCAAACTCATGCCTGGTGTGATGTCACAAATTGGTACGGAGTCAAACAGAAAAAATTGGATTTTTGCGAATAAGGGGAATTGCGGAGAAAGATTTGGGGCATCTTTTTATTACCTCAACTAGTTCTCATTTTTTCAATGAAACTGATTTTGAGCAGTATCTCTTTAATGGTAAACTGCACAATCTTGTTATTTCTTTGGTCATGCCAACTGCGAAGGTTGATTACCCGCAACTATATTTTTCGCACATGTTGCCGACTTGCAAACCGATTATGATTAAAACACCAAATTTTCCGCGGATGACCAAGAACTGATTAGAATTGAAACAAAACGATTGTTCCAGGAAGGTCTAATCGGAAAAGCAACTCGCCATGGCGTGCTCAACCCTTGATAGTCGCCCATGGGAATAGCAAAAAGAGAATGAGCATCGACTTAAGCCAGACGGTGAACTTGTACACAATGCTTGATGCTTACCCTCTGCCAACATCGAATCAATTGTGACCGAGGTTGCAAAGTGGAAGTATATTTCTACACTAGACTTAAAATCAGCTTATCACGAAATACAAATCGTCGCTATTAAGTCAAACTGTCGTATGTGCAAAAACTAACTTTCTCATAAAACGATGAAATAGTTTCTCTATGTGCTTGTTTCTTCGATAACAATTTTCGCATCTTTTTTTTTGAAAAAACAACTTAAAGGTATTATAGTATATTCAGCTGACAAACACTTATTAGTGTTTTAATAATTTTTTTTTCAACGATGCGTTTAACTTTTTGTTTAATTACTACTTCTCGCACTTACGACAGTTTGACGAAAAGCAGAATATAAAAAATTACAACATACGACATCGATAAGGCAGGTTTGCTTTTTTGCTTGGTGAAAAATTTTTCACAATTTTGAGCAGTAATTCAAAATAACGTAATGAGCACGTGAATTGCAAAATTTATAAATTATTTTTTGTTTAAATTACAACTATTGCATGATAAAAAGAAAATTGCAAAGCAAAGTAACCGGTGCTTTAAGACATTCTGTTTATGCAGCTAAGTAGCTCACTGAGTGAATGGCTTTAGAATGTATTTTTTAATATTATTCAAATTCAACCAAAATAAACATTAATTTGGCATTTCAATAAAAAGCTTGCTTCTGATTCATTTCCAGACAAGCATGTAATGGAAAAACAAAAAGCCCAGTTCTCACTTTTCATTAATACAAAATGATTTACAATCACGCAAAAATGTTCAAAATTATTCATTTTAAAATGTCAAGTTTTGACGTTGACATCAACTAATCAAGTTTCATTAGTCAAAAACAAAAATTGTTTTAAGTCAGCACAATGATTATTCGTTTTACTCTTCTGATGCTGCATCTGTTTCTTCCTTCAAACTTTGATAAAAAGCATGATAAGTTCTTGGAATTGCTAGTTTTAGGCACAGGTTTAATAAATCCTTTTTTTTGTCTTTTTTGGTAGACTTAAAACTTTAAAACAAAAATTGAAAAGGGAACACTATTTAAACGGAGCAATACGAAATCAATCAAACAAACATCAAAATTCACAGAAGCCAATGCTGAAAGCAGAACAAAAACATAACGTAATTTGTTGGGTAAAGATTGGTATGGACAGAATTTTATCTGCAAATATTTTATCATTTTCTAATTTTTTTTTAAAAAGTTTTATCACAATAATATTTGTCATTTTGGCCGTGCTAAGCCTAACTGATGAGCCTTAAAATTAGGCGAAACAGCTGTCTTAGGCATGCAACTGTTTTGTTTTTGTTCTGCTTTCAGCATTGGCTTCTGTGAATTTTGGTGTTTGTTCGATTGATTTCGTAATGCTCCTTTTAAATGGATTTTTGTTTTAATACGTGATTACTGCACCCACTTGGCTTGGATGGATTTCCTAATGCCACAACTTTGTTGTCCCTTTTCTTTTGAACTTAAAACTTTTTTCGTTTTGTCTTTTGTAGTTGATTGGCTTGATTCGTTTGAAGCTTGCATCCACAGGAACAGATGGATCGAGTGCAGAGTAGCAGTAATTGACTGCTCAATGTTGATAGCTCATGATTTGCATTTTAGAAATTTTGGCTGTACTTCTTCTAGACACTATTTGACGAGAAACATCTGCAAAATCAAAAATTTGCGACTAGTGCAGTTCAATAACATTGTAGCTCTTCTTCTTAGATGCCGATCTAATCAGCGTATACCACTGTTCTGGAACAAACACTTCAACCCGCTTTGCCGAGCGCTAAATGACGGAGTGAACTGCATCGTTTTTGTTTTGATTATGCCCAGATTCAAAGAAAAAGTGATTGATTTTTTTGATGCTTATTGCTTCCAGATTGACAAAGGCACAAAACAACCCCAGAATATTCCAATTACGGTTTTGGCCTGGGCATGCATTACTAAAAAATTTTATTTCTTGCGCTCCATTGGCATCCCACTTTTTCAGAAATTGGATTAAGCAGCTGCAAATTTCATTGCTACCTCTTCCCGAAATCGTTTCGTTCCACACAAAACAGGTTACTTCATCATTCGTCAAATCAGAAATTGAAAAATTATAAGTAGAAAGCTTTCTGGAATAATAAAACAACGAAACTTCAGACTTTGGAGTAGGAAGAGCTTTTTGCAGATCAAAAATAACGGTTATCTTTGTTTTGTCATTGCTTTGCTTTAATTTTTGTTTAATTTCGCGAATTTTTTCTGCTTTTTGACGGTGTAGTTGAAAGCTTTCTGCTTCTTCTTGTTGTTCTTGCAATTCTAAATTCCGGTACCTTTCACAAGTTTCACATCTGTCTTTTTTCGGGCAATGAAAAGTTATATTCATTAATTGAAATACTGTCCAGTATGTAGTGCAGCACAAGGGTTTAATTTGATTGTGCTGGCATTGTTCTGTGTATAACGAATACATTTTGCTTAATGTTAATTCGGACGAGAGGTAAAGCAAATTACTAGAAGATCTGCAATAGTGACTTGGTACTAATGAAAATGACAAAATATGACGGCGAAGATTTTCTTTTTGTTGTTGCATTGCTTCATCATTGTGTTTTGTTTTTCCACGATGATCATCTTCCACCATTTCATTTTTACTTTTTTAAAAGCAGTTTGCACTGTCCTTTCAGAAATCGCAAGAGTATTGAGAAAAAACTATTTGCATACTTCCACTTTATTATTGTCTAAGCAGAAATAATATTTTATACTGTCCTTTCTTCTTGAAATATGGCTCTTTAATGTATATCTTGCTATGTTGTGTTTTATGACAGAGTTAACTATAAACTGTCTTTGCTTGGTGATATCTTCTAAACCCCAGTAAAAATTGAACACTAACTTTCTTCTGTCTTCTGAAATTATTGTGTGGCATTTTTGACAGACATTTTATGACAGAGTTAATTATAAACTGTCTTTGCTTGGTGATATCTTCTAAACCCCAGTAAAAATTGAACACTAACTTTCTTCTGTCTTCTGAAATTATTGTGTGGCATTTTAACCGTTTACAACCGTAAGGTCCTTTCATCGTTTTAGCGTCAACTTTTTGTGTAGTGCTTCTCCTTTCGTAACTTAATCCACTGTTTCTTCTTTTCTTGTTCTCTGATCTTGAAAATGCTTTTATTCTTGTTTGTCCTTTTTTAGCTCTGTCTGTGACCTGAGAGTTATCTACAGGAACACATTGCCTGCTCAATGGGGCAAGAGGAACGAGAGTGTTCCCTTCTTCGTTTGTTTTAGCAATATCTACAGAATTTTCTGATTGCTGCGAGTCCGGTTCATAAGTTGGGTCGATTACGCTTTCAATACTAATATCAGAGTCACTCATATCACTTTCCATTAGTTTTTCAGCAGCAGCATCAATAGTAACTCCTTTTGACGCCATTGCAAATAACTCACTTTAACTCGTAAGCGAAAAATGACTAAATGCAATCATACCTTTCCCAAACCCTCAATTAAAACAGTTTTTGCTACAACTGACTTCGAGCTTTGGATTATACCGTGAGAGAAGATGGAAAAATTACACCAATCACAACACACAATAAAAATCTTTACATCCAAACAGTTCATGCAGTTTGAGGTGCAACTAAACACGTGCAATTTTATTACAATACGGTGATTATTTGAAGATGCCAATAAATGGCAATAGAAGGTTGATAATTACCAAGGAAATTACGGAAGATAATTTCATCATAACAATTCAAATCCGATATTTTATTCTAAAATGTGACACAGCAATTTAGTTTAAAAAAGTTAATGAACAAATACTCACTAGGGCTTAAGCTATTAAATAGCGTTTATTATAGTTTAAGCATTTTAAGAAAAAAACAAAAAAATGTTTAGAAAAATTACCTCGACAGAGAAACAAATTTCCATCTTTTAAAGGCCAATTTAAGGTTATTCAAATAAAGCAACATAAAAATTGCTATTGGCATATTGTCGTAAGTGCGCATTTAAAAAGGAACACTAGCTAGAGTATTTTTGGCAAACGATCGTAAGCGGCACATACTACAGTTTTCCAAAATGTTACATCAATATACTACACTTTGACATAATTCATATCTTCAAAAATACAACAACTGCAAGTACGATAGTTTGACCAAAATGATCAGCTTTAAGTGACAAAAACAAATATCGAAAAAAACGCAAATTTGAAAAATTTTCACTTACGACCGTTCGACATAATAGCGACGAAATTAATCCTAAAAACCGGCACTTTACTGCTTTCCAATCCGGTAATGAGCAGTATCAATGGAAATACCATTTCAAGTCATAAATGCTATGCCGGCGTCTTAACGAGAAATCAACGAGTTTATTGTTAAGCGTAGCTTAATAAAGTGTGTAAATGCTTATCTAGGCAGCATTACAGTGAACGGCATGACACATCAGGAACATGACGACAATTTGGCCGCCTTGCGTCGCGCTACTAAAGTTGATCAATTTAGATTCAACGAAGAAAAGAGTTAATACAGCAGTACCGAAATTAGTCTGCTGGGATATAGAGTGGGAGGTGGAGAAATCAAACCAGATTCTCAACGTGTCCAAGCATTGCAATTCTTACCGATGCCTACAAGAAGAAAAGAACTACAAGTAATAATGAGATTATTTGCTTATTATGCCAAGTGGATTCCCAACTACTCTGCAACGATCCGACCTCTAGTGCAAACAGTAAAGTTGCCGCTTGACGATGAAGCTCGGAAAGCTCTTAATGCATTAAAGAACCAACTTGCTCGAGCATCTTGACATCTGGGAGACATATCTATTCCTTTTGCAGTGGAAACAAACAAATCGTATTTGCTATTGCTACTATGCTCAACCAAAATAGCCGCCTAGTAGCTTTTAACGCAAGAACCCAGTCAGTTACGGAGCAAAAGCATTTAGCTATTGAAAACGAGGTATGGCATATGCGATCGTCGAAGCGTTAAGAAAATTGCGACACCTATTAAGAGGGAAATATTTCAATCTCGTCACCGACTAAAGAAGTCTTACATTCATGTTTGACTAGAGCATCCTTCTAAAGTGAAAAATGACAAAATGCAATGCTGGCATTTAAAACTGACACCTTACAACTTTTAAGCAATTTATAGAACCGGCAATAAAAACGATGCTGCAAGCACGTTTTCTCGAGCAATATCAGCGTTAATTGTATCCGCCTCCGTTTCTCTAAAGCGTCTGCATAATTCCTCATGCCACCCTGACATTACTCGTATGAGGTATTATTTGAAAACGAAAAACCTTTCTTGCTCATTCAAAGAAGTGAAAACAATGGTGAAATCATGTAAAGATTGTGCCGAAGTTAAAGCTACTTTTTACAAACCCGAAATCTCTCAACACTTGATTAAGGCTACTCAATCGTTTGAGAGAATCAGGATGAACTTTAAAGGCCCTGTTGCGTCCATTACCAAAAACAAATATCTGCTTGTACTCGTGGACGAATTTTTTCGATCTTTAGTTTACCCATGTGTTGATATAAAGCGTCAACTACTATGGAAAAATTGTGTAGTTTGTTTTCGTTAATCGAGTTACCTGGATATGTTCACACAGGTAGCAATTTTGAGTTTAGCGAGTTAAAAGAATGGCTACCTGGGAAGGGGTTTTCTACTAGTCGATCTACGAGATACAATCCTTAGGAAAACAGCCAAGTAGAAAGTTTTAACGGGGTAATTTGGAAATCGTCCTTCTGGGGCTTAGAGTATAAAACCTACCTATCTACCAATGGGAAACTGTGTTGCGTGATGTTTTACATTCCTTGCGATTATTGTTGTGCACAAATTGTACACCACATGCACGTATGTTTTTAGATTTGCGAAAATCTTCGAATGGGGTGACTTTGCCCACTTGGCTTACGCCAGGCCCGGTTTATGTAAAACGTCATGTGAGAAGCAAGGGCGATTTGCTTGTGGATTAATTGAATCAGAGTTAATAAAATTAAGAGTTAGATTCAGACTTAATTAAAGCTAACCCACAATATGCATATGTTAGGTTCAATAATAGCCCGGAACTACAGTATCGTTACGCGATTTACCCCTCATCCTCAACAAGTCAGTAGTGATGGTAGCAATCCTACCGAAATGTGCATAGAGAACGCTAAGACACTTGATTGTGACCGAACTGACTTTTACCATCGACTAGTGACGTGCCTTTACCATCAGAGGCTACGAATACTTCTCCAGACGAAATCCAACCTCCCTTACGTCGTTCTACCCGATTGCGGCGACCTGTTATTCGTTATGGACGGCAACAGAGTGTTTTGTAACGTTTTGTTAGTGAAGAATAATTCGACCGGGGTGAATGTCAGAATTTTTGGCTTCTGTGAAACTTGCCTTTTGCGTTAAATACTCGTGTTATGATCGAGAAGCGCTGGGCACTTGTACCAATTTCCGTTCATTTCTCGCATTTTCGGTTTGTAAGTCTCAATTCAGTGATTGTCAGTCATGAGTAAAGTAGGGTTGTTTTAAGTTGCTGCATTATCTTTCTTGTTTGTGTTTACCGATTTGAAAACGGCAATTGCTAATTGCTCTAGTTGTGAGCACCGGCCAGTTGGTTGAGCGGTAACGCGTTCGTCTCTGTAGCGGGAGATCTGAGGTTCAAATCTCGAGCCGGTCAAATCCGACACAGTGTTGCCAACGGCTCACCACCGTTGCAACATTTCTTCGAAAGGATTTGTGTTGCCCTGGCGCAATGACGCCAAGATTGGGCCCCGAAAACTCGTTACACGCTTCGATGTAATACAGCGAGTATAATGAAAGATTTGATTTGAATAGTTATGAGCTTGTTGCTGTCGTTTTTAAGTCTTTCTTGCTTTCGTTAAGTTCACCACATAATGATTTGATATTTAAGTCTGGAACTGATCTGTTCGTTAAGTCTGAGCCGGCAGGAAGAGTTAGGGCGGTGGAAGGGGGAACGGAGCAGGTAGGGTAGGCGAGGGGAGGAGCGTAGCGCAGGAGGAGAGGATTGGTTTGGTTGGGCAGTGGAATAGCAGACCAGACCTAGCCCATGGCGCTGCCAACTGAACAGATTGCTGTAAAGTCAGCTCAGGAAAGGGAGAAGTGAACCTACATGGAGCAGTCGTAGCATTGGAATGAATCCCTGCCGACCTTGCGGGCACAAGTGGAGCAGGGGTAACAGTGGCCTGTGATGCTAAAATCGAAGAGGAGGGGCCCGGATTAGGGTGGACATTACCGCTCATAAGCAGTAATGCCAGAATTAAGAGACGTAGGAGGGGGACCCTTTAAAGAAATGTAAAACCACCCTACTGTGACCAGTTTCGTCGCTACGGGGGAGCCCAGGGGTGCCGTACCCTCGTAACGACTGCTTGTACTCTCCCATTTCGGTTTACTCTGAATACGTTTTTGGAATATCACGTAACGACAAGACAACAGACAATAATGGAAAAGGAATAATAACGTTCAAACATAATTCTCCTTTAAAGTTTTCTCGATTCTTTGCGAAATTACTAGCAATTAACTGCTATATATAAATGTGACGCAATGATCCGTCTTATTAACACATCCTTTACGGATGTGTCACGGAAAAGAGATGTAAGCGTACAGAATCGTTACCGGTATTTGGTTAGTGATTATGACCTGAAACAATA
Organism: Trididemnum nubilum; assembly: GCA_963965965.1. Classification (NCBI taxonomy): domain Eukaryota; kingdom Metazoa; phylum Chordata; class Ascidiacea; order Aplousobranchia; family Didemnidae; genus Trididemnum; species Trididemnum nubilum. The sequence continues at coordinate 22,901,814 of OZ014476.1, forward strand.
CGTGAAAACATTTTTTTAAAGACCAGCTGTTTTGTGTTTTTTTAGAGCACACTCAAGATTTTTTTAGGTTGCAGTCAGGGGCGCAACCAGGGGAAAAGTGCTAAGGGGGCTTCATCCCCCTTTAGCCAAGTCATTTGAAATATTTAATCCAAAAATACACGTGCTTAAACGTTTTGGACTTGATCTAAAGTTTTAGAGGGGCAAAAAGGGTTAGGCAATTTAATTCTTTCAGTGACTTCTGAATTTTAGCAATTTACTGCATTTACTCAAATGGCTTCAAAAACGTGCGAAATGGGATTCAAATGGCGTTAAAATTGTTACTTTTGCCGCAAAATCACAAAAATCACACATTAGCAGGAGGCTTTGACCCCCCCCCAGGCCCCCTCTATGATACGCTTGAGTTGTATCAGTTTTTTCTGTACGGAACCTAATTTAAAAAATTTTTGTTCGAAAAAATTTAGTTTTGGTTTAAACCCCTCTCTCTTAAGATAATCCTGGTTGCGCTTTTGGCATATTCACTGCAGCAGACTGATTTTTAAGCAATTATATGAGCCGAAAAAAAAACGAGCTAAGAAACGCGGCCGGCCTTATATGCTTCTTTTTTCATACAGGCACACCAAATTGTTAAAATAGCGCCTAATTTGTAGCCGTAAAATATCAGTTTTTGTCTGCAAAAGTTTATTTTAGTGCCACCTCCCCCATTTACGGGTAATGCCCCCTTCTTCGGTTGCTCTGGCAACGGCAGAGATTGTGACCCCTCAATGAGCGGCATAGCAAAAAAAAAAAAAAAAAAGGTCAGACCTCCGGGGCAACCTTCTTGTTTAACGGCTTAGGAAGTTTGTCCCGCCATTTTGGCCCACTTGAAATTAGCAGCGGGACTGCACCACCACTACGAAGCGGCGGGAGTTTGGTACAATTTTGAAAAAGGTCGCTCACGAAGTTGTGCGTAATTAACATCGCAAAAGTGCATATTCGGCATTGTTTTGCGTCTGGTTTATACGCTCCTTTACCAAACAATGTAATCAGTGCCGTTATCAGAGCAAGTGAAGAACAAAAGGACATTAGCACTGAGCAGGTTTTGCAAAAACAGAAAAAAAAGATAGAACTATAATCGCTATAATACTGCAATATCTTTTATTTGAATTCGCACTTTTGTTACGCACTTCAATTCCTACTTAACCATGTACGTTTATATGACGCCAGGCAACGATGCCATACTTAATGATTTGGTAAATTTAAACGTTTAGCAGCATATACACTGCGATTTGGAATGCTGAAGCAAAGTGACCGCTGCTAATGAAACTTTTGGGGGGATGAAAACGAGTCTTTAAAAAGTAAAATAAATTATTATATTAGCCTAATATTGACATCAAGATTAGTCAGTGTGAGGATGCAACAGCAAATAAAAAACTTACAATTTTTCAATGTACCGCAGTTTTGGATTTTCAAATCAAAATCTAATCAAATCATTCATTATACTCGCTGTATTACGCCGAAGCGTGTAACGAACTAGCGGGGCCAATCTCCGCGTCATTGCACCAGGGCAACACAGCTCCTTTCAAAGAAATGTCATAACAGTGGCAAACCGTTGGCAACAATGTGTCTGATTTGACCGGTCCGAAATTTAAACCTTGGATCTCCCGCTCCAGAGAAGAAATCGTTACCGCTCGATGAACTGACAGGTATTCTGAATTTAGTAACTGAAATTATTCAAAATAACCTTCTAGCCCCCAACCGCCGGAGACACGAGGTTCTGGGGGCAGAGCCCCCAGTACTCAAAATTTTTATATTTTTTGGAAAAATTAACTTATTTTTAGGCCTATTTTGATAAAAATTAATGCTATTAAAACGTGGCATAGAAAATAGTAGTGCAAAAACATGATTACACTAGTTGCATTAATGGGTTATGTGGGAGGTAGTTATTACTGGTAGAATTTCAACCCTCTTATTTACAAGCCGGTAAATCATAATATCCTAAATCGGTTGTTCAATAAAACTTTCAAGGAGTAATCTATTTCGTCTATATTTCATAGAGAAAGATATAATTAAGGGGGCTAATTGGAGGAAGTTTGAGAGGTGATTGGTAATTAACTAATACTGAATAGCTCCCCCTTTATTCCTGAGGTTATATATTTTTTGAAGAAACCTATGTTAAGCATTTTTCAATGATCAATCAAATTTGATTATCAATTTTTGGTGACTTTTCAAAGTTTTTTTTCTGATTTATGAGCCTCTCCCTCCTAAACAAAAGTTTCAAAATATGCTTTAAATCATTTTTTTGAGTATATTCCAGTGCCAAAGATAGTCTCAGAAGTGCTGAAAACGTGATATATTTCTAATTCTGCCGTTTGGTCGGCAAGCAAATCGGGGAAACTAAGCCCCCCCCCCTTGGCTACGCTACTGTAGGTAACTAATTACTTTCTCAAACTCATTTTGCAAGTAAGTACTCAAAATATGTGAAAATAATATTTGAGTTACATTTATTGTTCGTTATAGTTATTATCATAACTATAACGATATAGTTATTATCATAACTATATCGAAGTTAGGTACTTCAACGTGATTTTAGTTCAAAAATTAAACTTCTTTGTCATTGAGCACGACTTTAAGTAAAACACAGCATTTAGTTTAGCCCACAACGGGGAGCACAAGCAGCTGTGTAGAAACGGCCTTGAATATAGTGGTACATTAGCACAGTGCTCTTCAAACGGTGTGCACGGTGCACACTAGGGTGCATCAAAAAATGCTAGGGGTGCACCACTACAAAAGGGTGCATCACAAGCTTACCGACTATATGCGCAGAACCTTTTTAAAAATGAACCATCATTAGACAAATCGATAGTAACCATAAGTTTGAAACTAGATAAACGCATTTTGTAGCAGTAGGACAAATTAGACCAAATCACCAGTAGATTAGTTCGAAGCACCTGTAAAGCGGCTTTTACCGAAAGTCCGTATTTACGCATATGCGCAAAAAAATACGGATATGCGTATAAAAAATACGCATATACGTATAAAATTATTACTCTCGTTGGTTTGTTTTATATTGCCTTTTACCGAACATGCGTCTATACGCATGCGTATTTTGGCATGCGCTTTTTTACGCTTGACAAAGAATAAAATACTGTACGAACACGGTATGCGTATTTTTCAGCCATTTATAAAGAATTTTTTGTGCTGTGTGACGTCACAAGGTTGCTTAGTGTAATGGTTATGGTACTTGCCTATGAAAATTTTAACTTGGGTTCGGTTCTCACCAAAATCTAAACTTTTTTTTTGCACAAACGTAATAGAGTTTTTTTGCAATTATTTTGGATCTGTAGTTTCGATATTTTTACAAATTTTCAAAAACTAGGCCTAAAGTACTTATTAATCGAAATTTTTTTTGAATGGTTAGTTACCATCATATCAGTAGCGTAGCCAGGGGGGGGCGGGGGTGCCATAGACCCCCTCTGGCCCGTCAACCAAAATGCAGAATAAGAAAAATACCACGTTTTTAGCTCTTCTGAGACTGTTTTTTTTTGCGGTGGAATGGACTAAAAGACGATTTAAAGCATCTTTTGAAACATTTATTCAGGGGGGAGGGGAGCTAATTTGTCAAAAACTAAAGTCACAAATCAATGAAAACTTTGAAAAATGCCCAAAAATAAACAATCAAATTTGATCCCTAATGTAAAAACGCCAAACATAGGTTTTATCAACAAATATATTATAAACTCAAGAATAAAGGGGGGGGAGCTATTTAGTGTAAGTTAATTACCAACCGCTTCTCTCAAAAATCTTTCCCTTAGCCCCCCCCCAATTATTTTTCTTTATAAAATATAAGCAAAATAGATTAATCTGTGTGAGTTTTATTGAATAATAGGATTTTATGATTTACCAGCAAGTAAACACGAGAACTGCAATGTTGTCATTAGCCACTTTACACATAGCCCATTAAATCAACCAGTTGAATTATGTTGCGCTGCCAATTTCTATGCCACGTTTTAAAAGCATTACTTTTTATCAAAATAACTCTAAAATTAAGTTATTTTTGCAAAAAAAATGCAAAATTTTCGAGCGCTGGGGGCTCCGCCCCCAGACCCCCAAAACAGCCCCCCATTGCGAATTTCTGGCTATGCGCCTGCATCAAATCCTATCTTTTGTTCTCGCTGTAATACGCCGAAGCGTGTAACGCGTTGGCGGGCCCATCTGTTTGGCAATCAGGGGTGCCGATCTCTGTTGAGCATTGGGGGGGAAAATTTGCAATTTTACCCCAATTTTGCACTATTTTCAACATTGGGGGGGATGAAACTCGACCACGATTTTGTTCAGGTGAGCAAATTAAGTGAAGACCCCAAAAAAAAGGTCCTCACCAAAAATAGAACACTTTTTTCCCCAAATTCAAGTGAAGACCAAAAAGAAAAAAAGGTTTTCACCAAAAAAGGAACATTTTTTCCCCCGAATTCAAGTGGACACCTACGCTCAGATGCACACCAGAGTCAAATTATTGGGGAGGATGCAGATGTACACCATACAATACTCAAATACTGGGGGGATACAGCCAAATTATTGGGGGGATATATCCCCCCCGGGTTTCGCCACCCCTGTTGGCAATGAAAGGTTACTAGTAGTCTATTGCTAGCCTACCGTCTTTTTGCGAGCTAATCAAATTGAATCCTACGGAAGCAATTCAGTCGATGTTTTGCTTCGATTTTTTAGATAAGGTAGTTGCTCTCACGGCAAACCGCAAACTAGGCATTTTCAAGTTTTACGAGTTGTTGAGCGAACCACAAACAAATCAACCACAATTCATAACAGAATGCTCTCATTGCGTTTGTAAATATCTTTTGTTGTTGCAAACATTTAATACATGCAATTGTTCACAAGCAAGACGTAGCGCGATTGGACGAGTGGTTGAATTACAGTGCACCGACGTTGCTTTTGTTCTGGTTTGGGTCTCTAGGATCGAATATCACCAAGGACAACAACTTTTTTACAATTAATTACAGAATTTTAGAAAATAAAAGATTGGTTTTTAAAAAGATGTATGAAATTAGGATGAAGCAATTTTAGGGAGAATTAATCAAGAAAAGTACAATCAGATATTCTATTGCTCGTTTCAGGTTTTGTTATAGTAAGTTTAATTCCAAAGCCAAGAAAAGTTTGGCCCATAGCCAAATTTTGGACCTAGCATAACCCTAAAAAATCAGCTTAAAACCAAAGTTATACCGGTATATATAACCAGCACTTAAACTGTAAAATTTTGCATGGGGGACGCTTTTGCAGCCTTAACCAGATGCATTCGGAATGCGAAAGTACTTTAGAGAAAAGTATGTAATTCTGTCCCCGAAATTGAGTGAAGATCAAAAAAAAGGTCTTTATCGCAATTTGGGACTATATTCGGCCGGAATTTGAGGGATTTATTCGTGCTGACAAACCCTTTTTCGTCTGATCATCCAGTGCTCAAATCTCGGTAGGGGCACGCATCGCCCATACACTTTAAGTACTAGAGAGCTAGAGGCTGCAAATTCGATTAAAGATTTATATTTATGCTAAGCTTTAATAACATGTAACGTTACAGTGGTTACACTACAGCTTTGAAGCTCCCGATAGGTTAGTGGCGTGCTCAGGCGTCAGGCTCGCAACAAGGTTGCTAAAAAAAAGTAAGGCTTGAATCTGTAACGTACGTGTCAAAAGGACGCCTCCCAATGCGTCGACCGGCTTGGTTGAACAACGATCGGGCTATTCTCCTGGTTGACTTATTAATCCACATATCCAATTGCACTTCCATTTGAAGCACGTTTTGGCAAAAAATAATAAGTCGCATTTCGCTGTTTCGAGAAAATCGCGTTCAAAGTTTTAAACTTTCATTTGGCTCTGTTTTCAAGTGCATCGTAATAAGCTATATGTTACCAAAAAATAATTGAAAAAAACATACGTTTTTTCTTAGGTAAAACACTTTTAGTAAATAACTGGAATAATACGAAAAACTCATTTTTTGAAAAATGTCACTTATCAACTTTTGCAAAAACATGCTTCATTTGTGGTTACGTTGCAGCTGACGCTACAAATCCAAAGCAAAATTTTCTCGAATGAAAACTGTGCAAATTGAGCAAGGCTGTTGAGCAAATTCACGCAACTAAAGTGTTTACTTACGGAGGCTTGAGGGAGGAGCACTGAGCCGCTGGATACCATGGTTTGAGCCATTACAGCCAAGGCCTTACCGAGAAATTTTGTCAAGGAGTGCCTTTACGGAGACCGAAAATTACAATTGTGTTCCACCGGAAATGAGTGCTATGACGAATGATCACGCTATAACTATCACTACCACTAATTGACTGCGTGAACTTATACTAGTAAGATCTTCCGCCGCCCCTTAAACCTGGATCGATGCGCTTCCTGAACTCCTTTTCCTAGGACTTGATTACAATTACACGGGTATGCTATGTGTTCAACTGTAACAAAACTTGCTGTTTTGAAAATGTGATGTGGTAAGTTTTCAGGTAAGCCTACAGCACTCTCAATTAACTGCTCTACATTCAGGGGCGTATTTAGGGGGGGCTATTGGGCCATGGGTTGTACGTTTCTTTTAGGCTTGAACCCACGTTTGGGCGAGAAACCGGACTAAATTTGAGTGAGGACCTTTTTTTTTTCTGCTCTACACCTAATTTCGGGCGAAAAATTGGTCTAATTTTGAGTGAAGACCTTTTTATTTTTTTGCTCTTCGCTTAATTTTGGGCGAAAAATCGGACTAAATTTGAGTGAAGACCTTTTTCATTTTTTGTTTCTTTTTGTTTTTGCTCTTCACCTAATTTTGGGCGAAAAACTGATTTTGGGTGGAACAATTTCTGATTCAGACCTTTGTTTTTTTCAAATTTTCTGAAGTTTCTTCCCCCCCCCTTTTCAAAATCCTGCGCACGCTACTGCCTACATTTTTCTGAAGTCACCTAGTAACCTGTTTTTTTTTTAATGAAAAATAAAATATTTTTTAAACTTATAATTTATTTTTATTTTTTACCGTAACGTACAAGGTAAATAATAATAGAACCCCAGCAAGATGCTGCTCTCGAGTGAGCAAATAACAGAAAAGTTGGTCGAATTAGTCCGGCCACATGTTTTCATTTACGATGTCAAAAGCGATAAACATAGGGACGGACAACGTGTCGCAGTTCCTGCTTCATCCAGTGGCGATGTGGAAAACCGGCATGGAAGTAACCACAAATGAAAGATAATTGGAACCGATAGCTTTATAAGTCAACAGATCATAGCAGCTCAGAGGTTGTACAACCGAGCCGATTAACCGCAATCGGAGCGCGCTCCCTGACACGTCACAAACGGTTAAAGAACGTTTGGGAAAGCTTCAGCATGGAAATGGGAGTTGATGGCATGGATGGTAAGTGCGACTATAACCTTGCAAGAGTGCGAGAAAGCAGTTTAAACCTAACTAGGGTTAGTGAAAAACATTCGATCTGGGCCTGGGGATAGATCCAAAAAAAGGAAGTATCATTTTATCCAACTGCGATTTTATTTTTCGATCTTAAGATGAAAGCAAAATAAATTTATAAATTTATCACGAAAATTTTCGAAAATAATAATACATTTTTAATCATATCAGTCGTCTGCCACAATTTTTTTGTTTAATAAATTGTAATAGCTACAGAATGCCATTTACGCCCTCGTGTGACTGTCGACTAAAATTGATGATGTGACTTTCCGACTGAGATGTTATCAGCGACATTTTAAAAATCAAACAAAAGGTAATACCAAACTCACAAGCCATTTATTTCATGCTTTTGAGATACGCTTGCTAAAATACGCATACGCGTATTTCCGCATATCAATAAATTACCCTGCGTAAATACGCATATCCGTATTTACGGATATGCGTTTTTTATACGCGTATGCGTAAATACGGACTTTCGGTAAAAGCGGCTTAAGTTTACGGTTACGGCAGCCTACTAAAATAAACCACAGAACGGGAGTACACCAGGCCTGCACAACATACGGCCTGCAAGCCTTTTATCGCGGGCCCCGAAATAATTTCATGTGATCTCAAGCATAATCTTTTTTAAGCAATCCATATTTGCCGTATTGTGACGTGGTGTCTGATGCAATTGTGTGTATGTGTGTGAAACCATACCTAGTGAAACTGGAATCTACGTTTTGCGCACATACCTCTGTGGCAGAACTTTTCTAAAGAATTACCTCTGTGGCAGAACCGAGTTGCATCAAAAATTTTTTTCAGACTTTCCCCTTTTGCATGATTTCATGACGGAACATGGAAGCAAGTTTCAGATGTAACTGCTTCCACGTATTGAAGCACATTTCAAATTGCTGCAATAAATTTTGAGAAGTATTTCACTGCAGAACAGAATGCCACACTTAATGCTAATTCTTGGATGTTACACCCTTTTACTTGTGATAGTATTACTACTGAAATCGAAGATTTAATTGATCTTCAATCAGATTTCGGCATGAAAGCACTATTTAAAGAGACACCATATACTGAATTTTGAGTGCACCAACTAAATGTGCCAGTATACAGAAGCAAAGCAAAAAAGGCAATTTTTATTCTCATTCAAATGCCCACAACGTATTTATGCAAAAGTGGTTTTTCTTGTTTGAGTGAGATCAAATCTTGCGAAAGAAATTCACTCACACACATTGATCCATTGATGAGGGGAACAATTGAAAAGTACATCATTCCTTGGTTTGGAATGTTGGTTGTGCAACAGCAAAAAAATTATTAACAATAATTTTTTTAATTTGTTGCGTGCTGTGTATTGTGTTATTCTTAGTGCAGACTGTAGTGCAAGTGTCTTTTTGCATGTTAATTTTAATGTGGCTTTTTGCCTCAATTTAAATTTTAATCACAAGGTGCATGAGCTCGTTACAAGATTTTTTAGGGTTCACCATAACGAAAAAGGTTGAAGAGCACTGCATTAGCACACTTATTATAAAAATTATTCTACTTTGAGTAATCATAAAAGCGAATTTATAACTAATTTATACCTTGAGCTGTTGCATGAGCATAAAGTCATCAGAACAAAGAGTAGTAATAAAGTTCTCCGCCAGATTCAATTCTACCAGATTAACCAGATGAGATACGTCACTTCCAACGGTAGAACCTACATCAAAACTGATTCGTAGAGCAATGAATCGCAGCAAAAAATGCCTAATCATTTCAACAAGCTACCTAATTTTAGTAGAATATTGTGTTGCTATGTATATAAAACTCTTTTCTAAGGCACAAAAAATGCATACGATTTGTGTTAATGCACTGGTGATAAAAGAACGTTAATTGTAGTTAATTGATAACAATTGAATGCAAACCTCTTGGGTCCTTATCAACTTCAGCAATAGCAATTGCACCAAAATGATTTCGAATTGCTGCTTCATCAGCACAGGTTCGTCTCTTCAGTCGAGTGATTCTAAAAATAGGAACTGCCCAAGTTATGGTGAAAAGGCTGTCAGCAATTAGCATTAAACTGAAATAATCGCTCTGAATTTAACTCTTCTTGATACTGTTTATTTCAAATATTATGCTTGAAACAGTAAAATGATTATTGCCTGTTTCATTGTATTCCCTCTGTCTTAATACAAATCCACAAAGGTGGGCAGTATCGAATTACATTAGTATTGAATTGCTGTACCGAATTACTTTTCCGTACCTGTACCGCCGGTACTTTTTCAAATATATACCGGTACCGAATTTCTTTGATTTTGCTAAATCGGTAATTTTTTCCGGTACTTTCTTATTTTCGATTCGATCAGTGTTTTTTTATTGTTTTGGAGGATAATAACAAAAATTTTGGCTCGAAAACGCAGTCACATCACATAAAAAGTTCTAAGCATTAAACGACGTCGAAGTTTAGCCTCCTGCAGTCAGTTGGCACGCGTTAGAATTGTTAGCGATAGACAGTTGGCAGGCCGAGTTAAAATTGTTGGCGATAGCCAGTCATATTATTTAATTTAAAATTGTTGGCGATAGCCAGTCATATTGTGATTTATCTAGATTTTGTGTAGGACCCGCGGGCAGAGTAAAAAATTGTCCATCCACGGTTTAGGGAATAATAGCCTAACTGTCACTCTTTTATATGAGGATTCATCAACAACATTGGGTCTTTTTCAGTTTAAACCTCCCCTCTTAAAATCCAACCAGCTAAATTTCCAGTATTTTCCGCATTGATCGTGTAAGTCTTGACTTGTAATTAATGTAAGCCTTGAATGCAATGAAGAACCAAAGATTTGCTTGGACTGTGACTCCACAGACTGAAACTGTGTTTTGTACTGTTATAACCAAAGTTAAAGCTAAAATCACATTTTACGTTAGTGCAATTTGTTCAGAAATTAACGTGAGACGCAAATTCACTGGTTTTGTGACCTACCGTTATATTTATTGTGTTTTCAGTTACCTATTCTTGCCCAAGTTTTTAGTTCGGTGCCTAGTAGACTAATAAAAAGACCACGTTTCCGTTGAAAGAGTGTACGGTAGTTTCATACCAGCAACAATTTAATATTAATCGGAAGATGGAAGATATAGATATTCTAGTGGCGACTGCTGCCGAGGAAAAACTCAAGTTTTATGCAGAGCCTGATTTATAAAGCACGGACTTCTGGAGCTCCGGGAGAAATCGATCTTCAAAAATAGCAATGGTATAATACGGCTGTAGCGGTGCGAACTACGATGGATGTCAAATTGTTGGCCTTCTGTTCATTAAAATTTATGTTCGCTCTTTTAACAAAAAAAATCTTTTGACATATTTTTTAAAAAATTTAAAAGTTTCGGTATCGAGTACCGGAAAAGTAATTCGGTACTTTTGTTACACAGTATCAAGTACCGGTACCGAACTACTTTTGAAGGCAAGTACTGAGTACCGGTACCGAATTACTTTTAAAGTACCGATGCCCACCTTTGCAAATCTATAATGTTATTGGCCAAACTCTTAACCATTATTGCATTAAGAAGTCATTATCCAAGAGTAATTGGGTGGAAATGGGGTTTAACAAGCTTATTTAAATATCAAAGTGGTTATATCAAAGCCTGAACTATTCTCTTTACTATAAATTGCAATTCTACTGTGAAACCGACCGAGCATAAAAAAAGCTGCTAAACTGCATTTTTAATCGGATCGAAAACACTTGAAAAGAGTTTTGTACAAAAAGTTTATAATAAAAAATAAAGTTGATTAGTTGAAAATCATTACCACCACTTTAAAATTGTTCATACGCTGTTAATGTTATGCCGTTAATGTCACTGCTTGTACAGTAGAATTTGTGCAAAGCATTCTGTAATTAGAATCATTAAAATTTCATTCAATGATTGTCAACCTAAAACTATAGGTTTTCGCGTTTCGACCAGTAACTTAGGCCATCTTCACGGCTAGCATTTAGAAGCATAAGTTATTCATCTATACAATTTATTATTGTAACATACAGTGCGATGTATGTTACAATAATTGTATCGCACTGTATGTTACAATAATAGATTGTATAGATGAATAACTTATGCTTCTAAATGCTAGCCGTTAAGATGGCCTAAGTTACTGGTCGAAACACGAAAACCTATAGTTTTAGGTTGACAATTATTGAATGAAATTTTAATGATTCTAATTTGCTGCTAATTTTTAGTTAAGTATTTAGTAATTGTTTGTGTTTTTTTTTTCTTTGACAAAAGTTTGGAATTGTTAATGCATTAAGTACTAAGTTACCAGTTCCTTAACTAGCTTCAAAGTTTATTTCTTCGCGCTACAACAAAAACAAGCGCAGACTAGAGGGGAGGTTGCTGCAGAGCAATCGCAGTGAAAGACCGACGCATGTTGAACAATCTGACAATGAAATCTTCCAAAAAAACTTTCGCTTTTCCATTAAGAAATCACCGTATTTAATAGCACGCAACTGCGCACCCTTAATTTTTGAATAAAAATAGGTGTAATTTTTTTTTCATTTTTTCTCAGCTCAGACCATGGATAGTAAGTGACAAATGCTATTAAAGACATGCGGCTATGGCACAAAATTTATTGATAACCATATGTTGCAACATCAATGTCGTTCTTCATATTGTAACAGTTTCGTCGTAAGTAGCACTAAAACTATTCTCAACCCAAATTCTCAATGCAGCGGGGAATGCCCAATGCACACTCGGCTGTCGTATGTACGTGCGCACTCACGAAATCGTCACGCATTGGTAAGTACATGCACGAGCGAACGCACGTACTCGATAAAACGTGATCTAGTGCCCTAGTGGATAAATGTGTCAGTGGTTAAAATCTTATTGGTGAAAGAATTTGGTTTGATTTCACATTTTGCTACAAAATTTGTGCATACCGTGAACCCATAATTTTTGATTAGTACAAACTTTTGAGCGTTAACTCGAAAGAAATCCGTTATCAGAAATATCTCGTCAGGCGCGTCGATTTGTCGAAATCTTTGGGGGGTCCAACTTAATAACCACAACTTTTTTGGCGAAATCTCGCAAATTTTGTTTGCATTGTTTGTACATCGTAGACTTTGTTTGCAATGTTCGTATGTCGCAATAGCACATTTGATGCAGTTTTTTTGTTTTTTCGGTGTTGAGCCGTTTAGGAAATAAGCGTACGGTATTTTGGAAGAAAAAGGAAAAAATAACTCATCGCGGCCAAGAGTGGGTTGGTAGGGATGAAAGGGTATCTTGAGATATATAACCGTGTGAAATATTTTTAGCGGTATTTTTAAATGCAACCTCTTTCACGCCAAACTTTTGGGGCGTTTTTTGGGCGTTAATTTCAATGTTATGACTATAAAAACTTTGAAAATCGTTCCACCAAGCCTGTCTATAATACTTTAAGGGATGACACCGATAGGCGTGGCCAAGGGCATTTTAATTTGGGGCCACAGCCCCCCCCAAATTAAAATGCCCTCAATGACAAAAACATTAAAACAAAGTCTACTGTTTCTTCAGTTTCTTTTAGCATTACTCCGTACAATCAACTGTAATTAGCAATGATATTAATATGGAATACCAAGGGGCCCGAGTCCCCTTAATTCAAAATTTTGCCAACCAATTTAAGTGTATAGCCCGGGAGAATTGAATAGTTTTGTCTTAAAAATTGCAACCTCAGGCACTTATCTAACCTTTTTATGAACGTAATATTATAAACACGAGCGGATTTACGAAACGGCGCAGTGCCAGGGGGTCCCGATTTTATATGGTGGGCCTAAGAGTTTTTTTTGTCTCGCTTATATTGACTGGAAATTGCAGCAAAAATCCCCAAAGTGCTAGGGGCCCCGTGCAATGTAAATCTAGCCTGGGCAAAAACACGATTAGTTATAGGCCTTATCAATAACCATCTTTTGTACCAACTAACTTTCAATAACAATTCACCTCCAACTCGCCAGTTTTTACGCGACAAAAGGCTTTAAAAAAAAAAAAATTAGCAAGCAAAAATGCGCATTGAACAAATTGTTCAATTTAAATTAAGGTGGCTTGGGCCCCTAAGTCATTACATGTACTCCTACAATTGGTTATTTTCATGACCTACTGCTAAACATTTTAGAAGGCAATGTACCTTACTTCCGCCTATACCTCCGCCAAATCACATACAAAGTTTAACCCCAAACTGCAAAATTTTAAACGTGTTTTGGACTTAAATTGTAGGTAAAAAGAGAATTGAACAATTTAATTTTTCAATCGACTTTCTAAGCAGGGTTGTGAACGGGCCGACTAGTTGAGGCCCGAACCCGAAAATATAAGCCCGCATCCGAAAACTAATTAGAAGCCCAAATCGTGCCCGAAAAAAAACGAAAGTTTAGTTAGGTCTGAAAAATTTAGCAATCTTGTTATTTTGATTTTATTTTGGTACATCTGAGACAAAAAGCATGTCTCAGGCCCGAATTAAGCTCCAAATTTTTGTCAACTTTAGGCCCGAACCCGACCCGAAAAGCTCGGCCTGACTTACAACTAAGTTTCTAAATGTTAAAATTCTGATTCTTTCGAATTACTCTAAAAACGCGCGAAATGTGATCCAATGGCATTAAAATAGTCATTTTTTCAAAAAATTACAAGAAGTTGTCCAGCGGTTGGGGGCTCCGCCCCTACACCCCCGTCTGTGATACGTTTGAGTTACACTAGATTACTCACCATGTCTTTCAATTTAGACATTTTAACTTTTAAACATTTACAAACTCTCCCCCTTTAGCAAAATCCTAGTTGCGTGCCAAACCAGGCCACGGCTTCTGATCTTCCATTTTACGATATCGTTGTCCAGTCAAAAATGCCTCATTTCAAAAAAGTTTGAAGACGTCATTGCATGTGATTTGGCCCCTTCAATCAAAAATCCTGGCTCGCCTGTGATGGCACCGTCCATTAAGTCCCCGCCCGGATGGCACCATTATAATATTGAGTGACTACACTGATATGCTCTGACGCTTCGAGTATCAGTATACCCTCGCTCCTCAGTGCCCTGTTGTAACAGAGAGAACTTTTCTCATCTAGACTTCATTGACAGATACACAGTCACAATAATGAGTTTGTGACGATCACAAATAAACCTTGGGCAGTGTAGTGGATAGGTGATAAACATACTCGTATTGTGATTATTGCTATAAAATCTAGGCCTAGCGCTGTGATATGCAGTTTTCAAGATTTTGAGCAAGAAAAAATCTGTCAAGACAGAAATTTTATTTTGTTAGTTTCCATGATAAATAGCAAACATGTTTATTTTTATTGGGGGAGTCCTTTACTCTTTGGACCCCCCCAATGCATATCTTTGGGGGGGTCCGAACACCCCCGACTCCCCCGGGAATCGACGTGCCTGTATCTCGTGAGACACCCAAAAGGGTTTGAAATTTCAAACATCGTCAAAAAATATATTTTATCGACAACATAGTGACTGTTACAGCAAGTTAGCTTGCTTTGGATTCAAACAAAAAACCTTTCGCCTTGCAAGATTCCAACCATTATGTATTCGAACAGAAAACCTTTTGTAACATGAGAAAAAGCACGCCAATATCGATCATTGATAAGATGTCATGTTTACTTTCGCCGTACGTAGTAGAAGAATTGTTTTGCTTAGTCATGTTTAGTTTTTTCTTTCTTGACCCCTAATGGTGCGTAGCGGATTGGGATAAAAACAAGTTACTTTCTCTGTTAGCAAATGTTGATTTTACTGGTATTAACGGAAATGTAGTGATAAGTTGATTATTGTTTTGCATTCGTCTTAGTATTTTTCAATATGATTAGTTTTGCCGGTGGCGATGAATAATTCACCCACTTTTGCAAAACAAAACTTGTTTTGGACAATGTTTACGAAAAATAGCCTTTTTTCCCCATAAATTTCCACGTGATTTTTACTCTATTCTTCATAATTTTTCTCTATAAATGCCCTTGCAAAAACATCAAATTATTTCAATTGACTCAAAAACGTTGAAATAGATTTGAGATAAATGAATAACTGTTCAATTGTCGATTTCTTGATACGATTCTGCGCGTTACCGTCTCAAAATAGTTGGTAAGTTTCGTTCATTTTATTTTCGATATTTGAATTGATTTGTGAACGTTATATTGCAAATTTGGATTTGTTATTTTGCTTTGATAATTGTTTCTCTTTTCTAATGATGCTTTACGTAAAAGCCTGAAGCTGAAATAATGTTAATTCTCTCATAAAGAATGTTAATTGTTTTACACTGTTAAAACCGATCTGTGCCTGTTATCTATCGCATTGTGTTGTGTTTATTTTAGAAAATCGTCAAAAGTTTTGCGTCAGAGTTCACGTCAAAGCGTCGAGCGTCAACTGTCATTCGAAAGACGTCGATTCTAGTGATTGTGATTTGTGCACCTTAGTCAATAGTGAACTGTTCGAATTATGAACTTGGATGTGCTTGACGAGTCATCTCTATCCGGTCGGTATTTGCGCACGTTTAAGACTGTGGCCGAGTTTTCCTGTAACAGTGACTGATAATAATAAAAAAAAATCCCATCCAAGCTTAAGCCGCTTGAACTAGCAACTCAAAAATGCTTGCGTCCGGATTCTCGAATCCCTTGGTATAAATGGTTTTCGTGCTTTGCTGTTTGTACCAGCCGCACCGGAAGCATTTGCAGAAATAAAAAGAACTATCTTGACTAGGGTTTGAAATATCTACACTGCGTTTTGCCCCCTCATTCGCCGATTAGAGCTTTCACACAATACATTGAAAATAAGATTTACTATGGCTTGGCTACCAGGTCACAGTATTTTTCAAATGAGGAAAGAAAACGAATTGACAGAATAGAGTTATACGCGTAGCCAAGGGGGGCAGGGAGCCCGCCGCCCCCTAATTGAAACACACCAGTGATGAAACGGATGACAACAAAGCCTGTTCAGTTTCAGTTTCTTTGAGCATTTTCGCGTTCAACAGTAATTAACAATAATGATATTGCTGACGACCAAGAAACCGGGGCCCCCTCAATTCAAATTTTTTCTTGATCAATTTAAATGCATAACTCTGGAGAAATTCAAGGTTTTTGTCCTAAAACTTGCAACTTCAGGTCTTCATCTAATCTTTTTACAAACTTAATGCAATAACGTAATTACAGTAGTAACCATCTACCATACCAACTTTAAACAACAATCCACCTCCGCCTCGCTAGTTTTTATGAGACAAAATAAAAGTATAACGATAAGGAATTTTTTGATACAGGAAAAACAGCAAAGAGGATAAAATACCAACTTAATACGTACAAAACTCTTAAGCTATTTCCTTATGAAAGGCTGCGAAAGATCAGAAAATGCCATTTTGAAAAGACTGGCAAGGTTGTCGAGTGTGCAGTCTTTCGCATTTAAACTAACGCAACAAAATTAGTTTCTAGTTACTAATATTTGAGGTAACATAGATTCCAAAAATTGTACGCAAAAAAAACACAAAAACACAAAACGAAAATATTGTCTTGCAGGAGGCTAACGGTACTGTAAATTTAAACAAAGGCAGTTTTTTGCTTAGTTATGAAAAAGTTAGGGTAATGAACCTGAGATGTCAAACAGGATTATTTTTCGTCAGAAGTTTCAAGTAATGCAATTTTGATTTTTTTTCGGAACGCGTTTAATCCTTTATTGGTATAATTCAGTAATCGAGTTGGAAGTTTGTTTCACAGTTTGGTTCCACATGTTTTAATTGATCTTTGAGTAAGTTTTTTACTGACTTTGGATAAATAATAACTTCTTTTTTTTTCAATTTCTCGTTGCGTAGCTATAAAAGCTTTATACAGGTGTAGAAGAGTTTTGAAAAGGTGTTGGCAGCGTTTTACTTTTGAATTTACGCATAAATTTCAATGTTTCAAGATTGTATATCCTCAATTTTTTATATATTCAATTTGCAATACCTGTAAGAAAGTTTTACTTTTTGTTTATAGGTTTTAAACAAGATACAAATAAGTCGGTTGCGCTGGACTTGAGCTTTATTGATATACGTCGTAAGTTGCTGGTGCCTTATCCCAGCTGGTAATGGCATATTGTAAATGGACGTAAGTAATACTGTAATAAACTTGCTTTAAAAGTTTCGGAGTTAAATAGTGCTGCAATCTACACAGAATTCCTCCGACTATTCTTAGCTTGTTGGAAACACGTTGCAAATGCTCAGCCCAGTTCAAATTTTCGTCAAGAATTATCCCTAAATACTTGCTTGAAGTTTCTGGAAACAATTTTTTACCATCTATGTCTAGAACAAAATCATGTTGTTGAAGTTTGCTTTTGTTTGAGTACAACATACATTGTGTTTTGTCAAAGTTCAAACAAAGTTTATTACTAGCTACCCATGATTTCACATTTTTCAATTCTTTTTCAGTTTTTGCTTTAAGTGTGTGTTTCGATTTTTCGTGGCATATTAGTACTGCGTCATCTGCGTACAAAGCCATTTTTGAGTCAGTGCAAGTTGGTAATTTATCTATATTCACAAGGAATAAAAATGGGTCTAGAATATTTTCTAGTGGGACACCGCAGGTTATTGGAATCATAGATGAGGAATAATTTTTGGTAGCAGAGATATATTACATTCAATTACTTAAGTACGATCTCAAAAGTTGAAGGGGTTAGCCTCTTACTCCATAATGCTCTAATTTAACGGACAAAATTTTGTGATTAATTGAATCAAAGGCTTTTCTAATGTCAATAAATGTGCTACTCACAGTATTGTTTTTGTCTCTTAGATCTAGCATGGTTTCAATGTAATCAAGGATAATAGTAAGATTAGTGGAATGTTTCTTTCTAAACCCAAATTGATGATTTGAAAATAAATTAAATTTTTTCCAGTATGCAATTAGTCTTTTATGAAGTAGAGTCTCAAATGCTTTGTTAATGGGTAATGGGATTAATTTGGGTCGGTAATTACCAACTTCAGTTTTATTGCCGCTTTTGTATAAAGAAACCACTTTTGCCATTTTTGATTGGTCCGGTTAATATCCTTTTTGAATACAGGAATTGAAAGATCTTCTAAGATGACTAGCTATAAGAAATTTTGTATGCTTGATTAATTTAACCGGTACGTCGATATATCTCGGGCTTTTGTGGCAATTTAAACTATTTTATTCATCTGAAAGATTTATTATGATTGATTGGCACTGACGTTTTTTCAAATGACAATAATAGTCTTTTTTTTAACCAATATGAGAGGGGCAATTTTAGTACCAATGTTTGCGATATATTGATTAATAGCGTTGCATTTTTTGCTGGGGTCATGAAGCACTTTTCCTTGGTCATTCAGCGATGATGGTAGTGTGGCAGAACTTTTTCAATTTTTTCTTTGAATGGAGTTAATATGGGTCCAAGTGGCAAAGGTGTCGATGCTGCTGAAAAGCGATTGATAATATTTGCTCTTTGAAAATTTTTTTGCATGACTCAATTTGTTTCTGCATTTTTTATATTCTGAAAATATTGCATCGCTTTTTGTTTTCAAAAATCTACTATATAGTTTATTTTTCTGCTTGTTTTGATTTAATTTAATAACTCTTTGGTAATCCTAGGGTGGTTAGATATTTTGTACTGTTTTCGGCTGTGTTTCTTTTTGGGGAAGAATAAATTTGTTAATTAAGTCAAGAAATCTAGCAGTTTCGACAAATTTGTGCTTGCCATGCATTCAGGTAGTGATAGGGACTTTTCAAGATCAATAGGAAAATTTTCTATCTTGTCAGGAGTTAATTGCCTAAAAAGAGGCCGAAAATTCTTTTTTTTAATGTCGGACATTTCGTATTCTACTCACAGGGGTAAACGATCTCTAATATCATAAGTTATTGCACTAGAATAGGTATTGATGAGCAGATTTTGTTTTGCATAAATGCGGTTTATTTGTTATTCTGGTTGGTTTGACAACTATCTGAATGAAACCACGTAGATTGACTTTATTGGCATAATTAGAAATTGATGCAGGGGCTACACTCAGTTTGTTATAGGTAATATTAAAATCCCCGAGCACGATACAGTGTTGTTTTCTTATTTTTTAGAGAGTTTAGGTACGCTTCCTCGAACTTAGACAAAATGCTAGATGGATATCGATAAACTGAGCCAATAACCATAGTGGATTTTGAAATAATTTTTACCCAAACATCCTCGCACCCTGCAGAATTATTCTTGTTTTGATGCAGCTGGCGGCACTTCAAGCGCTCGGAAACATACATTCCTGAACCACCCGCACGAGTAGGGGAATTACAACAGAAAAAATTGTATTGTAACCATCTAAATTTGCCATAGCAATTTTGTCAGACGTCAGACGAGTGTCGCTTAAGCATGTAATATCAACCTGACGCGGTAATTGATTAAGAAAAAGCTTGAGTTTGTCAAAATTTTTCAATAAACTAACTGTTGTGTATGTCAAATCGCTGCGCCTCAAACAGCTGTGTATTTTGTAATCTAGTTTTGCTCAATTGCATATAAATTTCCTGCTTTGAAGCGCGCTTTTCGCGAAGCCGTTTCACGTGTTCTTTTCTGTTCACGGAGTGCATTCATTCTTTAAGTTATAGCCGCGCGGTAAGGATGTTAGTTATTTTTGTGTTCTTTGTGTAACAATAAACAGACTTAACAATGGCGACGAGGATGTCGTATTTGGAAAGTGTTGGAGAGTTCAATAAAGATAAAGAAGAATGGCAGTTATAAGTCGACAGGCTGGAGCAATTTTTCGCAGCAAACGATATTGCATATGAAAAGAAAGTGCCCTTAATGTTGAATGTTATCGGAGCAGACCGTATTGTTTGCTGAACGATTTGGTTTTTCCAGCTAAGCCCAAGACCAAAACCTTTAAAGAGCTGGTAGAATGTTTAGAAAAACCTTTTTCTCCTCCAACGTTGAAGATTACCGAGAGATTCAAGTTGTTAAAACGCGTGCAGAGAGAAGATAAAACCATATCTGAGTATGCGGCAATTTTGCGTAAGCTAGCAGTAACTTGCCAATATGGCTCGTTTTAGGACGATGCACTGACTCAATGTTTTGTGTGTGGGTTAGCTAATTCTGGAATTTAGCGTAGATTGCTTTTGGAGTCCGAATCAAGTTTTGAAAAGGCGGTACAAACAGCAGAAGCAATAGGCCAAGCAAGAGATTGAAAAAATTCACAGTGTACCTGAAGCTGAAGTTGAGAAGTTGCGTTCTTTTCCCACTAAGTTTGACGAGGGAAAATCAATTTTGTGTTTTCGTTGTAGCAGTGCCGTCGCTACGGGGGGGCAGGGGGGGCCGTGGCCCCCCTTACGATTGCTTGTGCCTCTCCATTTCGATTTACTCAGAATACGTTTTTGGAACATCACACAACGACAAGACAACAGGCAATAATGGAAAAAAGAATAGTAACGTTAAAACATAATTCTCGTTCGAAGTTTTCTCCATTTCTAGCAAAATTGCTGGCCACTAACTGCTGTACATAAATGTAGGACAATAATCTGTCTTATTAACACGTCTTTATGGATGTGTTGCGGAATAAGGATGTAAGCTTATAGTATCGTTACCGGTACTTCGTTACTGATTATGTCCTGAAATAATACGTGAAAACATACTTTAAAAGACTAGTTGCTCTTGTTTTTTTTTTTGGAGCACACTCAAAAATTTTTGTATGTCGCTGTCAGTTGTGCAATAAGGGGGAAGGGGGCTAAAGGGGTTTCAGCTCCCTTTAGCCAAGTCGCTTAGCAAAAATTTAACCGCAAAATGCAAGCATTTAAGCGTGTTTTGGACTTGACCTTAAGCATAAGGGGTTCAGAAGGGGCTAGGCAGTTTAATTCTTTGAAAGAATTCTAAATTTTAGCAATTTATTGTAGTTATTCATATGGCTTCAAAAACGTGCAAAAAAGTTGATTGAAATGGCGTTAAAATCGCTATTTTTCCGCAAAATCACCCAGCGGCCAGAGGCTCTGCCCCCAGGCCCCCTCTGTGATACGTTTGAGTTGCATCAGTTTGTTCAGCACAGGGCCTAAATTAGAAATTTTTGTGGAAAAAATGTACTATTGGTTCAAGCCTCCTTCCTCCTCATAAAATCCTGGTTGCGCTTCTGGTCTCATTCACTGCTACAGATATATTTTTCAAGCGATTATATAGGCCGCATACGAAACGAGCTAAGAAACCCTGCTGACCTTATGTGTCTCTTTTTTTCAGACATAAATACGAAATATTTAAAATAGCGCATAATTTGTAGCCGTAAAATATCAGTTTTTATGCAAAAAAGTTTAGTCGATTTTGGTGCCCCCCAACTTTCGGCTAGTGCCCCTCACTTAGTTTGCTCTGGCGACGGCACTGCGTTGTAGTGGAAAAGAGCATTTTGCCTCTAGTTGTCGAATCAGGAGTACCAAGTGCTACTGTTGTGGAAAAGATGTTCATGCTCCGCCACTGACGGGTCGAGACTGGCTTGGTGCAATTTGTGATCGAGTAGAATTGCTAAACGCGTTTAATATGCGATCGTGTTATGATGATTGTGCTGTGAACATATTGCTTAAAGATTATAATGATGTGTTTGATGGGATTTTGGGGACCTAGACAAAAATCACTGGCAAACCTGTATTTTGTAAAGCACGTTCACTTCCTTACGCCATGAAAGCAAAAGTTGAACAGGAACTTCAACGTGTGCAAAATGATGGCATTATCGAACCGGTTTCTTGCTCAGACTGGGCTACTCCAATGGTCCCAGTTTTGAAAAACAACGGATCAGTCCGTTTGTGCTGAGCCTTTAAAGTTACTGTAAATCCAGTTTTAAACGTGGAGCAGTACCCTATGCCAAAAGTGGAAGATTTGGGAGGGGGAAAACGTTTTACCAAACTGGACCTTAAAGATGCATACTCGTAAATGAAGGAAGAAGATAAATCGAAACATTTATTGAGGATAAACACGCACAAAAGCCTCTTTCGTTGTAATAGTTTTTGGCATAAGTGGGCAAGTTAATGCAAAACGTTAGCTTCGTTAACCACTAGTCCGTTAACAAACTTAACACCTCCGTTAACTTTAATCCGTTATTTTTAGCTTTAACTAACGGAAATTAATAAGTCCGTTAGTTCGTTAATACTTTGCGTGTAATTGGGACTTCGCGCGCGCGCGTAGTTTCTATGTTTTCACTCGGCCATTTTGATAGATGAACATTAAATTTTTTTAATTTTATGACAAGTCAAAAACGACAAAATGTGGAAAACTGAAATTTGGACACAACATTACAAATTTACAAAGCATCATGCATGCCAATTTCGGAGTCGAAGATCTCGTGATAATGATTTGGAGGCCCTAAAACCGAGAAATTACGGCTATTTTTAAGCCAAAATTTTTTCATTTCGCTTTTAACATAAAAAGCGCTGAACGTGAAAAGTTGCAATTTGGACACAATATGGGTAGAGATAAACAGTGTATGCATACAAAGTTTGAGGGCTCCCAGTCACGTGACCGAAATTTCTGAGGCGGAAAATGGTCAAAAAGTGGTAAATTTTGAAGTGGTATACTCGGTAAGTAGTGATATTCTTTGAAAAAAATTTGTGGTTTTTGAAAACAGTAATCAGTGCCTTTGTATTGGTCATGTTCATTTATTCCGTCTTGGATATAATTTTTCCTTATTTTTTTCTTTTTTCTTTTTTTTTTCTTCTATCACTATCTCCTTTTAAACCACGAAACGCAGATGGATGACATCATGGAGTGGTATAGAGTTCGAAACAAACTGGTGCATGCCTGAAAATGGGGATGCCACGTCCGGGGATTCCCCCTAAAATGGGAGCTGGAAAATTTTGAACTTTTAAATTGTTCAACGTAGATAAGCCAAATTATCAGATTTGGTGAATATTGGTGATGACTAAAACATATTAAAAATTTGGGGGGCTTGTAATGGGGGAAGATGGTTGAAATGCGTCATACAAAATTCGGAAAAATATTTTCACTCAACTTAAGTAGATCAAATTTTCGGAATAGATTAATAAAATAAAAAGTAAATTGTTGCTAAAATTTTGGATATCGCAATTGGGGAATATTCCCTCAATGGGTTTTTCAAAATCCAAACCTTTGTAATGATTATCATTGATCACGGCATGCCAACATCAGTTTCAAGATAGTTAAATATAGACAAAAGCATAAGATAATAATTTTTGTGGGGGTTGCATTGCACCAATCTCCCCAAAATTTCCTTTTTTCAGTTTAAAACCTTAGGGTTTTTACAACTTAGGAATGGAATTTTTGTAAAATAAAAAAGTTCCTCAATTTTTTCTGGCTACTCCAGTACTCCACTTGATTAGTAGCTCACTTTGTTTGCTGTGGTACTGGCAAGGTTTTTACATGTGGTGTTCATGAAAAAAATGAACACCATTTTGTCATGAAAGGATATTATAAAAAATTTTGTTATGAAGTTTATAAGGTAGTAATATTCTTGAGAGAAGATTCAGTTACGCAAAAGTCAATACTTACTTATGACGAAATGGTGTTGAATTTTTTCATTAACACCATTGCAAACTTTGTCTATTAAGGTTGTTTCATAAGTTTATGTACAGTAGTTTGATAAAATAGTAAAAGTTTTTATGCAAGCTCTCAGTTAGAGAAATTAGGGCTTTTCATTTTAAGGTTGTTCAAGAAAACTTTTTAAGTTTTTAGCACCTCAATGGACGTATTAAGTGGGCTAGCCTATAAGCATTTATACTGCAATATTCGCAGTAAAGTTGGTTTTCAGGATTGGATAACCTATTTGAGTATTTCAGACTTAGAAAAGTTTGTGGCCTATTAGAGTGTCAATAAATGAATCTTTTCAGTTGGCTATCAGGCTATAGGCTAAGCATACTGGTAATATAGCCTATATGTATATGTAGGTGTATTGCCACATACGGTACCGACTAGGATAGCCTAGGTGTAATTGATTGTAGAACCAAGAATATGACCGTAAGATGTTGACTAGTATGCCTGGTGAAAATGCTGTTAGTGTTACGTATTGGTAGTGTTTGTGCAATGACTTGAAATTTTGTTCAAAGTGTCGATTTTCTCAGTAGTGCCAAAATATTACCGTACTAAGTCGTATTTTGCAACCCCAGATCATGCGAGCAGGATCGTCATAAAAAAACATGGCTTTACTCTTTGGGCCACGCTGCTGACTGGAAGTGGAATGACGGAAAAGGTAGCATAATGTTGTTGATAATAGCATAAGCTGCTCCTTACATGCAATCATATGACTCATAGGCCTGGCACTGGCAGTAATGCTTGATGCTGTTAGGTACTTAGTACTGGCAACTGCTGTCTAGTAAACAAACAAAACGAGAAAATAGTGCAAGGTTACTAACCAAGTGAGTATAATGATATATTCAGTATAATGTATATTGCCAAATTGCCCTAAACAGGTATACAGTTGGCTAGTAGGCCAGCAGTATATAGGCCTAGTGGTATCGGTATGGCAATCCCAACCCTGCAATGCATGTTTAAAACACCCAGTCGAGTTGTTAGAACTGTTGCCCATGATCTTGTTTTATTAAATACTTTCGAATTAAATACCGATAAGGGTTTAGGCAAGACAGTTGTGGTAATAACATTGAATCGATAGTTATTTTCTATAATTGGTTTTTTTCTGCTGATGCTTTTACTAGTGCAATAGTTGGTAGTATGTTGCCAGCTTTCAGATATGTCGTCTTTCTCTATGCCCCTGAGAAATGGCATTTCTAAAAAAATCAATTTAGAGTGTGTGATGAGAATCAATTTTGTTTATGTAACTTTTTATTGTTTTGTTTGGCTTTTGTTTTGAGTTTGTTTTTTTTTTGATTAATTCTGGTCCAATGTAACGTTAACCTGTAAACCCAAATTCAATTACTTGAAAAGTTTGGGCTTGTTCTCTGTTTTCTCAGTTTCCAAAGTGTTTGATGGAGATTTGACATGGAGCCAAAGGCTGTAGTAGTGTTTGGTTTTAAATTATTTTAAGTGAACTTCGTGTATTGTTAGAAAAGTTAGATGATATTTTCAATCCTAGGTATGTAGGTGCAGACATTTGCAAAAATATAAGTAGGTTTTATCTCTATCTCTGATACAATAATTTTGTGGCATTATCGGATGTAGTGTTGCCAATGACTCACCAGTGTTGCAACATTTCTTGGAAAGAAGTGGTGTAGCTCGGTTGCAATGATGCGGGTATGAGTTCCACCAAGTTCTTTTACATTTTTGCACCATACAGTAAGTTTAATAGAAGATTTGTTTGTATGTGTATTCATTGATGATATTTCTAGATGCTGCAGTTTGGGTACATTTCATCATAAAATTGTTGGTAGGTTTACCATTAAAGCAAGCAGTGGCGTAACCTTAATATTTTTTGCCTATCAAAATCTAGTTTCTGCGTATTAGGGTTGTGAAGTTAGAAGGAAAATTAAATTCCTTGGTTATCAATTAAGAAGTTAGGTAGTTCTACAGTAATGTTTGATTGTAATACGTAAAAAGCTGATACACCCAATTCTTAGAATTGTTTCAAGTTTTTGGCATACTTTAACATGTCAATCACACTTTTTTTAGTTTAATATATAATTGCAATTGAGGCTGGCATGAAACCATGTTACAATATAAGCTTAATGGATACTGTAGTTGGGCTGGCATATCTGAGATATGCAGAAAAGATTGGCAACTTTGAAAGATTGTTTGTTGTCATCAAGATTTTTATTTTACTGGCTGCAAGTGAAGACTTTATTTGTTTTTGTGTTTATTTTTTATCAGTAGTTGATATAGCATGATCAAAAATGGCAGTTAATTTTTTTGGGGCATGCTTGTTCCAGGTTGTTCATTCAGGTCAAGTGATTTTCACCATTAAGGTAAAAAAGTTGTTTACTTTTAACATCTGCTATTTGCTAGCAGAAAAATTATATTGTAATGTAGCAATTTTTCAGGGTTACAGTGCAAGGTAATTTGCAAATCATTATTAAATAACGTGACAGCAGTAGTTATGTTGCTTCAAATACTGAAAATGAGATTGGAATATCAATTTGAAGATGCTGAAGTACCTGAGGGAAAACTGCTATCATTATTAGAATAAAGTTGTTTGCAAATTTATTGAAGTAAGTAGATTTAATATTATACTGTTTTCTCTTCGTTTTTAACTTAGCAGATATTTTTCTTGTCTGTTTGAAGTTTCACATGGTAATTATTTGTTATGAAATTTTTTGTTGCACTAAATTCCTAAGAAAATTGCATTTATTTTTAAGGAGGGTTTAAGTAAGAAGTTGAATTTAGATCTATGGACAAAGAGTTTAAACAACATTGTTGGAGTGTTGAAAGCGCTGGAGCATGAGTTGGAGCCAGACCTTTTCTTCACTGGCTCCGAAGCCCTGGTTCTGGTTTGTGGTGTAGTACAGTTCTAGGGTTGTTGCTGAACTTCTATAACTTTTATCAATTATTTCTTCATGGACAACATTGATATAGAGCCAATGTGTCACATACTTCGTTGTTGCACAATTGAAAGCGGATGCTGAAATTGAACTGAAATACTGTAGTTTCAAAGCCTATTTTTTAAATCACACTTTTACATTTTGTGCAAGAATTGATAAAAGTGGTGCAAAAAATCGGAAAAAGTTTCAAAATAAAATTTATGAAGACAGCTTCAAACTTTGCACTACATAAAGTGTCAGTGTTTAAAAAAATTGCAAAACCTTATCCTATCTATTGGTAAATTTACATTTTGATTTGGTGCTTTGTTGTTGTTCTAGGCATAGAAAATTGTCTTTAAAATACAAAATTTGCCAAAGCAGCAATGGGCATTGTTGGATGCCAAACATTGTTCTTAGGATTTCTGGTTCACCAAAATGATCTCTTCAAAAGGAAAAAAAAAATTGTAAATGACTTTGGTTGTTTAGAAGGCAAGCATATACTGGATACAAAGGTAGTTTAATTATTATACATAGTACATGTGGAATTATATTCGGTGAAAGTTGCTAGATAGCTTTATTTTAAATGTTGGAATGTTTTAGATTTCTGGTATGTTTCATTAATTGCTGTAGTTTGTTAGAAAGCGTTTTTTGGCTGGGCTGCTTGGTCTTCTGCTCCCGTTTCTTGAAAGAAATGAGGTAGCAGCAATGTTAGAATATTTGCTAAAGTGGAATTTGTATAGTTTTGTAAACAAAATTTGGTACATAGCACAGCTTCACATCATGGTTTGTGTATTTGTAGTAGGTTATTGTTTTATGGAGTGTTTGTTTATGCTTCAGTGGAGAGTTGTAGAAGATGAAGAAGAAAAAGTTTTGATGATTGGGTTGCAGCCTAGCACAATTGCATGGAGGTATATGTTCTTGTCAAGGTGATTTTTTTACTATTGGACATAATGTGAGTTTGGGCTTT
This sequence comes from Trididemnum nubilum, assembly GCA_963965965.1. Classification (NCBI taxonomy): domain Eukaryota; kingdom Metazoa; phylum Chordata; class Ascidiacea; order Aplousobranchia; family Didemnidae; genus Trididemnum; species Trididemnum nubilum. The sequence goes on from OZ014476.1 coordinate 22,929,527, forward strand.
GTAGGATTGAATGGAGGTATGTGTTCCATTAAGGCGATTTTAGTCAGTGGATCATTATTTGTTTTGGGCACACGCTGGCTATTGGTTGAATTTTTTTCTTCTGTGTAAGAAAAAAAAAGGTTTTAGGATGCATGCAGACTAGGCTTTACCAAACGTTGGTGACTTTCTTCAATTTCTTAGGGGAAATTTACCAAAATTTGCGGTTCAACCACCAATTTAATTTACCATCAAAAGTTTTTGATTAAATTTTTGTTTTACGCCTCCTAAAAATGCATTTCCTTGGTAACACAACAGAAAATGAAAAAAAAAATAGCCATAACTTTGCAACTGTTCATGCTAGATGCAAATTTTTTTTTTCTAAAGATACAGAATACCCAAGTTCCTATCTGCTCTCAATACATTATATCAGTCTAACTGCTCAATTTTTCAAGTAAAATTAAGAAAACAGTTTTTTTACTAATTTTATTGAGTTTTCTATGATATATCTCATAGCATAGAGGAGTTGTGGAATTTTTCTGGTAATGTATAGTAACTTTTTATTGGTTGTACTGTTATTAAAGTAATTATTGTATTAGAACAATTGATTCTTAAAGTTCTTAAATATTGTTCTTAAATATCTTAATTAAAGTTCTTAAAGTGTTCTCTGATAAGATAGCTAGCACTGTAAGTGTTGAAAAGCAGTAAAATCATGACAGAAATGTAATGTTTAACTTATTATTAATCACTGCTGCATTCTTTATTTTCACATGTTATTTCTGTTGACTTTGAAAAATGTTGAAATGTCAATAGAAATTTGGCTGCTCTCTGCCCATAAAAGAAAATGACTTTGACAGAACTGCATTTCTCAGTACAAATTCCTTTGCAGTTAAAGACGTGCTCAACTGCACCTGAATTCTAAAAGATAGCATGCTAAACTTCAAAAAAGAAAAGAAAACGCTAGTCAAAAGCAACAGGTGCTGCTGAAAAAACTGCGCTTAAAGTAAAGGGATGGTGCGTAAAGTATGATTTTGACTAACACTCTATCAGGGTTTAATCAAAAAATTTTGGCATCATCTGGTGCATACCATGCACTGGATTGTTTTTCAGAAAAGCAAGTACATCAGAACTCTAGTTTACTGAAGACAAATACAGGGTAAGCCCTAAGTTCTGCACCAAAGCATTTAAAGCAGTCCTGATAAGTTAATTAAACTGATAAATTCAAACAATCTTTCATTACTCTATAAAAGAACATGTATCCTATGCCCAAGAAAAGGAAAAGATATCTTACCCTGATGATTTTGGAGTGTTTTACATCACTCGCCGCATATTTTTTTGTATACATTGGACAACTTCTAATCCACCCTATCCATTGGGATATATCTGAAAAGCTTAAATAAGTTTGATAAACAGCTTGCAATTAATCTAAAATCATTAAGGGTTTTAGTATTACTTTGAGATGTAAATGAAGTCAGCTTATCGTGTATGTGATTGAAGTATTATTGGATTAAAGGGTAATTGACTCATGTTCAACACTCTTGATGATGTATTGCATATCTTGAAGCATTTTACGATTCCAATGCAGTAAAACAGAAAAGTCTCAATGCTCTATCTAGAAGCAAGTTTAACAGCAATCTATTTCGGACTCATTAATTGTTACACTTTTAGCAACCACTAATGCTGCTGAAGCTCTTCATTCTGCTTTTGGATGCTGGCTGACTTGGACATGTCAATTCAAAGTTTTCTTCATCGTTTTAAGTGCTGATAACTATATTAGTTTTATTTCTAGTATTTATACTTTTGGATTTAGATCTTTTTGCTGTTAAATATTTATTCCTTTTTTCTACTCTCTACTTGTGAACTAATCTCTTCAAAAATTTTTTTGGTTTTCACATCCTTTTTCGTGATGATGTCTTTATAGGCTTTTATTGTTGTAAGCATTAAAAGTCTTCTACTAATGTCAAGTTACTTGATACACATTGCTTTCAGTTTAAACTTTGCCGACGGAGCACAATATATTTGTTCACTGCTTTCTGGAAACAGTTGCTTTGACTCTTGAGTTTGCCTGGTTTTCCAAAGATTTTAGTTAAGCGTGGTTTGTATTATGTGATGCCCAACCAAAATCAATTTTTATCCATGAATCCTGCATTTTGGAAGCAGACTTCTCAGCAGCACATGCTGCATTATTTCGTTTCTTTGTGGGCAGAAAGCAACCAAATCTTACTAAAATTTTGAAAATTTTTTCAACAAAGAGAATTAGTTTGTTTTTCTAAATAGTAGCATGATGCCTACCAATAGCATGTTGACTTTGGAGCATACTATACTCTACCTATATAGAATTGCAAAACGTAGGCATAACAAGCATGTTATTGTCCAGAGCCAAAATACTCTGCCTGTTTAGAACAATCGCAAAGAATTAAGATGTGAAAATAACAAGATTACAGTCAGTGATTATAAATTAGTTGATACATTAAATTCCGTCGTAGTGATCTTGTGCTTTTCAACACTTACAGTTCTAGGTATCCTATCTGCGAACAGTGTGAGAATCAACTAACATGCTTTAATGCAGCAATTACTCTATAATGACAGTATAGCTAATATAAACTTACTATACATTACTACACAAATTCCATAACGCTTTTATGCAATGAGATATAGGCTATCATTGAAAACTCAATAAAATTCGTAAAAAAAAAACTGTTTTCTTGATTTTACTCGAAAAATTTAGCAGTTAGACTAATATAATGTATTGAGGAAAGATAGGAACTTGGGTATTCTGTATCTTTAGAAAAAAATTTTGCATCTAGCATGAGCAGTTGCGAAGTTATGGCCATTTTATTTTTTTTCCTATTGCGATAGAAACGCATTTTGAGGAGGCGTAAAACAAAAGTCTAATCAAAAACTTTTGGTGGTAAATTGAGTTAGTGGTTGAAACACAACTTTTGCGAGGGTTCCCAAGAAATTGAAGGAAGTTACCAACATTTGGTACGGCCTAATGCAAACTCACCAAAATGCACAAGAGAATACTGATATAGCTGCTGGGCAGGTGTACCAAAAGCTTGTAATTTAGTTATTGCGTTACTTACTTACTTACTTACTTTTCTGGATCTTAAAGGTTTGGTTGGTGGTAGTCAGCTATTGTTTGAATAAAATTTGGTTTTAGGGGTGTATCTGGAGGGCTGTTTGTTTGGGATGTTCGCTTTCGGTGTTAGGTAATTGACGAGGTTTGTTTGGTTAAGGATTGTGCAAGCAGAATTCTTTGTTATGTTTGACATTGCTGCTAAGTTGCTCTCTCTAGCTAATGTGGTATTTTTAGGGTTTTTGATGAGAAGATGTGGTCATTTGAAACTTCAAAAATTAATTTTTTTGTTAAGTCTTAGGTATCGGTAGAGAGTTGTTGAAGTTGAAGTAGAAAAGGTTTGGATAATGTGGATTATGGTCTTGCACAATTGGATGGAGGTTAAGTGTGGTCATTAAGCTGAATTTTATTAGTGGGCTGGCGTTTTTATTGGGCATGGACAATTTGCACATATTTGCAAAATGTATTGGCAGGCTATGCAACCAAATAAAGGGAGTTTTTTGTTTTGCTTGAGTGTAATGAAATGAAGATGAGGAATGGTGGCATTTTTTTGTTCAGTTTTTTCAGGGTCAATTTTGAATCTGAATTTCGGATTTGCGATTGATGGAAGGTTAGGTTTCGTCTTAAAGAGTTAATGTTAAAGGTAATAAAAGTTTTAGGCTTGTATATGTTTCCCGGTTGCCGAACTGCTAGATTGGCACTGGCCATATCTGTAGTGACATTTTGAATTGCTTTTAGTATTTTTAATTTTTTAATAGTGCAATGAAGTTTCTGCATTGTTGAAAAAGTTTAAGCGAAATTTTGTGTGCAAGGTTGTTAGAATGCTGGGTGCAGTCCTTGTTAAAAATGAAGTAAGGTTTATTTCTAAGAACTCATTTCAAACTTAAATCATTAACAGTGTTGCCAACGGCTTGTTACTGCAGAGGAATTCCTGGAAAGGAAGTTTTTTCGTGGGTGAATGATGTGGAGATGAGACTCGACAACTTCTTAAATGCTTTGTCATCAAGCAGGTATATAAAGAAAGTTTGGTTTTGTAATATTCATAATGTTTATTTGTTTGTACATGTTGAGTCTGAGAATATAGCTCAGTAAAATTGTTGCTTGCATTGAATTTTTTCCTATCAAAATGTAGCATAGGCGTAGCCAAGATTTTTGATTGGAGGGGGCAAACCACAAATCACATAGGTGAAGACCAAAAAAAAGTCTTCACAGTCCGATTTTGGATTTTTGATTGGGGGGGACCGAAATTTAGTTGGAGACCAATTCAGGATTGGGGGGAGCTCAAGTTACAACCTTTAAGCGAAGACCAAAACAATAAAACAACAAAAAAAGATCTTCAAACACCGAAGGGCCGATTTTGTCCAGTAAATCAGGTGAAGACCGAAAAAAAGGTCTTCACGGACTGAAGTCAGGTTGGAATCAAAACAACTAACGCAACTGAAGGAAGATTAGTTTCTTTCGCCACAGATTTATCATGACTGGCATTGGAATTGGGGGGTTCTGGGCCCCCTGGGTCCTCCCCCTTAGCCACGCCTATAAAATGCAGTTTAGTTACAGTAAGTGATATTATCATAGATTTTGTTCATTTTTTACACTGGTAAACTCTTAAATGCCTTAGTAAAATATTAAACTTTAGTAACTGAAACAAAGTAAACATCTAAACATTAAAAATCTGACCTGTAAATGTCAAAACATTGCAATTAAATTAAGTTATTATTGAAAAGGGATTTGGATAATTCAACGGACTTGGAAATCTTGTCAGTTTTTTTTTTTGTCTGATATGGTTAAGCGGGTGCAGTGTTTTGCTTAGCCCACGGTGGCTTGGTTGGTTTGGGGGGCGCTCTGAGGCTTCATCGTTTGATTCGTTTGACTTTTACTTTTCTGAATATTCATTATTCAGGCAATATTTTGAGTTGAAAAAAAAAAGCAATTTTCCAACACATTATTTGAACTTTCAGTCATGGTAGGTTTTAAAGGTAATTTTTGGTCCTGTATGCTGAACATTGTTTTTAGTGGATCCTTGGATGTTGAAATGTATTTTGGTTGCATTGTAAAAAGCATTATTTACATTGCAGTGTCGTCAATGGAAAGTTCTGTGCGGTTGGTGTTCCTCGGTGCAGATTGCATGGTGACAGATTGCAAAAGGATTCATAAACAAAGATTACACTATTTTTCAAGGTTAAATTTGTTTTTTGGAAAGTTATGAATTTTCTGTTTGTTATTTCTGCTTTTTTTGTTGAGGAGGGAGGGTTTGCTGTTATTTGATTTCTTGTTGTAATGCATTTTTGTGTTATTGTAAACACTTACTTTGCTTAAGAGGGGGTGTTTTAAGAGTTAAAATATAACTCACAGAATAGGACAAAGTTTAAAAAATCGCCAAACGTAAGCAATAAAATTTGATCGCTTGTTGAAGCGTGCTAACAGGTTTCATAAAAGAATTATATTCATATTAGGAAGTTTCAAAATTAAACCACTTTTAAATTTTATAACAGCTCAGCAAATTTTTGGTGGAGTTTTTGCAGCTGATTACGAATTTGATACTATTTTTGATTATGATGTCATATTCAGGGTTCAGGACTCCATTTTTACGTCATTTTTCGACTTCTGCGTTTTCTCGAAAACTATGCAACATGGAACCTTGATATTTACTTCAAACGACGCAGAATACATGACGTGCTATCAGTGTTCAATAGATAAAAATGGTGTATCTTCAACAGAAAATAATTAAGCTATTTACAGTAGAAAAAAGGGATTTCCACAAGTTGCTAGGTATGATGTCACAAACATCAAAAAATACTGACGCAATGAAGTTTACTTGTTTTCAATCGCTATTTCGACTAAAAACCAGCATTTATGCGTTGTAGGTGACTGTAACTGGGTTGGTGTTTTGATTTGGAGGAAATAGGGAAAGGCTGGGATAAATCGGGCCAAAATGATGGGGAAACCTCCAGAATTGACTCTATTAAAGCGTTTGCATGCAGATGGACCAGCAAAGTAAATATTTTATTATCATGTTTTTTTTTGCCATATTGTCAGTCATTATGTTAAGTCGAAGTCGGTCCTATGAGCTATCTATGTGGTTATCACATAGTATAGAGTCTCCAATTTATTTTTTGGTGTTTGATTTTATCTTTGCGGGAAAACTTGGGCATTTTTAAATTTATAATTGCTACACTTCTTTTAGCTCCAAGATATCTCAACTATTATTACTCTTGTCTGAGGCAAGGACTTAAACAAAAAACTGGTTTCCCTACATAGCTGATATATATACTGCATATTCTTTCTGGTTTAATTGGTGTAAAAATTCCTTGAAAGCTCCCTCAGCAAGGCCTGTGGAGCCGTGGTGTAACGACAAAGCCATTGCATCTTTGAATTTGTAAGAAACTTCAATATCATAAGAAATAAGTAAAAGGATCTTATTAAGAGTTTAGAAGCTTCATCATTTATTGACTATTTTTTCATTACTTTTTACCAAGACAAATCTGGTGCTGGTAAGAAGTAGTTTTTAAAAAAATTTCCCCTTCAGTGTTACATGACTCGTTGCTGGCCGTAGGTATATTACATGACATATTACATATTACATGACTCGTTACTACGGAAATCTTGGAAGGGAAAGAATACGCAGTGTTTATTGTTCTGTGAACTTTCTATCTTTTGCATTTTTACATGTTTAACATTGAGCATTGCACAATTTTTAGCTGCATTTTTTTTCGGAAATGATTTTAAAAGGCAGTTGCTATTTCATGTTGGACTAACTTGTAGACCTTTAAAATATGTTGGAAAAATGCTATGAGATTAGAACACACAAAGTCATGCCGCAGCATGAAAATCAGCCATGTAAATTTTGTCCGCATAAAATCGGGAAAACACTGCTATCTGCTTGTGCTAATTGTTGAAAATGTAACTATCTGTGGTACAACTTTTGGTACCGGTATGTCACTTCAAAGAGGCAGCAAGGTCAACGTTATTGTCATTTATTGTAAACTTTGTAACCTACGGTATATTTTTTCTATGTGCATACTATGAAAGAACAAGACTACAGCGCTGGTTCACCCATGGTACTGGTATGAAATTCGTTTATAGCAGTTCAGTACTGTTAAAAAAATGAAACGTCAAATTCTAAATAAAAAAACCTGAAATTGCATGCAACTTTAGTTGAGAAGTACCAATGTTGTCACTATACCAACACCTGGGCCCGAAAAAATATCCAGTATTTCTAACAGCTATGTTGCGAAACCAACTCGTTTTTGTTTAAGTTATTGCCCCAAAGAATAGTAATAATAGTTGAGATATCTTGGAGTAAAAAGAAGGGTATAGGAATTATAAACTTAAAAGTTATAAGTTTCCCCGAAAGGTAAAATCGAACATCAAAATTGCCATAAAAAAAAAAATTGCCCATTTTGTGTTTTTGCACTGCTGATTTCTATGCCGCATTTCAAAATTATTAATTTTTATCAAAATAGGCCTAAAATTAAGTTATTTGCAAAATCATACAAAATTTTGGAGTGCTAGGAGCGGAGCTCTCAGGCCCCCGAACACAGCCCCCCCCAATTGCAGATTTCTGGTTACACGACTTATTGTAAACGAGTGCTACTACGTTTTCAAGTTTTATTATCTTACAATGAGAAGTTATTGAGCTGGCCAAATAACAACTGCTATCTACTATAATGAAGTAGTACCGTTATCTTTAAAATATAACCTTTTGCAGCTTCCTATACATTATAAAAGGGTGACACCACGAAATTCCACCCCGGGTGTCACCATCCTCAGCGACGCCACTGATTGTTAACAGGCTGTGTGAGGCGCAAAATAGTAGATGATACACACAGTTTTGATTACAAAGGCTTCGGCGTAATTTGGGATGTCTGTTTTAGGCTTGAGGTGGTGCAATGTTTCTGTGTATTTGTTGGAATTGTACATTCAGTTTGCTGCCTGTTTGGAAGCACCAAGTACCTTAGAGACAGTACTTAAATTGTAGAGGGACGTAGGGGACGCTTCCCTCCATCGTCCCACCATCGGGGTTTAGCGTTCCCCCATCAAGATTTCAGCGCTGGTTGATTAGACAAAAAAGGGCCCTTCAGCATGAATAAATCCCAGAAACCCCGGCTGAATTTAGTCCCAAATTGCGGTGATGACCTTTTTTTTTGGTCTTCACTCGATTTCGGGGAAGGAAAGACATAATTTCCACTGAAGTACATTCGCATTCCGAATGCGTTTGGTCAAAACTGCAAAAGCGTCCCCCCAAGCAAAATTTTGCTGTTTAAGTACTGCCTAAAGATAATCATTATTTGGCGTATTATGCAAGGACGTAACAATGTAACCATGGTGCGGTTGAAGTGAAATCATTCTGTTATGGTCGGCGTAATAACGACGCGTTTGTCCTCTTCGTCACGTTTAGTAAAGAATTTTGCTTTATTTTTAATTGTAAGTGTTAAACTTGGGTTGTCCTGGTTTTGAATGTGTTTGTTGATACTTCACCATGTTATGATTTGTTCCTGTTATTGCTGCAATAAAGATTTATTTGCGCTTGGAGGTAGTGCGCAGGCAGGGATCTTTTGTGGTGGGGGTTGGTGGCAAAGGAGCACTGAGGATGCGTTTAACGCGAGGAAAGTTAGGGTTCGAAGTCTATATTAGGGATTAGACAAAAACCTAGCAGTAGCTTTTTCTTGAAGTAAAATAAGCAGAAATAATTTAATAGTTCACAATTATTGATCTGACTATAAACGACTACATTTTTTACAAATTCATTCAAAGCAACCAGATCACTATTTCCGTAATAAAGTTCGATAATGCCGCGAAGTTCCCAGATATCGCTTGTGATGTCACGTTCTGGTTAACGTTTCTTTTTATTCACTCGCTTCTACAGTAAAACACGTATTGTAGAGACGGCAACAGCGCAGCGTACGCGGCCGCGCGCTGTTGTTGGTGCACCGCGCCGCGCAGCGTAGCAACTAAAATCTGCATTACGTCACAGCATCAGCGCCGCGTACAATAATTTTTTTACATTTTTTTTACAATTATTGCTGGTGATTTTCTCTTTATGAACAACAATAATTAGTCTGGATGTAACGATTATATAAATTGAAGACAATGCATTCTACTAAAACAGTAAAAGGTGCCTTCGGTTCAAGTTTATTTTTTCAGAATTCGGAGCATCCCAGAATCGGCTATTTTGGCTACAAGAAACTTAGTTTTGATCGGCTGAACGTGTTTTTTGACACCAACAAAAATTTTTTGGTTTTAGTAGGCTAGACTAGGAAAGGTTTTAGACGTTCGGTGAGAAGATGAAACAAAGCAGACAAATGTAGAAGAAACAGGTTTGTGGGAAACAATCATCAGAGTAGAGGCACAAAACAAAGCCTAGCGACACACCCACCCTGTACGCAGTAAGTCTATGGTATTGGTACAAGCCCAAGACTAGACAACAGTTTCTACTACACATGCGCTTGCATTTCAGAGTGACAGAGTTTATTTGTCAACAGGTCATGGCATCAAGAATTAGGCTTTCGGTCCTATATCTGTAGCCTATCTCAGATCTGGTAGACCTATGTAGTAGAGTACAAAGACTAGGCTACACAAATTTCCAATGACAGAATAGCCTACATAGTAGCAAAATTTATTCCACAATCAAACACACATGCAAGCGGCAAAGATATAATGCATAGGGTAGTTTCATACAAGCGTAGTAGCTTGTGACAGCATGCAGACCACGTTATACCTTATATTTCATTATTTGAGCTACTGGTTCACAGGTTCAGGATTAGCACAGTAGTTGCATGGTATCATCAGGTAGACTGGTAGATTGTTTTTGATTGCCAAAACATGGTGCAGAAAAACTGATAGAAAGCACACACAAGGCAAATTAAATCTGAAGGCCTATAATTGAAACGACTGATCTCACGTCGCATGTTTTTTGGTTTTTACTCCTCCATTTTCAAAGTTAACGAGTGCGAAGTTTCAGACTTTTACTTATAACTCGATAATGGTTTGGTCTAGCTGCACGAAATTTTGACAGCAGTTTGAGATTCATAAGTTATTTGAGTGCACCAAATTTCAAGGCAAAGAGTCCCGTAACTTCAGGTTTAGGAACCAAAAACTACTTCAAAACTACTTCACTTTTAGCCGCATTGTTTTTTTTTTCTTTTTTCATTTTTTGCTTTTCTAAATTTTGTGCACTCTTCTTCTCCTAAACCACACAACACCGTATCTAATTTTTGTGTAAATTTGTTGAGCTGCAAACGCATTTTGTCTCCTGAAATTTTTTTGAAGCTTTTCCCCAGAACCCCCCGAAAATGGGGCCCTAAAAAACTAATTTTTTTAATTGCTCAAGCTAGGGTGATAGTTTTTTGTTTATATTGGTAGATATTTAAGCAACAAATAGTTTGACATAGTATGGAGGTACCATCCCCCCCAGGTGCCCCCAAATGGACTCCCCAGAAATTAGTTTTTTGAATGGCTCAAGCTAGGGCATTACTTTTTTTTTATCGGCAGATGTTTAAAAAACAAATACTTTAACATGGTTTGAGAGAGCGACCCTTTTGAAAACTCTCCAAAATAATACCCCTGAAACCAATTTTTTTATACGACGTAAGCTAGAGAGCTAATTTTTTTCTGATGTTAGAGGAAATTTAAAGAATATTTAACTTGCGGTGCAGCGCGGTGCAGCGTGAACTTAGTTGTGTTTGAATGCGGTACAGTGCAGCATGCGGACAAGGTTTGCGAATGCAGCGCAGCATGCAGATGCATTTTTTGTTATCCGCAGTTTAATCTAATTTCAAGATAAAAATAAATTCAAATGCACTAACGAAGTTGCAATCGAAAAATCTTTGGAAACTGAGAACAGCTACAATAATTAATAGACCTATGAGGCTGCTGCAGCATAATATTTGCCACAAAAAAGAGCTCCTTTCTTCGCTTTCTTCTGTAAAGCTCGTGCTAATACGCAACAAGTGTTACCAGTGCAAATTGGTTTGTACGGAAATGATGAATAAATGATACAAGATATTAACAATAAAAACCTTAACGGAAGTTAACAGAACTTAACGGAAGTTAATTTACTCCGTTGGCGTTAACATGAAAAAACTTTTTACCGGATTAACGAGTTAATGAAAAAGTAGCTTCGTTATTAACTGATTAACGATTAACGGACTTGTGCCCACCTATGGTTTTTGGTGTAGCTTCTTCACCAGCTCTTTGGCAACGCGCTATGGACCAGGTTTTGCATTGGTTATTAGGTTGTTTTTGCAAGTTGGATGACATGATCATTACAGGTAGTAGTTAACAGCAACATTTGGCTAATTTACGAGCTGTTTTGTTCCGATTGAAAGAGTATGGTTTAAAATTAAATAAAAAAAGTGCGAGTTTTTTAAATCAGATGTTGAATTTTTGGGTCATGTTATCAATGAAAAGGGTTTGCATAAGTCACCATTAAAGGTAAAGGTAAAATTATTATCATAAGTTCATTCCAAATATGTCTAGTTTAATAGGCTCTTTGCGTCGGCTTCTGGAAAACAACGTAAAGTTTGAGTGGTGCGATGGCTGCGAAAAAGCTTTTCAAGGTGTCAAAACTTGCATAGCCTCGGACCAAGTGTTAGCACATTATGATCCAGCGATGGCACTCAAACTAGCTTGTGACGCATCTGCTTGTGGACTTTGTGTAAATTGGAATCGCATATTTGGAAGGAGTATACGTAAAATAATTAAACTCTTAGTATACGGTTATCTCGAGTCTGCAGTTGCGTGTATAAAGTGTTTTACGCGTTGCCTTTTTTCACAAGCGCTTTTTCACATGATCGCACAGTTTTTTGTGATTTGTGACATTTCGTTCCAAGGAATTTTGAATCCTTTACTGAGAGAAGTTAGTTTTGCGGTAGAAGCGGCCACATTGGCTGTGTTTTTATTTGGAACTGTTTTTGTTAAAGTTTTGTCAAAGTTTATCCAAGTTAAAGTTTATCCGACTCAATAATGATTTGTGCAATATGCATCTCTGTTTGTCCTATATGACAAGTACAAGTAGTCAAGTATGAAATCAACTAACCATTTTCCAATCAACAAACATACTGTAACTAGAAGTTAGAATAGCGACGAAAGTGACTGGTAGGTGGGTTCGTGCTCTTCTGAGTCTCCACTCCAGCCGCCAGAGTAGCAACTGTAATACAACTCTGGTCGCAGTTTTGTTTAAAAAATAAATCTGCGTGCATTTCCACTCGGCCATGCTGCTGACATGTATATTAAAACTAGGGCAAGTTTTTGCAACTTTTGCAACTTTTTTTACGGCTTCCCACAGCTTCCGAAATACTCAGACTTTAATGTTTTTAAGCTGTTTCCAAAAATTTTAGTTTGCAACCTTTTGCAACTTTTTTCGATTTTACTTGCAACTTTTTACGGCAACTTTTATCAATTTTTGCGCAAAATGTAGAACGTGTGCTTTGAAAAATATGCTCTGAAACTACAGTATTTCAATTAAATTCTGGTATTGTCTTTGAATTGTGTAACAACAAGCTTTGTGACGTATTGGCTTTGTCTCAATGTTATCTATGATGCGACAGTTGGTTTGCACAAAGAGGTTCAGCTACAACCGTAGAAGTAGTAGTACCATAGTGTCAGAACCAGGGCTGTGGAGCCATTGGAGAAAAGGTCTGGCTCGAACTCCGGCTCTGAAGCTCTCAAGTCGTACATACGTGGCTCCAGCTCCAACTCCGGAGCCAAGTGTGGCTCCTGCTCCACAACATAAGGTCAACAAAAATTTGCTCTAGTCTTAATATCAGGCCATTAGGGTTAAAAAAAATTTTATTAACAACCGTGATGTAGTGAAATTACATGAACACATACAGCCAGAAACAACTTATTGTTGCATTGCAAAATTCTGGATGCTTCACCAAATCATCAAACTGTCATACATGCTGTAGATGATGCCATTAGCACCCTGGATACAGACAGAGACAATTTTGTTTTATTGCTTACAGATGCTGCCACGTACATGACCGAAGCAGGTCGTGTTGTTAAACAACCATATCCAAGGCTCTTTTACATAACCTGAGAGGCTCAGGATTTGCATAATGCAGCTGAACAAATCCGCGCTAATTATGAGGATGTTGACAAGCTGATTGCTTCAGTAAAAGCTTCAGGGGTGAAAAACAAAAATCGAAGAGCAAAGTTTTCAGCAATCAACAGTCCCAGCAACCCGTAGTCACGCGATGAGGAAGTTGGCTGAAGGCAGTAGAATATTATGCCAAAAAGTTTCCGCAAGTTCCTGAGATCGTAAATGCTTTCGAAGGTACAGGGTAGTTAGTGGTGAAAGCAAAGGAAGCAGTAACGGCTTAAAGCGTTCTTGGAAGCCTAAAAGAATTTTACCAATGTTATATCAAACTTGTCGAGGAAATACTAAGAGCAGAGAGCACAAAGCATACTATTGCTCAAGCCTATGAAAAAGTTTATACATTAGAGTTTGGCAGTGATCCAGCTGGAACAAAATTGCACTTGGGTCGCCGATTCGAAATAAATAGCGACCTCAAAGCATTTGCAGAAATGACCCGACCAAACATTAGCCCCGAACTTTATGCAAAATTATCAAACTGCCAAACTTTTTCAAGCTCTCTGGAGCGAAGTTTCAGCATGCTGTGGAAACTGCTGTCAAACCATAGGCGTAGCCAGGGTGGGGCCCAGGAGGCCCAGGTCCCCCAATTGAGATACTACCAATGATAGAAATGTCACAAAAAAAGCTATTGTTTCTTTAGTTTCTCTTAGCATCTTCGCGTAAAACAGTACACGCGTACAGCAGTAACTAAAATAATATTGATCCAGGGGGCCCGGGCCCCCTCAATTTAATTTTTACCAACCAATTTAAATGGGCCCCCTACAATGATATTTAAACGGGCCCCAAATTTAAATGGGCCACCAACAACAAATATTGATCAAGGTGGCCCGGGCTCCCTCAATTTAATGTTTTCCAACCAATTTAAATGGACTTTCTACAATAATATTTAAATGTGCCCCCAACAAAAAATAATGGTCAAGGGAGCCCGGGCTCCTTCAATTTAATTTTTACCAACCAATTTAAATGGACCCCCTAAAATAATATTTAAGTGGGCCCCCAACAATAATATTGTTCCAGGGGGCCCGGGCCCCTTCAATTTAATGTTTACGAACCAATTTAAGAGTAAAACCTGAGTGAAATTAAGGGTTTTTATCCAAAAGTGGCTAACTGAGACCCTTATCTAACCTTTTTATGAACGTAATGCAATAATCAGGGACGGATTTAACATATGGCACAGTGCCAGGGGTCCCGCGCTTTTCACCTGTATTTGACAGAAAAATATTGCAAAAATCCCAAACTGCCAGGGGCTCAACTCAATGCAAATCGGGCCCGGCAATAACATGGTTTGTAGGCGTAACCATCTATTGTACATTTTTCAATTATATTTCACCTCCATCTTTCCAGTTTTTATGCAACAAAACACTTTTGAAAAAAAATTAGCTACAGCAACGGGAATGCCCATTGTACAAATTTTTGAATTGAAAGGGCCTGGGCCTCCTGGCCGTATATGTACTTCTATTACTGGTTGTTTTCATGATAAAACAAAAATCTCAAAGGAAAATATTCGACTGAATTGTTACTAACTGCTACAATATTGTAGGAGGCAATGTACTTTACTTTCCCCTACCTGGGCCAAATCACTTGCAAAATTTAACCTCAAAATGCTACATTTTAAACATGTTTTGGACTTAAATTGCAAGCAAAAGGAGGACTGAATAACTTAATTTTTTCAATTGGCTTTCAAATGTTAAAAATCTAGTACTTTCAAGTGGCTCCAGATACGTGCGAAATGTGATGTAATGGTATTAAAAAGCTTTTTTTCCAAAAAATTTACGAAAAATCGCCCAGCGGCTGCGGCTTCGCCCCCATACCCCCATAGTCTCCGGCGGCTGAGGGCTCCGCTTCCAGACCCCGGTCTGTGATACGTTTAAATTACAGTACACTTCTTTGCTCAACACACCTCTCCCAATTTAGACATTTTTTCATTTTAGCTATTGGTTTAAACCCTCTCCTTGAACGAGTTCCTAGTTACGTGCCAACACCAGCACACGGCTTCGGATCTTCCATTCTGCGATATCTTTTCCCGCGCAAAAAAATCCTTTTTCGAAGTTTCTGATGACGTCGTTGCATGTGATTTGTGGTTTGCCCCCCCCCAATCAAACATCCTGGCTACGCCTATGTGTCAAACCATTGCCATTTCTCTCCAGACAATGTTTGGGAGTATCTAGCATTATATGTTAACAAACCTCTTGAATAATTGAACTACTGTATAGCGATTGCTCCTTTTCCAGTTTAATATTTTTTCATTTCGTTTGATGGCAACACCTGTATAAGCTTGTTTTTCTTTTCGAGTGGATTTGATGGTAGAAAAGCGGTTTGTATTTTATTCCTTTATTTTGACCTAACCAAGGTTATTTGAAAATTACAACTGTTTGGTAACTAGTGAGTAGTTTAAAAATCAGTGTTGTTTAAACTCGTTGTGCATAGGCCTAAATCCAACTTTTTACTGCAAGTTTCGTTAAAAATAAATGCAACTTTTTAGTGCAACTTTTTCTGAAACTAAATGCAACTTTTTCAGAATTTTAGTGCCACAAAAACTTGGCCTACTTATTACACTATCAATTATATTCATAAATTTCCATATATTCGTCACTATCTAATGAATATACATAATTGCCTATCATGTGATTTAGTGCTGGGCACCGCAAATTCATACTCTACTCCGCAACCGAAAATTCTGAAAAATAGCAATGGGTTGTCCGCAACCGCAGATTCGCATGTTTGCGGTAGTATTTTTCACTTCCGCAACCGCAAATGACTTTTACTTCCGCAGACTTGAACCGCAAACTTTGCTTTTTTTTCTTTTATTCTGGTTTGTAAAATATAGCAGTAACAATGCTCCGTATTCCCCATGCGCGCTATAGACCTGTAATAAACACCAGTAAGTTTTCTTTGATTTATTTAATATTCTGTTTTTGCGAGTTATAATTAGGGCAAGTTTTTGTTGCGCTAAAAAATTGAAAAAATTGCATTTATGTTTAACGAAAGTTGCAAAAAAGTTGCATTTATTCACAAACATTAAAAAAGGCCGAGATTTACTCAAGCGATTTATTTACATACAGAGTGGCTCACTTAAAAGTAGCCCAGAAAATTAAATCGATGTCAACTGGGAGCATTTTTAGCATCTTCTATAACATCACAGATGCATAGATTTCAACTGGGGAGCACTTCCAGAATCTTTTGTAACACTACAGATTATTAAAACAATGCTACAGTTAATTTAAACAATAAAAGAATGTTCTTCTTCTCTACAACATTTTTCGGGCTACTTTTAAATGGGCCACCCTGTATAATGCCAAATATTTGCAAACATTACTTGGGGAGAAATGACGATCTTTTGCCAACAGTTTGCGAAGAATGCTAATACTTCGCTCCACAGTGCCCGAAGTTGTAAGCCAACTGTTGCGTCATAAATGACATTGAGACGCTGGTAATTCGTCACATAGCTCTCTGCTATGCAAATCAGAGACAATAGAACTGTACTGAAACAGTTTTATAGCATAGTTTTTAAATCATAATAACGATTTGCGCCATTCTTAATGTAAATTGCAATAAAACGTTGCATGTAAGAAAGCAAAAAGTTGCAACATAAAATTGCAAAGAACAGCTTAGAGCATTGTACTACATAAGTTCTTAGTATTTAGAAAGCTGTCGGAAGCTGTAAAAAAAAGTTGTTAAAGTTGCAAAAACTTGCTCTACTGATTACTAACGTCTTTGTGTCGTTTTTTTATTGTTTGACCAGCGATGTACGACTAGCATTCTTAATTGTTTTCGTCACGCATGAGCAATGTTCAATTTTCGGTCAAATTCCTGATCAAAATGCATTGTTTCTTATGGAGCGAGGCGCTGTAAATTAGATTATTTTTGTTGGCGGATAGCCTAGGACTCTAACCAACTCGAAAATGGTTTGTAAAGCCGCATTTACACGGGCGACTTTTTTGCGTGCGATTTTTTGATAAAAATGGAACTGGCAAAGTTGCATTTACTCAACGGCGGTTTTGATCATGATAATTGGGACTTAATGATGGAAATAATTGTCTCAAGTTGTTTTCATACGAATATTGTTATAATTGAAAACTTTAGAAGAGAATCGGTGTTGCCATAAAAAATCGCAGAGAGATCAGCTCCGATTTTGCTATAAAAAGGTTTAGAATATCACTATAGGAATGGAAACAACTTGAGACCGTAATTTTCAGCGGTGAAGTAACTTTTATCACAATGAAAACCATTATTGAATACATGCAACGTTGCCACATCCATTTCTATCAAAAAATCGCACGCAAAAAAGTCGCTCGTGTAAATGCAGCTTAATTGATATTACATATTTGAAAGGGCGTAAAGCGGAATGTTGGGGTGAAAATTAAAGAATTGGCGAATAAGTTAATCTATCATCTTGCCATAGCCTAGTATAGACTTTGTAATGGGGCAGCTGAGAACGCTAAATTGCTGTCAAAAAATGCAAGGGTCATATTATTTTAACCCTTCCAACCCTGCTCACTTGCAAAATTGCAAAGAAAATGAAGAATAGGCCTAGTTCAGTGCCGTGCGAACTATTGACTAATGCGTTAGACGAATGAGAGAGCATAAGAGAGGCAGTTAGTGAGAAGTTATTGAAATATCTTGGTACTTGGAATCTGCAAAGTTGGCTGTTCACTTATTTACAGTGAACGCTTCTGACTGAAGGCGAAGCTCACTACAATGCGGTGTTCACAACTACTTTGAAATATCATCAACCAGGTATCGAATATAACAGAATCAAGACAAAAAAGTTCAGAACAAGCTAGTTTGAGAATAACTACACGTCTGCAGTTTGCGTTCAATTGCTCTTGACTGCGAGCTGACTAAATAAAATCACGCTTGCATTCGAGTTACTTGCAATCCACTCGATTGCAATACTCTCTAGAACGCTCCTATTGCAAGGCTTTAGCCAGAGAGAAGGCCAAGCAGGAAAAGCTTGAACCCTGTTTGGAAAAGTTTCACTTGATAGAGGTGCTGTCTAGTGACACGCCATATTAGCTACAAGCAACGTCTCCGATTATTTTAAGACCAAAGCGTATCCTACTTTGACCCAGGACTAGCTTTTTGATCTCTACCTCAAGTCAGTGCCGTCGCCAGAGCAACCGAAGTTAAAAAGCATTCGCCGAAAGTGGGGAGGCACTAGAACAAAATGATTTTTTCCAGATAAAAACTGATGTTTTACGGCTACAAATTATGCACTATTTTAACAATTTTGAATTCGTGTCTGAAAAAAAGAGACGTATAAGGCTGGCCGCGTTTCTTAGCTTGTTTTGTATCCGGTCCATATAATCGCTTGAAAATCTGTCTGCAACAGTGAATGCGACCAGAAGCGCAACCAGAATTTTATGAAGAGGTCGGGGGCTTGAACCAATAGTAAAATGTGTTGCACAAAAATTGTCTAATTTAGGCCCCGTGCTGAACAAACTGATGCAACTCAAGCGTATCACAAAGGGGGCCTGGAGAGGGGCAAAGCCTCCAGCCGCTGCGTGATTTTTGCGAGTTTGCGGCAAAATAGCGATTTTAACGCCATTTCAATCACTTTTCGCTCGTTTTTGAAGCCATATGAATGACCATAGTAAATAGCTAAAATTCAGGTCATTGAAAGAATTAGATTGTCTAGCCCCTTCTGCCACGTTTATACTTCAGGTCAAGTCCAAAACCAGGGATATCTAGAACATCGGGATCGCTTACTTTGCCTTTTTCGCACGTTTCGTCTGACAACAATGGTGCTACGCAGCGCTTTTAGATTCTCGGTCGCTTGAATGATCCATCACATTGCAAAACTGCTTGTTTTGCTCATTGCGCTTTGACAAAATCACGAGCACGTGTTGGGTTGTGAGCAGTTGTAACAAGTTTAGTTACTTTTACTTGTAACAAGTTTAGATTGCGACTATGGTTAAAAATGTACATGATATTAAGATATGCTGTAGATTAGAAAAGCGCAGTTTACAGGACTAGTCAACAGTGCTATAGTTACTACTTACTAATCTGCAGTCCTGTTCTACAGATGCATTCTGAATTTTTGCAGATTTTTCAAGCGTCTTGGTAAATGCAAATGTATTAGTTACTTTTCGAAATTGTAGTTAAGATGAAGTACAGTAAATTTAACTCAACAATACGTTGCTATTTTGCGCTTAAGTTAGTTATGAGACTATTCTTGGATACCCTTGGTTTGGGACTATTTGGAGATATCAAACAGATTTATACTTTGAAGAAGAGCATAGAAGCTTGAAAATTGCTCGCATTGTAGCCAAGACGTCACCCCAACATGCTATCTGTAAGTTATATCTTGTATTTGTTCCTATACGTACTGGTAAATGAGATTAGGCATCTTAAATTAGCTTGTTTATTGCAGGCATTCTTTTTAAGTTTCTAAGTATAGCCTGCATTACTAGTTAGTTATTTCAACTAAAGCAGTAATATATATGGATTCAGCAGTGTTATTGTAATTGTAACAATGGGTAACATCTCTTTTACTTGTCTATTATCATGTGTTTGAAAAAGAAACGTTTCAGTATATCTGCCAAGAAATTAACTGGAACCATTTTACTGCTAAATCATGTTACTTCTGTACTTAGGCGTAGCCAGGATTTTTGATTGGGGGGCCCAAACTACAAATCACATGCAATGTTATGATCAAAACTTTTCGAGAGAGGGACTTTTTGTGGGACCAAGTTCAGCCATGGCCTGAGTTTGGCATTTAGCTGGGTGTTTGATAAATGGAAAGTTGGGTTTTAACCAATGGTTAAAAAAACGAAAATGTCTAAAGTAGAAGACGTGTGTGAGCAATCAGACGGGGCTCTGAGGGCAAAGCCCCCAGCCACTGGGTGGTTTTTTGTAATTTTTGAAAAAAGCTATTTTGATGCCATTGGATCACATTTTGCGCGTGTTCAGAGCAATTTGAAAGAACTAGATATTTAATTTGGAAGCCAATGGAAAAAATGTTGATGGTGTTAAATTTTGTAAGTGATTCAGCCCAGGTAGGGGGAAATAAGATATCTTACCTTCTGCAATATAGTAGCAGTAAATAATAATCCACTTGAAGATTTTTCTTAGAACTTTTTGTTTTGTCATGAAAATAGCCAGTTATAGTAGTACATGTATGGCCAGGGGGCCGAGGCCTCCTTAAATCAAATTCAATAGTTTGTTCAATGAGGTTTTCCCCTTAGCTAATTTTTCAAAAGCCAGCTGGCGAGGTGGAGGTGAGTTGTTATAGAAAAATTGTACAATAAACAGTTGCACCTACTAACCATGTTATTGCCCGTGCCGGATTTACATTACACAGGGCCCCTGGAATGGGGATTTTTGCAACATCTTCCTGCCAAGTATAGGCGAAAACCAAAAAAAGTCTTACCATCTGAACGTGGGGCCCCTGTCACTGTGCCATATGGTAAATCTGACCCTGTTTATTGCATTACGTTCATGGAAAGGTTAGATGAGTGCCTGAGGTAGCAACTTTTTACGACAAAAACCTCTTAGTTTCACCCGGTCTATACATTTAAATTGGTTGGAATTGAGGGAGCTCAGGCCTCCTGGTCGTCAATTTTATTGTTAATTGCTGTTGCACACGTGTACAGTTGTACGCGAAGAAACTGAAAAAACAATAGGTTTTTTATCACATTTTTGTCATTGGTGGCAATTCAATTGGGGGGAAAGCGGACCCCGTAGCCCCCCCTGGCTATGCCTACGCTTCTGTTTAAAAATAAACCTTGTAGTTTAGGGATGCATTTCGTGTTTGACACATTTGTGTGCTTATTTTCAGGTTTCTTTAGTGAACCCACAACCCGTGTTCTGATTCATTATAATGCTAATTATCCAAGCTTTGTTGCAACCGAAAACTTTGTGACTTTTATTAACAATTTGTGGAAAGTAATATCTCTCAAATCTTCATCGAAAGATAAAAACCTCTATTTTGTTCAAAAAATTCACTATACAAGTTAAAAGAAAGGGACAACAAAGTTGTGGCATAAGAATATCCATCCAAGCTGGGTGGGGTGCAGTAATCACGTATTAAAACAAAAATTGAAAAAAGAACACCGTTTAAAAGGTACATTATGAAAGCAATTGAATATTTCGATAAGGATTTCTTTATTCGGTAAGGATTTCAGTTAGATTAATAGCCTGTAACCTAGTTTCAATTGGTAAATATTTCTGTGGGTTTAGCACTTTGAGACCCAGAGTTTCGTTCGGTAGCGATATCTCAGTTGGAAAGAATTACTTAATTTAGCATAATTTGTTGGGTAAAGATTGTTATGGGACAGAGTTTTATTGCAAATAATTAATCATTTTCTTGAGTTTTTTTTTCGGAAGTTTTAACACTGTAATAATTGTCATTTTGGCCCTGCTAAGCCTAACTGATGAGCCTTAAAATTAAGCGAAACAGCTGTTTTAGGCATGCAACTGGTAATTTTTTGTTCTCTGCTTTTAGCATGGCCTTTTGTGAATTTTGATGTTTGCTCGATTGCTTTCGTAGTGTACCTTTTAAACGGTGTTCCCTTTTCAATTTTTGTTCTATACAATTTACTTAATAAACTGCACTTCATATGTAAAATTGATGGCCTTTTTTTGAAACTTTGATGGTGGAGTTAAAATTTTGATGTTATTTAAATGCTGAGTTATTCGTAACTTTCTAATTCAGGCTAAACCCGCAGCATTTAAACGCTTGAATCTAACAACAGTGCATATCATAATAAAATATTGACCTCAATATTACTGACTACATTAGAAAGTTTTTTTGACAATTAGGGTGGTTGCTTGACTTGTCCGTCAGATTCTTTCGCAACTTTCTTGTCGCAATTCTAATCAATCTTTATGACTGCTATATATTGTTACTGAGTAACTAAATAACAATTTGCCTTGTCTTGAGTTGGCAGTTATTGCAACCAAAATGTTCTTTTCCATACCAGTCCTGTTCATATGTTTAAAGCCATGTAATTAAAAATAATTAATCACCTATCGCACTTTTCAGGATTTCGAAAAAACGATTCAATGTGTAAACCCCTTTGTCTCGATGAAGATGGATCTAGCAACTACACTCTCCAGTTTTTTCTAAAAGCACTTGCAATCTTTATGTAATGGAAAGCATCTGGTCAGTCAGGCTTAACAGCTGAAACGTTTACTGCCTGTACTCTTATTACTGGAGGCAATGGTGGCAATGACCTTCCACCTCATTTACAAGCATGGATTTAAGTATTATATTACCTGGCAACTTTACCAATGATCCAGTTGAAGGACGTTTTGGCTGGTATAGGCGAATAAAATGGTGGCAACTTTTATGTCAATTCCACAGCTATTTTAGGCTGAAAAAAGATTCGTTGCCTGAGTCTACTGTACTTCGCCAAAATGCTTTGCATACCTTGGCTCACCTAAATACCAGCTCAACTAACTCAACAGAGGATGACATGGAAGCTTTGGACTGTGTGGAGCAAATAAGGTTTTAAAAAAAATGGGCTTCAGAAATTGAAGTTGACGAAGTATTGATGCAAAGAAAATGCTTCGGCTGCAAAGACTTGTTCATTGATACTAAACAAATCCCGGGTTTGGAGAGCAAAAAGCCTTCTAGTGGTATTAGCGAATCGTGGTGGCCCATATGCTCCCAAGTCCCAAGCAGTACTGCCATACTAGCCTAGTTGTGTTTTGGGAGTTCAGATTTACAACTAAGTAGCTGTCCGTGAAAGCGCTCGACTGCAGTTTTTGTGTTACAAAAGCCGAAGCACTCATTGCTGCACTCTTCTAAAGGATATTGCTTAAATCCTCAACGCGAGTTTTTAGTGACTCAAACGTGCGCGGCAGAGCATTGCAGATTCATCATATCTTGAAAGCTTCATTCAACTGTTTTGCTAAAAATGAACTAAAGCGCCTCAGCCAATGTGAGATCGAAACTTGCAAATATGAACCGTGGCATAAAAAACTTCCTTCCAAATTCACTCCCAAAACCTAATGTTACATGCTGTGCCAATTTGAACTTGACCATACTGTAGTTTTACTGAGATTTTGTTCGATTAATTATTTATCGTTTGAATTTGTGAATTCGCTTTTTGCTAGTTAACTTCTAAGTCGGGTGTTGTCATTTTATTTGAGTATTGCTACGGTTCAATTAAATTTTTAGCTGATTTTCAATCTGCATAATTTAGAAACGACTCTGGAAGTGAACCCAGGTCTATAATTTTCTCATGGAAATAGTACGGTATTCAATGTAGTATGGTTTTCGTATTTTCGCAACTCTGTTGTCATTTTATTGTTATCATTTCATTTGAGTATTGCTATGGTTCAATTAAATTTTTAGCTGATTTTCAATCTGCATAATTTAGAAATGACTCTGGAAGTGAACTCAGGTCAATAATTTTCTCATGGAAATAGTACGGTTTTCAATGTAGTATGGTTTTCGTATTTTCGCAACTCTGTTGTCATTTTATTGTTGTCATTTTATTTGAGTATTGCTATGGTTCAATTAAATTTTTAGCTGATTTTCAATCTGCATAATTTAGAAACGACTCTGGAAGTGAACCCAGGTCTATAATTTTCTCATGGAAATAGTACGGTTTTCAATGTAGTATGGTTTTCGTAATTTCGCAACTCTGTCTCTAGTTTATATCAATAAAACGTAAAAAAATTTCTAGCACCACTATTGTCAGCGCATAATTACAGTGAGCGATCCCGATGTTCTAGATATCCCTGTCCAAAACATGTTTAAACGCGTGTATTTTGCGGTTAGATCTTCTAAATGACTTGGCTAAAGGGGGTTGAAGCCCCTAAGCTCCTTACCCTGGTTGCGGTACTGACTGCGACCTAAAAAATCTTGAGTGTGCTCTAAAAAAGAAAAAACAGCTGTCTTTACAAAAATGTTTTTACGTATTGCTTCAGGTCATAATCACTAACGAAGTACCGATAACGGTAACGATTCTGTAGACGAACATCTCTCTTCTGCGACACATCCGTAAAGCCGTGTT